>CM068745.1:6370338-6715555 GCA_035084275.1 Hydrolagus colliei | reverse complement strand
TCACACACACCCCCCACACACACACACACACAGCAACACACAGACACACACACACACACACACCCCCCACACACACACACCCCACACACACACACACACACAGCAACACACACACACACACACCCCCACACACACACCCCCACACACACACCCCCCACACCACACACACACACACACACAAACCCCCCCACACACACACACACAGCAACACCCCCCCACACACACACACACACACAGCAACACCACACACACACACACAGCAACACCACACACACACACACACACACACAGCAACACCCCCCCCACACACACACACACACAGCAACACCCCCCCCCCCACACACACACACACACAGCAACACCACACGTTAATTCCGAGTCTCTCTGTTAAACGGGAAGATCTGGGTGTCCACAGGGAGAGTGTTTGGAGAAGGGTTTCCTCTGAGTGGGTTTAATGCCATGATCCACCTTAAGTGATGTGCAGCCAACAACACTGTGTGTGTGTGTGTGTAGTGGATTCTCTGTGTGTGTGTAGTGGATTCTCTGTGTGTGTGTGTGTTGTGGATTCTCTGTGTGTGTGTGTGTGTGTGTGTGTGTTGTGGATTCTCTGTGTGTGTGTGTGTGTTGTGGATTCTCTGTGTGTGTGTGTGTGTGTGTGTGTGTTGTGGATTCTCTGTGTGTGTGTGTGTGTTGTGGATTCTCTGTGTGTGTGTGTAGTGGATTCTCTGTGTGTGTGTGTGTGTGTTGTGGATTCTCTGTGTGTGTGTGTGTGTTGTGGATTCTCTGTGTGTGTGTGTGTGTGTAGTGGATTCCCTCCAGAACAGGCACTGGGAACCATTCTCAAAACCAAACACAGCCCTGGGAAGTCTCCATTCCTCTCAACTCCATTTACCTTCACCAGGTTCAGACACTGTTCTCCCCCCCCCCCCCCCCCCCCCCACCTCTCCCTCCCCCCCCCCACCTCTCCCCCCCCCCCCTCCCCCCACCTCTCCCCCCCCCCCCCCCCCCCACCTCTCCTTCCCTCTCCTCCCCATTTCTGTCAGAACTGCAACTTGTGTAGTAGTTTGATTGCTGAGCTGAAGCCCCCTGTACACTCACACTCACACACATCAGTGGGAATGTCCCCCAGCTTGACAGGTATTATGGCGAGCCTTTGACGTACAGCCGTAAGGGTCTAAATAGATTCTATTCTTCCCCTGGCCTGAAAGGATGCTTTGTGCCAAGATTCATTAAAACTCACCACACAGCTTCGTAAATGGTGCTAAATAATGAACAGTCGATTTAACTGGGGGGGGGGGGGGGGGAAAGCTGCTAGAGCTATTAAATTAAAAGGGAGGGGGGTGTGGGGGTGGGACAGTTCAAGCTCAATCTACCAGAAGAAAATTTGACCTTAAAATGTTCCTTTTAGTTTCTCTTGGCAAACAGCCTCCGACTATGGGACTCTTTTGGGGCTGAAAGTTGGGAAAAGAATGAGTGCAATATCAAACCACAAGCAAGATACGTGGGTTACAATACACCAAGGCAATCTTACAGACTTAAAACACACGATTTCCTGTAACTCAGGCTATTAAAATCCTGCAAAACGTGATCTAACTCGCCTTAAGTGTATGGACATAATGTATGTCAATATTGTTTGGGGGGTTGAGGGGGAAAATCTGATAAAGCTACGAGTTCTGTGGTTTCCCAAGGGAGTGTGTGTGTGTGTGTGTGTGTATCTTTGCAATGACAAGGTGATACTGAATCATTCACTGTTCAAGAAAAGTGAAGCATTTAAAGTGAAGCAAAACTGCCTTTCTCATGTAAATAGTGAGAAAAAGGGGGACAGTGAAACCGATAGCACTGATCTAATTAACTGAACCCAATACAGCAAGAGCTGCTGAAAGAAACTCACACAGAGTCTGACATTCGAGCACAAAAACTACCAGAAAACAATAAGAACCTTAGCAACAGTAATAAAACGCTCTCTCTCTCCTCGTACAAAAGGGAGATTTTCATGAGCATTTTTGGGGGGTTGAATTTACATAAAGAAAAACTAGATTTGTTTTTAAAAGGGTGTGTGATTTACCATCACAGCTGTATTCGCTTGGAAAAGTATTATTATTATGAAGTGTGCAATATTAATTATTGAACGAAACGTGACTTTTTGAAAAAAATTAGATATTAAATAGCCTTTTAAAAAATTATTTTTAAAAATCCGTTCTATCAATGATGACTATTTATTCCCCCCCCCCCAAAAAAATAAAAGCAGCGAATCCTTCGGTGGAAAGAAAGGCAGATGTTCTTCTCAGTCTCTTTGCATGAGATTATATTGCATTTCTGACGTTTTCTCCACACAGTACCCTTCTCCACAAAATCCCCTCCCCTGTCACCAATCACAGTTGTTCCCTTTGCATTATTTACTATGTAAATCAGGTCCTTGGTGCTGGGTTCACACGTTAGAGCTTTCCCATCCACCCAGGTCCCAAGCCTACCAAATGACATCATCAGTGAAATATCTGACATTTTAGCTGCTCTAAATTCAAAGTACATTCTCTTTTGTATTGCAGGCCACTGGCCACAAAAGGAACGGCTGACACTTACTGACGACCGCGAAGCCGTGCAATAGGCATCAAGTTGTTTCCCAATTTGAGAAAGTCAGCTTTAAACAAGACATCATTAAAGGCCACAGCTGTAAGATATCGCTGGCTACAGGTGCATCGTTGCAACCTGTTTTTTGAGGATTGAATGATATGTCTCTCCCATCACTCACACACAAATAAGCATTGCAGTGTTATACCAAACTGCGTTTGCAGTACTACTCGCAGTTATTTTTATAAAGGGATGACACGCATAACCTTTCTGTAAATGAATGAATAATAATTGTTCAGCTGGCATGTTAAATATACATTTATGTTAAACTCCCAAACGGTTCAGATGTTTAAACAGTTGTGTAAATCACAGGATTATCTCGGGATTTGTGGTTTCGCTCGCGCAGCTTGAAGGTAGTGTTAAAAAAATGTCAGATTATTTCTATCTGTAAATTATAAATCCTGGTGTACCATCCAGTAAGAAATGCAAAGCACAGGATTCATATTAGCCAACAAGCTCACATAGTCAAGTGCACCGTTATGGTAAATCACACAGGAATTTATCCACTGTATGTAGACATTGTCGAAAGACCTGGGTTCAATTCCAGGCAGGGCGAAACCTTGGCCAAGTTTCCTTAATCCACACGCCTGATAATAATCCCTCAAAAATAAACAATTAGAAATTGGTCATTTCATCCACGACCGTTTGTGGGAATGAACCATTTAAGGGGGAAAGGAAATCAAGATAGCAAATTATAAGCACTTTCGCTTAAGGTTTGATAATGGGAACACATTCCTCTAAAGTTTTCAAAATACTCTAGTTTGATATTACTGCAATTTTTTAAGGCATGTTAAATGGGATCGACTAGGTCTGTAAAACAACAACAACAACTTGGATTTATATAGCGCCTTCCACACCGGACGGCGTCTCAGAGCGCTTTAAACCCAACTCCATGCACATGCACTTTCCAAACAATACATAAGAATGTTTTGATTCACATCGTCTAATAAGACACTTGAATCCAGTGGTGTGAGTGAGCTGCTTTGTTGGAGGTGCCGTTCTTCCAAGATCCTGTGTGCCTGTTTAGATGAACGTTAAAATAATCCATGGCAGTGTTTGAAAACAGATGGGCGTTTCTGCTGGTGTCCTGGTCAACAAACCCCTCAATAAAAAAAATATTGGTCACTCACTCCATGCCTGTATGTGGGACATTGCTGTGTGCTACTGGCTGGCGTGTTTTGCCCACGAAATACATAGTCAATTCACTTTACAGTATATCCTGTGAAATGCTATGAATGTTACATCAAATGCAAGAATTATTATTTATTCTATGTATTTGTTGATAGCTGTGATGCCATTAACTCATTACAGTTAGTTGATTGCTGCTCAGTTTCAGTTTATCATTGTTAAGTCTAACGAATGCTAAGTGGCAAACTACAACCAGTTTGCTTTGGCAAAGTTTTAAGCGTTTTTCTTCCCTGCCTATATTGTTAAAGTTGTCAAAGCCAGCAGTAGTGTGGCTAAAAGCATTCCAGGAATGGGCGTTAGGTTAATCTTAAAAATATTAACAGGACTCATGCAGTTTAGCTCGGCTCAGTTGACAGAGCAGCTTTGTTGTCTCCTCGACACAATGGTTTTGACACAGCTTGGGGTTGTAGTATTATATCCTCACCAAAGGTCGCTCAGTGAGGCTGATAGAGCAACACTGGTCCTTCATTTGGTTCTTAGGCTAATGTGGTTTGAGAACCAGAGGGAGGGATCCGCCTAATGATAGGTCATTGCAAACTTTGATGGCCAATCCTAAATGTATCAGTGGGTCTGATATTCCTGTGGGGTCTAATTTTAGAGACAACGTAGGCATGTGTAAACAGGGTGAATGTCAGGAGATAGCTGTGATCAATGATTCAGCCATGTTTAGTGCTATTCTCACCATTCTTACCCCTCAGAAACTGACATTGACATCAATAAAGATGTTCCAATGGAAAGACCAGAATTCAAAATTGCAGTAGACCACTGTTTGGTGAGTTTAACTTGGAATTTAATACAAAATGTCAACCACAGCATTTGCTCTCAGTTTTCCTGTAATGTAATTAATAACATCTATTAAATGATCACTTGAAATGTGCATATTGATATCTGAGTATGCTTTTTTATTTTGCAGAATAGTTTAAGCCGATAGGAAAAATCATCAGTTTTGCTACATTTAACAAAGAGAATTTCTTGCCTGGATTCCTAGCTTTTTGTTAAATGAAGAGTATTTTATTTTCATCACTTGAACAGTGTTAAAAAAAATCAGCTTTATTTAAAAATAAGTATCATGATAATTCTGGTTCACCACAAATTCACAATGATATTATAAGCTTAAAGAAAGATGATTTGTGGAACTGGTAAATTCATAAACTTTCTGCAATGTATAAATCCTCCTGACGTGAAAGATGCTATAATTTTGTTGTTGTTAGGATAAACTTGGAAGGTAAAGTAGCTTCCTGGAAATGTGTTAGAAACTTACCACAACATATAATTCATGTTATGTTCAAGTTGCTTATAAAGGATAGTACCATTGTTTTCAGTAATGCAAAATCAAAAGGCAGAATCTAGTCATAATTCTAGTTTAACAATATTATGTAAATCTTCAAACATTGGAAAGCCCAGAAGAGAAGCATGTTTTTACATCTCTAACAAATGTTTTCAGGTCTATAAAGGCTAAAGTGACAAAATGTTTTTGGTGGAATGCCTTTGTATTGGAACATCAGCGAAAAGCAAATCCAGCCTTGGCATTCCTCCACCCCATCCCACCCCATTTCATTCCCTTCTCCCATACAGGATAAATGAGGAATAATCTCCTTCTTCTGGTGTGTGGTCTGTTTTTCTGTGGCTTCATGCAGACAGTACAGAGACACTGGGTCATAGGTCATCAGAATACTAATAAGAAAGCTGATTGATGAAAGTGTCAGCCGAATAATGCGTTAGTTAATTAATGACTTTGCCCGTTTAAAGGGTTCTTTTAAAGGAAGCTTTTGGTCTCACCACTTCCCTTTTGGAAGAAACCACCTCCATAATACCAAGTTTTCCAAACAGCCACGGAGACTTCAAAGGCAAACGCAATTGAAGTTGTGTTTGGGTTAGTTCAGTGATTCTTTCTCTTGCAAGGGCAGCCAGGCTTGGTTCCAAGCTTGAAATGTAACAGGCATGTTATTGGACTGTTCTAGATTAAAATCTTACAGAAAGGTATTATGTCCCCTTGATGAAGTTTCATACAACTCTCATTGCTGGAGTCTTAACTGCTGAAGCACTCCGAGACACTATCCCGAGTGAAGGGAGGTTGTTGTTGTTGATACAGAGGTAACAAGACATCAAGTATAACTGAATTATTTTCATGGTGCCACACAATAAGGGCCAACAGCCGAAAGTAATATGAGCAAGTACTGTACAACCAATATTGTATGAACACCACGATGGGAAGAAACTGAAAGGGAATGGAGCAGAAGAAGGAAGTAGAGAAAGCAGAAGCTATATAGACAGTTATCACTCTCATTATTCTTCTGTATAATCTCTAAGTACAGGGCACTGTTCCAACAGTGATAAAGGTAACAGTGAGAGTCAGCATTAGATATAGATATAGATCCATAGGAATTTACACTGTAGAAAATCCCACTTTTAAAATAAATTCTTCCTGGAACATTAGCAACAACAACAACAAATTACATTTATAGAGCGCCTTTCACGTCGGGAGGACGTCCCAAGGCGCTGCACAGGAGGCGTGTGACCCGAGCTGGGAGGGGAGTGTTTGGGAAGGGGTGAAACACGAAGGGGAGGTCGAAGAGTTCGGGGTGGAACAAAAGGCACGGTCGAAGAGGAAAGTCTTCAAACCGGCCTTGAAAGAGGAAAGGGAAGAAACGAGACAGAGGGATTGAGGGATGGCATTCCATAGGGTGGGAGCGGAGAAACTGAAGGCCCGGCCTCCGATGGTGGGGAGGTTCGGGCGGGGGGCTTGGAGCAGGCCAAGTCCTGTTGAACGGAGGGTCCGGGTGGGCTTGTAGGGGGAAAGTAGATTGGTTAAATAGGGCGGGGCAAGGCCGTGTAAGGCCTTGTAGGTGAGGACGAGGATCTTGAACTCGATCCTCTGGAGGATGGGGAGCCAGTGGAGACGGGCGAGGGTGGGGTTTATATGGTCGCGGAGGCGGGTGCGGGATAGTACACGGGCTGCAGAGTTTTGAATGACCTGCAGCCTGTGAATGGAGGAACTGGGGAGGCCGACGAGGAGAGAGTTTCTGTAGTCCAGCCTCGAAGTGATGTATGCGTGCACGAGTGTTTCGGCAGCGCGGGGGGTAAGATAGTTGCGGAGCCTGACAATATTGCGCAGGTGGAAATAAGCGGTGCCGGTCAAGGCACGGATGTGGGGGAGGAAGGAAAGTTTTTGATCGAACATGATTAGCAGTGTGGAGTCTTGGTGACATAAGTTTGGGCCATAGAGTTACTGAAGTATCTCAGCCAATTACATGTCATTTCAGAAAACATAAACACTATGTTATACCTGCTGTGTGATATGCTGTTAGATCTTGAGTTTGAAGTTTAAAAATACTATCAATTGACTTGGGATGTCCTCTGGATATGAAAGGTGCTATACCGTATGCAAGAATTATTATTATGTATAGGATCCGATATAAGGGTGCTATAGAAATGCAAATTGTTGCTGTTGTTGTACAACCTTTTCTTTTCATAAGTCACTGGAAAGACAGAACACCATCACATATTTCTTTATAGATATGTTCTTGGAACAATTCAAAGCACTTCACAGAATTGAAAAGTGTAAAGTGTATTGACTGTGTAACTGAAGACAAACTCAGCGCCATGTCCTACAAACAGCAATGAAGTGAATACCCAATTTGAGCTATAGGATTGTCTCCTTCATGACCATTTTCAAAACCCTCCTCTTTGACTGTGCCTTCGATCACCCTCCTTGCCACCACCCTCCACCCCCACGATCCAGAACCCAAGCTCGGGTCCAAAACACTGCGGACCTGCCTGTTTCATGACCGATTGACATCACCACAGAGGTTCTGGCATTCTTTTGTTAAGCATGCCACCCCTGAGCCAGTTCAGTTCCAAGAAGACCCTACTCACCTCTCCCCCAAAAAGCCCTGGGTGGAGGGGAGTTAAGCAAAAAGGAACATCTCTTCTGTTTGTTCCTCCTTCTTGCCTATTGAGTGGCTCTAGTGGAGTCCAGTAGCATATTGGTTAGAGGCCTCGCATGTAGATTTGATTCCCAGATGGACAAACTTTAGGCAAGTTTCCTTACTTCACATGCCTCTGTTTACCTAGCAGTAAGTAGGAATCCAGTTGTTAGTCCATTGTTGATTGCTTTCTGGTGGTAATAATCCTTCAAAACCCCTCAAACTATGATTGTTTGTGGGTCAATGATGTGCACAATTGGCTGCCGCGTTTCACCCACAATATACATAGTTAATTCACTTTAGAGTATATTCTGTAAAGCACTTTGTGACATTTCAACGACATGATAAGGCACTATATTTTTATTATTATTAGAAGGATTATTATTACTATTACCATAACAACCACAAAATTACATTTATAGAGGGCCTTTCACATTAGGAGGACGTTCCAAGATACTGGATTATTCCAAGATAACAGTTGGAGGACAGGACCTGAGCATTGGGGGTTGGGGGCAAGGTTGGGATGAGGGAGGGCAGAGAGGTAGAAGGGCAGCTGAAGGCACAGTTGAACAGGAGGGTCCTAAGCCTGGCCTTGAAGGAGGAAAGGGAGGGAGCAAGGCAAAGGAATTATCAGATGGAGTTCCAAAGGGTGTGGGCAGAGAGGCTGAAAGCCTGGCCGCCGATGGAAGGGTGGGTCAGGCGGGAGACATGGAGCAGGTTGGAAGGGAGAGAACAGGTTGATAGGGGGTCAGCAGATCAGAGAGGTAGGAGGGAGCAAGTCCATGGAGGACCTTGGAAGTGAGGACGAGGGTTTTGAATTCTATCCTCTAAGGGATGGAGCTGGGAGAAGGTGGGAGCCTACTACAGGAGAGAACAGAAGAGATTTGAATGATCTGCAGCTTGTGGAGGAAAGAGTTGGGAAGGTCAACAAGGAGGTAGACGCGCTTTGAGGTGACAAAAATACATGTATGATGGTTTCGATGGCCTGAATGGTGAGGGAGTGGCTCAGTTGGGCAATATTGTAGAGTCGGTGGAAGGCAGAGTTGGCTATGGCATGGATATGTGAGAGAAAGAACAGTTGAGGATCGAACAAGATGACCAGAGCAGTTTCGATGCTGTGAACAGCACGGAAACCTGATTGGAGGTGCTCGTGAAAGGAGTTGTAGGAGAGGAATGAGCGAAGCTGAGAAACAACAACTCTTCTTCTTCTTATTATTATTATTACTATTATCATTATTAGCTGATGCCAGAGGTTCACTGTCCACTCTCTCAATCTTGCAGTAGTTTATGGCTTTCGCAGACTAACAAAGGAGAACGTAAGAGTCTGCTAAACAATTATTTGGGGAAAAGTGTTTTTGCATTGATACAAAAAAGCAACAAAGAAAGAAAAGCAATGCTTGTAAAATATGAGTGACAATTCCTATATAGTATAATTCATTTCATTACCTGATTTGATTTGCCTCGTCATTTCTACTGAGTATTAATGAATGGTTATTCCTCCCGACGTGAAAGGCACTCTACAAATGTTATTGTTGGTTTAATATAATTCCACTGCAAAAGAGATATTGAGCCGAAGAAGAATACCCTGACTGCCTGCCTGCCTATCCGTCTGGCCAAGGAAACTCAAAATATATTTGGAAATCTGTTTTTATCCCAGCTTATTTCCATGTGTATGCCTCGCATTGCATTGTTGCTGTAAAATGCTTTTATTGGTTAGTAGAACGGGACAACTATCAACACAACATCTGTTCACGAATACAAAAGAAGAATGTATTCACTGTTTTGTATTATTATTTTCACATGGATAATGTAAAACTGCACCAGCACCAAACTACTGATCCACTACTGTTCGCCCTCAGTAAATATAATTGTCGTTCATAATAAACATTAACGCATAATTTGCATCTGCAGCTTCTAATGAAAAATAGCATTGGCTGTGCTGTTTTGTGAGAGTTTAAACCACTGTTCACTGCTTAAAGGCAGATTATTTAACATTATAAAGCTTATATCAACACGCAGCAAAGTTTGACAAATAGCCATTGCCAGTTAATGGGGATGTTTGTTTAAAGGGAGTATTTGCTCATGGGAGGCATTCATTCTCCATTTATTCCACAGTGTTTGTTTATTGGGGGACAATGGGAACGATTGAGCATATGAAGAATATTGTGGGTTGGGGTACGAAGGGTTGTCCACTATCATATACCATTTGCAATGGGTATTCAGGATACAAATGACATTTGTTGTACAGATTTGAATCAAGTTGCATATAGCGCAGGCTTTCACTGTTCAACCAATTTTTTTAAATTATAGGTTTAAAAATAATGATTCCAATCCTTTCATTTGTTAAAGCAACTTATCACATCATCGAGTCATCTCAAAGTGCTTTACAGGAATTTACTGTAAAGTGGAGTAACTGTTTTTGTAGTTGAACACTAGCCAATTTGCACATGGCAATGTTGCATTTACAGCCATGAAATGAAAGACTAATTTCAATAGGCTCATCTGAAAGGTTAGACCTAGCGAGAAACTTACCAAACAGAGTTCACAGTGGCTGCTTTGGTTAGCAGTTCAGCAGTCCACTTTAAGTTGGTTAAACTCCACAAGCACCTAAAACCCCTTGCTAACTTGCACCTAATCACTTTCAAGATTAAGTGAACAGGATATATGTCCCTTCAGGGAAAGGGTATGGATTTCATTATATGCAGATCTGCAGAACGCTCAGTAATTTGGTCTGGATACTGTTGAGCGTGGTGATGGATTCCCGCATATGTCAAACACTCAAAAATAAATTCAAAGCAGTATTAAAACTTAACACATTTATTTGCTTTTTGCAAATACATTTTAATGTGTTCCAGACAGTCCTATATTATTGTTTAAAATAAACCAATTGAACATGGGAAAAGATTGCCGTATGTTTCAGGCTACCTGCTGGCTTCATTTTTATCCTCCAAAACTGTTTTTCACAACTGGCAGCTAAAGTAAAAGGCCATTACATAAAGTAAGGCTCACACAGAGAATGCAGTGGTCATTGGCTGGCTGGTTACACAAGTTCCTCACAATTGCACAAGTCATAAAGCCATGCAAGAGGCCACCTAACACCATTTAAAATACTTTTTCCATCAGTTTTTGAGAATCTATTTAGCCCTTTGCGTATTTTCTCTTGTCTCATGCTGACTGTAACTACATTATTAATATTGCTGCCAGCAGGATACTCTGCACCATGGGGTCTGAACCTGTCTGGATAGAAACTTAATGACATGAGACGACTTTTGTAAATTGCTTTGTGACCCGAGGAATTCAGCAGGTTACCCATAGTGCTATCATTATTCCAGTTCATTGCTTTTACCTCCTGCTACCCACTATTCACTGGTTGAAATCCAAATATGGACCTTTATGCTTTTATTAGTAGTAGTGTTCTTGTCATATAGCATTAAAAATGGGATGTGTCCCCTGAGAACATTGAACAAAAGAACAAGATCAGCCTTATTTAATAACAGAATGTATTATTTTTTGTCCCTATTAAATTGTTGTCTTACAAAATCCAGACGAAAGCCAAGAACCGTGGTCCAAGGTGCCAAAAAGGTTAAAAAGAATAGAGAAAGCAAGTCTCAGTGACACTAAGCTTGTGCTTTAAATGCCCAAAAGCTTTTAGGGGGAAAGCAACATTGAGGTAAGCAATGTTTGAGTTTCATACTGTAAGGTTTACTAAATACTATTGGAACAATTATTGAGTATGGTCCTAGAATTGTGCCATTATAAAATGGAAAAAAAATGGATGAATGAGTAAATTAAACAATAAATTTTAACATTAAATAATACATTTTAACAAAACACATCAATATTGTTATGTTGAATAAACTCTGGAAGAAATGAATGGATTTACTATCCACACCTTGTTAAAGGAAGATGTTAAAACAACTTTATAATTGCAGATCAACACCAATGCTCATTTATGTAGCATCCTTCTCCTGCAGAGAGTAGTGTCCTAGAATAAATCCACCATTTACCCAGATCAAGGTATGGATACTAAATCCAAACATCTTGCTGGACCTTTCATTTGTTTTTTAAAATATCTTAATACAGTAGTTCATGTAATTCATTAAGACAACGGTCTTATCATTAATGCTACAATGAATTAACAGCTGTGTGCAATTGGCTGCTGCATTTCGCCCCCAAAATACAGTCAATTTAGTTTGCAGTACAGTATATCCTGTACAGTGTTATGAGATGTCTCAAACACTTGATAAAGTACTATATCAAATACAACAATTATTATTATTTTGATAAGAAATTTGAGGGTGTGGATGTTATTAACGAAACCACTGCTGAGAACTTTGTGTTGATAGTCTCTAGACTGACACCCCTGTGTGATCCTGCGAGAGGCTGCGTTGTTGGAGGTTTGCCATTTGGATGAGATGTTAAGCTGAGGCACCATCTGTTTATTCAGGTGAATGTTAAATATCCTGTTCAAAAAGAGAAGCGAGTTTCTCCTGGTATCCCGGCCAACAGTCCCCCAGGTAAATTGGTCTTTCAAGTAGTGACTGTGCCTAAATTCACTGCCATATGGTTGCCTAGATAGTCACAATCACCACAATTGATACAATTACCTGTGACGTGCCTCGATATCAAAGGCACTGTATGAAACACTTTCAGTAGTTTTCTAAAATTCTGTCATAATATTAAATGTTATGACGGAGTTCATTCTATTTGAAAAATGAAGGGAGATTCTCCCGATGTCCTGGCCAACCATTCCGCCAAATAAAACTGGTCACTCAGTCCACGGCTGTTGGTGGGACACTGACTTGCACAAACTGAATGTTGCGTTTCTCCCACAACATACACGCTGCACTTTACAGCCTATCTTTTGAAGAGCTTTGCCAGGTTTTTTATTATTAGTATTAGTATTATTAATGGCGAAGATCATGAAAAGGGCCTGCGGTCCAGCAAGCCACTCAAAATGATTGGGTCATTTTCATCGGTTCTTGGCTGGCCTGCTTGTCATATGGAAGGAAAGCTTCCATGTTCGGGAAGCAGACTGAATTACAGCTGTTGCTGGTTGATCATGGAGTAGCACTGATGATGGTCTACAGGGAAATCCATAGCCAAACTGCGCCACCCTCTCCGCATGGCGATTGAGTAGTTTGTATGGAGAGTTTGTATATAATGTGAAATCTGCTTCATCAATGTCAATCACATAGAAATTGTATTGTAAGATGTTCTTACTTTTTTGAGAATATTCATGTTTTATTAACCAAACTGCTTACTGAATTGAAGAATTAAATGGTTCAATATTTTGAATGAAATAAAGAATAAAGCTATAATTCAGATATCACACCTAGAATAATCTTAGCTAAGTGGCTCACACTTACTGATGACTAATTCACTGACTAAATTAGTTCTGAAGGCAATAGGTTTCTATTGCGGACAAGCTACACTGGGATTTAATGATTTCATACGTCTAAATATTATTAAAAACTAAACATAGTTTTTTCAGATTTCAAAATCAGCCAAAAAGTCCTCCAAAAAGTATTTTGCAATCTTTATAAAAAGCTGAAAGACCATATTTTCTCATGCCTTATAATGGAAGTTATTGAGCTCCAAACTAAAGATTGCGCACCAAAATGGCTGAAAGCTGTTTCAATGCTTAAAGTATCTCGATGCAGCGAGATAGATGCAATTTTAAAATAAGCAATGGTGGATGATGTTTTTTCTACATTAGCAGTTAATGGAACAAATTAAACTTTAAGATTAAAAGAATTGTGAACATGTACTGGTTTATTTTTTGGCAGCAAGTTTGATGGCAATCATCCCAGTTGTGAAACTGCCAAAATAACTGAAAGTTTACGTTGTCTAAATTGGCACACAACAAATAGCTGCTCTGGAGGGCATTACAAACCCAATGCTCTTAGTGGAAAAAACTGTGTTTCAGAGAATCAAAGGATTTCTTTATATATTGCATCTATAACATGCTTCTTGTGAGTGTTTCTCTCTGACTACGCTTTCGTGGATTGAGCTTCAAAATTCTGCTTCCGGTTCACAGGGGGGATCAGTGGGGTTATAACATTGGAGAAACTTTCAGAATCCCTTGACAACCAAGATGATAGAAATTTGCTATTTCACCCCTCCTGCTGACCAGAGGCCAGACCTCAAATGTTCTAAAAGGCCAGGAGAACACCTGTAATTAAAATAGGAAATACTCTTTAAAAGAGTGAAGGATATTGTTTGGTGCTCGCAGAAAAGGTTGTTAAAACATTGTTTTTAATACAGGAAAATTACGTTTGTGATATTCCTCTCTGACCATCTTTATCTCAGATTTTGATGTATTCATGTGAACCATTCACATGCATTTTATTATTGCCTGCAAGACTGTGGAGTTATTGACTTCTTGTTGCCATCCTGCAGGGGAATACAAAAGCAAAATAGAGACTGAGTTGAAAGCTGAAGGCATCTAGCCAATTACTGTAAATAACAAGGTGAAAGGCCAGAGCTGAAATGGCCCATATTCATCTAAAAAAAATGTTCATTTTCGTAGGACTGACTTATTTTTGCTTACTCATTCTTACCCTAGAACTGATCAACTGTACCAGTAGAACTCAGATGCATTCCTGTTTTTCTGGTGTCTCAACAACAGCAAAAACTTGCATTTATGTAATAATAATAATAATAATCCTCGCATTTCATATACCACTTTTCACTTGTTCTGGACGTTTCAAAGCGTTTCACAGAATATACTGTAAATTGACTGTATTTTGTGAGTGAAAAGCAGCAAGGCTAGTGCTCTAACCACTGAACTTACAGGACTCCACTTATCTAATGTTTGAAACTATGGTTTTGCTACCCGCATTTTCATATTGTAGATGTTATCAATAGCCATCTGCACAGCACCTGGGAAGAAAAGCAGTGGGTATCTTATCTAGGCTTAGCTGGTTCTGCTGATTCTTGTACAATTTGGATCTGGGACACCTAACACTATCATGGACAACAACATTGCTTCAGTGCCTGCAAATGTTTAAAGAAAAGGCACATTACTATCCTCCTCTCAGGGTAACTTTTAGCCCAGGAAAACTATTTCCAAATTGCCTCCAAATTTTTTTGGTGCTTTGTGTTGCATCAGTATTTTGCAATGCTGCTACTAGGTACCTATTGGTGGAGCTAGCTCAGAATGCTGCCGGTACTGTACAGCAATACACTCTCCGGAGTGTACTCTTTGAGAGAGGCAGAGGGTGAGTTGATTAATTTAGATTTTATTTAGCTACAAAACAGCAAAATGCACACCCACCCTGAGCAAAGCTTGCAGATCAATGCATATCACAGCTTTTATTTAAATTTTAAAAACCAGTAATGCCCGATCTGTTTTTTTTTTACAGAGTGCAAGTTAGTGCACACACACACACACAGGCATCGCAAGGGTTTTTGGAAAGAAAGTTAACTGAACAGTGACAGCGGCGGCTGCTTTCTCAATAACACGTTTGCTTTCCTCTCTTCTGCCCCCAATGAGAACCGTGTCATTCAGACGTGTAACTTTTGCACAAGTTTAAAGATCTCTCTGAACTGCCTGGTCGCTGTGTAAAAGGATTATTATTATTATATATTATATTGTATAAATGATTATTTAGTCTATTTTTAATATGCTATGTTTTAAAAAAATTAATTAAAAAACATTTGGAATAATCGGCCGAATATCCGGCAGGGGCTTTAACGGGCTTCTACTGTATTTTGAAAATTCCAATAACATTCTGCAAGAAACTGAAACCTTTATTCAGTCAAACTTTGAGCTAGTATTTCTAGCAATTTGAATCTGATTTTGAGGTGGAAGTCTTAATTCAGATCGAGTTAAAACTATATCTGAATTAAGGCTGGTTCACTAACTTTTATAAAACGTATCAGGAAATATGAACAGGTTCTGAAAAATGTATTTATAAGTGCTGTTTAGTTTTCAGTTGCAGTTAGATTCACATTTATTTGATGAACATTAACTTACAGCAAATGGTATTCAGTGTACTTACTGCTTTTAATATCAAAGACACAGTTTTGCATAATAAAATCAAATATTCTGTTTGTGCACTAAACGATCAAAAGAGCTGCCAGGTCTTGGCAATATACCAAGTGGTATTTTATTGGGAAAATGCTAGGCCTCAAAGACTCTCTCCAGAGCTTTTGTGCTGTTTTGAAGAAAAAGGCCAATGGGTGACTAGAGCTACAAATAGTGGCTGCCTCCAGAGACTAGTGATTTACACCATAAAACAGCAATTGCTCCTTGGAGCATCTTCTACCCACATTAGAGAGGGGATTAAGCAGATACATTCAGTTCTGCCAACAGATTTCGCTTCCCTAAGCCTTCAATAGTCCTCTCACAGTTACTAAGATAATCACATTAGTTTTGTCATTAAAGAAGCTTCTCTTTTAGCCACTGTTTAAACTGCTTAAACCACCCATAGAGGTCGCATACATTAAAAAATGAGAAGCCCCTTTCCGTATGTTTTGGTCCATGACCTTCGATGCATCTTTCACAAGCAAGAATTTGGCAAAATCTGATGGTTTAGATAAAACTCTTTAATTATTCACATTGGGATGTTACATTACAAAATCTATTTTGCAGTGAAGCTGGAAACATTTTACGCCCAATTCCTTCTTGCCTCTTTGTATTTGTGCACAAGCTGCAAAGACAGCAATTACTTCTGGGTGTTGTAAATTTTGAAGGGGAGAAAATGGAGATCAATCGAGCAAAGAGTTGTTTACGAGAAGCCTCTGCATTTAAAGTTGCATTTTACATTTTTACTCAATATTGCAAATCTAATTCAAAAGATACAAAAATGGTTAAATTGTGTTTATTCTAGTAATAATCCTTGCATTTGATATAGTGCCTTATCAAATCTTCGAATGTCTCCACGCGCTTCACAGAATTTACTGTAAAGGTCAGTGACTTTGGTTTTCTAAGCAAATATTTTTATGTTTAGAATATTTCAGAAATATGACAAACTCCTCAACTGAAAGGATGATGCGGTCTGAATTGGCTATAATCATTTCTGCCACTAAACAGCTCTTTTTCCATTGCATTTAAATATACATTTGTGTTGCAAAAAAATACAGACTTGCCCTGTCCTTAAAATGTAATTTTTAAAGTTGTTGGAAGAAACCTTTCAAGATCTGCATCTCTCACTTACCGTGAAATGTGTGTAAATTTTCACTCTTTATTTATAACAGATTATAACTGATGCAGTTAATAGGAGTTTCTGTATGGGGTCCTCTCTCAGGCATCAACTGATCCAAGTATTAGTGTATTCAGAATCTGCACTGATGGATATGATATTTGATCTGTGTGAGGCGGTCACGTCGTGTGCGATGAATGAGATTATTCCAGATCACAAAACCCAGAGCCTGTAGCTCTATTGTTTGAAAAGTGGACTGTGGGCAGCATTGCAGATTGTAGGGTTGGTCACAGGGAACAGAGAAAGAGGGCAATAAGATAAGGTGTAGGCAAGCTGTGCCTTACAGGACACTGAACACATTTAAGAAACAGCGTGGTGCTGGGGAGATGGTAGGGTGGGTGTTTAGGAAGTATGAGCAACATATGATCACATCATATGCCAATCTTGTAATTCTTCTAGTTTTCTGACTGAACTAGCGAGTAAATTCACTTGTCTCGTGTTCAAATAATACTGAATGACACAGCAGCCAGGAAGGAAGGATAAGGATATAGCAAATCGGCACAAGATGTCGTGAATTAAATAAAATCAAGTAGTTTGATTTTATAACGAAAATACAATGGAATAAATAAATGCACGTACTTGAGCCCCTAGTTATAGATCTGACCGAAAGGTCCGCTGGGTTTGTCACGTTACTGTAATTCATGGTTGTTTTGATACAGGCATTCATCTCTGTAAAATTAACCAAAGATTGTTTATGTCACTGGTTTATATTTGCCTACATTTGGTGATGCTTTTTTAAAAAAAAACTGCAGTGTAGCACCATCTAGTGGTGTGACTGAGAACTAACAGATACCACAGATAGGGAGATGATCAAGCTTCTATGAAAAGCTATAAATTTACCACCGTATCAATCTGTGGAAGAGACCAAGTCCTACTGTCTCAGTTTGGGTCGGTTTGTAGCTCTCTTGCCTCTGAATGAGAAGCTTGTGGGTTCAAGTTCCGCCTCGGGTGGTTGCTGCCATATTATGGTTAAGGAATAATGACTGAACAGAAAAAAGAAACTGAGCTAAAAGTCTGTAGAATGTTTCCCATAAATGTTTAATTTAAGTTCAGAAGGCATGGTAAGGAATTATATAATCGCTAAAGAAAGCTATCATACCACCAGCAGAAACTGTACAGATCAGAACATATCAGTTGATCGCAGCTTGGATGAATAGATAGCTTGTGTTATAACATAGAGTATATGTACTCTATATTATAACACTGCTCCCTCCCCCTCGCTCCCGCTTCTTGCTCAAAATGTACATCTTTCACCTTGCTTTGTGTCATCTTTCCCTTCCCCACATCAGTCGGCTCCCATCCCCAGATAGAGTACACCAGTCAGCAGCGTCAAGCTCCTTGAGACATCCTCCCAACATGAAAGTACTATGTAAATGTGAATTGTATTGCATTTGAACATCTTGGAGATCGTAAGATAGATTGAAAGCACAGTAATCAACCCCTACTGCTTAACCAGAAGGTTAAACAGATTACCAGGGTAGATGATAGAGATTTAATATCCAGATTGTGTATACTGTAAGTACTGTACCTAGCAATAGGTGAAAACCTGGGTAGCAGTTATACGAATAGGAACTACAAAGCAAAAACATGGCTATATTTTATCAAGTATAAAGTTTTGTGAGTTACGCAATTCAAAAAGAATAGTTAGGGCAATTGGGTACTTTATGGAAAAAATGGGGAGTATTTAAGTGAGCGAACGTATGAGGCAGCAGATGAGAAAGGTCCTTTTAACACATGCTTGTGTAACTATCCTCGTGGTGGGGAGTGTTGGGGCGGGGGAGGGGGGGGGAAATGCGGAGGAAGTGGGGAGGTGGGAAGGGTCTCTTTGGAGATGTCGGTATCAAGTCAAGCTCTCTGTGGTGATCTTGGTAGTCCGGTTCCTGAGCTCAGCAGGTCTACAGTACTGGCTCATCAGAAGGACTTGGAAAGACAGACCAGTCATTGGGAGGAGGGAGTCCTCCCATTCCTAAACATGGTGATGGGTTTCTATGGGTGTCAGACAACCAGCTGACCAAAAAACACACATCCATTGGATAAGAGTTCCCCAACTCGGGCAGGGTAACTGAAGAAGAGACAATGTGCGACAACAACAACAAAATTACATTTATAGAGCACCTTCCACATTGGGAGGACGACCCAAGGTGTCCAATGTAAGACACAAGCTTCATGCTCCAAGTGGTTACTTATTTGGAGTCCTGTAGCTCAGTGCTTAGAGCTCTCGCCTCAGAAGTGAGGGACCTGGGTTCGAATCCCAGCAGGGCAAACCTTGGGCAAGTTTCCTTACTCCACACGCCTGATAATAATCCCTCAAGATAAAAACCCTATAAATTGGTCACTCAATCCACAACTGTTTGTGGGACACTGCTGTGAGCAATTGGCTGCCGCATTTCACCCACAAATATAGTCGATTCACTTTTACACTATATTCTGTGAAGCGCTTTGAGACGTCTAGCAAACTTGAAAAGTGCTATATCAAATGCAAGATTATTATTATTATAATTGAGCGGCACAGAAGAGATTTGGAAAAGGGTTTCTTTGTATGTTCTCAGCTAAAGTGAATTAGAAAAGAAACGAAAGCGAAGCCTGCTTCTCTTAAAGAAGGAGGTTTCTTTACTTTCACAACATGAATTACTGTACACAAAACGCAAAATACTGCAAATGCTGGAAGTCTGAAACAAAACAGAAGTCGCTGAGAACACTCAGCAGGTCAGGCAGCATCTATGGAGAAAGGAAAGCGAGTAAATGTTTTGGGTCCATGATTGTTCATCAGAACTGGGGCCTGTTGTGAGGGAAGAGGCTTTTAAGGACTAACAGAGAGTGAGGAGGCAGGGCAAGGAAGACGAAGGAGAAAATGTGTCTTTAAAATCCAGATGTAAGAAATAATGAAAGAGAAGTTTGCACAAGGGAATGATTTGTGGGACCTTTTTGGGGTCTCTTCTCATGCCAAGTTACCAAAAGCTACGGACCACTCCAAGAGTCTATTGCCACAATCCTTGCCCAGCTGTACCCCCCCCCCCCCTCCTCCCCCCACATGCCTGCCCCACCGTTGTTGTTCAGGCTTTCAGCCTTTCTAGCCCAAGTTCTGGAACTCCATCCCAGAGTCCTTCCATCTAGCCCCTGCCCTTGCCCCTTCAGGTCCATCTCAAGACCATACTCTTTGATCTGATGCCTTCAGTCAACGCCCCCCCCCACCACCAAATTCAACCCCCATCTGGGATGTAAGCCCTCAACTGTCCAGCATTTTGGGTCATCCTCCCAACAAAAGCAGTGCTATATAAATGCAATTTTGTGTTGTTGTTGAATCACTCCATAACAGTGGAATCTACAGGTGCATCAGGGGATAACTCTACATGGTAATCTGGTGGTGAGGATCAGCCTTTGTGCACAAGACAAAGTTTAAAGCATCATCACCCACACATTTCCCAGTTTTGTTCCAAGGGAATGTCAAGATTTAGCACATTTTTTAATTATCGGAAAAGTCGCACACTGTATATAATCTAGTGTGACACTCCATTCAGAGGAAATATCTTTTGAATGGGTCGTTAACCAAATGTCAGTCTGCTCGTTCAGGTAGACGTTAAGGATTCTGCAACATTATTTTTAAACGAGAATGGAGTTTCTCCCGGTGTCCTGACAAACTATACTCCAAATTACTCCATATTCACCTCAAAGCTGTTTATGGAATAAATGCACCTCACAGTAATCGCTTGTGAAGCCTTTCAATACATGAGGTGTTCCAGTATAAAAATACAAATGCTATTTATAGTACAATAAATGACAGGGTTAAGTTTGGCTTCATAGATTATTTATTTTCTTAAAAATCATAATATAGGCATTACAGGGCTTTTCAGACTTTAAGATTCAATCTTGAAGATACTTTTGTAAAATTTAAACATCCATTTCTGAGTGTATTGGAACAGTAAGGCAGTAACAAAAGGCAAAATATAATTTCAGTTACAAGTCCAGTTAAAGGAACTCTAGAATATCTGAGCTCATATTTCATTTCAGTTTAAGGTCAATTCAAATTTAGCACTTGTGAAAGTCAATCAGAAAAATTAAAAGGATTTGAATAATTCACACTTTGCAACAATGAACCATGGAGGTGTTGGCCAGCAAACCACCATTAATGATACACTTTCTTAACTCAGAAATGGTACAAGGAAACGGGAACCTGCGTCTGAGCTCATTTAGCATCGTAATATGGTTGATACCCAAACTCAGGTAAGGTGTTAATGCCTCTGTAATTAAAATCAAAACATTTCTAGAAAGTTTCATGAGGAACAATTTATACAAATATTAGTCTGTAACAGGATACCCTTGAAATATATTTGTGTTAGTGAACATGTTAGTTTTTATGAGGATCAAAAATGCAGTTTGTCAGTTCAGAGATTTACCTACAAGATTTGGTTAATGTGAAGACAAAAATCTAATTTTTAAAGCAACTGTGTTAAATTTCTCTTTTGAGCAACAAGAGGACATACTGTATATTGTAGCAAAAGAGATCAAATCCAAACGTAAATATGGAGAAGAGTGCAATAAATCAATCAGAAAAAGCAAAATCCAACAAAAAAATTATAGATTGGAGAGTATTAGAATTGTTTGCATTTGTTTAGTTGGTATTTGCAACAGTTCATTTATTTGCCTTTTGTATCCATTCTTTCATATGCTGAATTTCTTGAGTTCTTGCCTTCTGGACAGAAAGAGTATCCTTAGGATTTTTTGAGCGAAGATCTAAATGATGAGCCCCATCAGTTATAGTTATGGCAATCAAGGTGTCAGAGATCGATTTCCTCACTCCTCCTGAGGACCAGGGATCCAGGTCACCATTGCTGTAATACACAAGACCACCTTCAGTTAAGAACAGAAACTCTTCACGCAAAGAATACAAGACTAAACTTCTCCTCAGGTAAGTAATGCTGCCTTGTTCTGAGCACATACATCTGTAATAATTCTTGCATTTGATACAGATTCTTATTTCACTGTTAAAACATTTCTTCGCAGGATTCACTGCTGACAGTATTACTGCAAAGGGACAATGTATTCAATTGCAGTTTTATCCCACAAATATTCATGCAGCCTGAATCTTGACTAGTTTACTAGATTACAGTGAATGTTGTTCAGGTAATGAAAGCTTAATAGTTCTGATCCTGTCACGCTACATTTCCCTTGCATTTACACTGAAACTGCTTAACTATGAGATTTTATTCGAAGTCAAATCCAATCATTGTGATAACTACTGTCTGCTTGCAAAAGCACTTTGCTGTTTAAATTGAACCCATTTTTCAACAAGGGTTGAAAATTTGTTTATTCTACAAAAACTCACCTGAAGACAATGTTGCTGTGTGAACTAATGTTTTTTCCACCGTAGTTTGTTATGATCCACTCTGGCCGAGGTCGAACGCCCCAGCTCAAGTGACATTCCTCAGAATAGGCGTGGTAGTCCCACTTGGTTGGTTCAAACATGTCATTGATACCATCTGCACATATGGGCATCATCATTTCAGTGCAGGCCTGATAACGGGAAGAGATAAGAAAAATGTAAATCTGAAATCCATCTATTCCTTGGGCAGCTGTGTTCAAATACACAAGACCATCACCATCGAGGTTGAGCCTTCAGATACTATTGAAAAGGTGTAGGCTGGTAGGTATGTTGATACCTGGAGCTCCTGTGGCTCAGTGGCTAGATCACTTGTCTTGCAAGCTGGGGAGACCAAGCTGGGGAGACCAAGCTGGGGAGACCTGTGTTCGAATCCAGGCAGGTCAGGGCCAAACCTTGGGCAAGTTTCCTTACTCCACACGCCTAATAATAATCCCTCCAAAAAAACCGCAATAATACGACTATGTGTGGGACACTGCTGTGCCCAATTGGCTGCTGCGATTTGCCCACAAACATATACAGTCAATTCACTTTACAGTATATTCTGTGAAGCGCTTTGGGACGTCGATAAGATGTGAAAAGCGCTATATCAAATGCAAGGATTATTATTAATAAATCACAACTTTAAATTGCATTTATAGATAGCGCCCTCCAGGCTGGCTAGCCTCCCCTAGTGTTTCACAGTGGAAGATCCTGACTCCGAGCTGGGGGGAGGGGGGGGGGGAGAAGGGGAGGAGTTAACTGGAAGCATGGTCAAAAAGGAAGGTTTTGAGGCAGGACTTGAAAAAGGGGAGGTGGGGGGATTGAGGGGAGAGTATTCCAGAGTTTCAGGGCATAGTGGCTGAATGCGCGACCTCCAATGGTGGAACAGAGAGTGCAAGGGACAAACAGAAGGCTGGTGTCAGTCGAGCGGAAACACCAGGTGGGTGGATTGGGAAGTGAGAAGGTCAGAGGGATAATAATAATGCTTGTATTTGATATAGCGCTTTTCACTTCTTCTAGAAGGCGCAAAGTGCTTCACAGAATATACTGTAAAGTGAATTGACTGTACATTTGTGGGCGAAATGTGGCAGCCAATTGTGCACAGCAGTGTCCCACAAACAGTCTTGCATCAAAATTACCTATTTTTTTTTTGAGTGATTATTATCAGGTGTGTAGAGTAAGGAAACCTGCCCAAGGTTTTGCCTTGTCGGGAATCGAACCCAGGTCTCACGTTTGTCAGGCAAGCGCTCTAACCCCTGAGGTACAGGACTCCACAATGACAACAAAACAAAAAATCCTGTTATAGAGTTCTATAAATTGGTGTGACACATATCCTATTGACAGCAGATTTCAGTATTTACAAATCCAGGTTATGACTTGATTTTTGATCAGAAAAGTACCAACAACATGTTGAAATAATATGTTTGCTGCCCGGTATACTTTGAGATGAGTTCTGTCAATTTCTCTTCTGTTAACAGAAGAGAAATACCCATGTTAACAAGTGAATAAATGCAAGTTAACAATAGAACACCGCTTATCATGTTACACATGATCATCATACTGTATACTAGTGTCCGTCGATATGGAATTTTTCCGATACCGATATATCGGTGGGCTCATGTCGATATATATCGATATCACCAGGTTTTTTTTACTCAGGTTCCCGTCATCAGGCTACACAGCTCCGTTCAACCTGGATTGGTTTTTTGATAGTTTAAGGGAATGGAATGCGCAATTTCGCCAACCATAACGGTGGAGTTACATAGAATTATTGTCATTATTTTCAATTGTACCTCTGATTGTTGAAACAGTCAACATTTTATTGCAGAAATACAAGTGAATTCAAATATTAAATAGGGATTTGGGGGATAGAGCCCTTTGGCGCTTTAAGAAAATTAAGCTCTTGTGTGCGTTGTGTCGTCAAGTACATTTGAACGTTTGGTTGTATATTTTCTGTATGCTGTAATTTGGCATTTGTTGATGATATACCGATATTTTGTGGATATACCGATTTTTTTTCATACCGAATTTTTCAATATACCGATATCTTCAAATTTCCAATATCGGTATATCGATATGAAAAATTATACCGATGTAACCGATACATCGATATATCACTGTATATTTAGTTAAGCTTACCTGGTAACCCCAGGCTTCATCATCAAGACTGGACGACGCAGTCTGTGATGTATTCAGGCACTTCATATTGCCGGTGTAGTTATAGTAAATGTTTACAGCCTCAAATATATTTTTCAGCAGCAGCTCTTCTGATAGTGATGGGTCCTTGAGATGGGTACAAACAACCTGAAAAATAATCAATTTTTTAGAGACAATCATTTAGTGTGGGTCAAATCAAGACAAGTTTTCGGGAATGGAAAACAGAAAAAGACAAAATACAGCCACTGTACCTTTTTTCACCTACAGTATATTCATCAATTGTGTTTTCAACCCACAATATTTTAAGCAGTCTCTATTCTGCATACAAACCTTTAGTGCACCTCAACATTTTGAAAGCAGGGAGGGATAACAAGAGAAAGTGGTTTGGGAATAAAGCTCGAGAAGATAGGGTTGTGACTCAATGCTTGGTCTCCAATAGTGGAATGGAATAATATTAATAATCTTAGCATTTGAGATAGTGCCTTATCACGTCTTTGAGAAGCACTTCACAGAATATACTGTGAACTGACGGTATATTTGGTGGGTGAACTGCGACAGGTAATTATGCACAGCAGTGTCGTGGATTAAAGTGACCAATTTATAAAAAAAATTTAAAGGAATTATTACCTCAGGAAAAGCAATCCACCAATCGACTAGCAACCGGATTCCTACTTAATGCGAGGTAAACAGATGCGTGTGGATTAGGAACATTTCGCCCTGCTGGGAATCGAAAACAGGTCTCTCGCTTGTGATGCAATAATTGCTCTGTCCACAAAGCTACAGGACTCCATATGAGGCATGGGCAACAAACCACAACGAGGATAGCGTGTGTGCTAGGATGTAGAGCTATAAAAAATTTGCAATATCATAAAAGAAGTGGGAAGGTAAAATTCAGAAAGCTATGGGGAGAGAGGGAGAGATGGATTTGGATAGCTCTTTCAAAGAGGCGATATAGACACAACATTTAGGATCAATACATCAGTTAAGCATCTGTATATTTTCAGGTTTTACTTTTTGAAAAAAAATGAAATCTAAAAGGAAAATGTACCTTGATAGGCCAGGCTGGAAGAGGCTCCAAAAAGTTGGTTGCATATGGGTAGTCCACCATCGCCAGATTAACCCAAGTCTCAGTCAACCAATCTTTGAATACTTCCACATCGTTCACTTGTAGTGGTGAACAGAGGTGGAAAACACTGGAAATAAACTTTAAGCCTTCAGCTAGAAATAGCAATAAAAACAAAACACTCATATGAAAATTGACTATAAGTTTTGCATTAAGTTTCATATAAATACCAGAGAACGGAAACTTTAACTCGTCTCCTTAAGCTTTCTTTGGGGCATCTAGACAAGAATTTAGAGACATTAGCCCAATTTGTATGTCTGAGATAAGAACTTCTGACAGGTTTCATTGTGTAGGTCTTAACATCTTTGTGTTGGAAGGAATCTGCACTTTGTTTTGTTGTGTGTATATATTAACAAAATATACATTTATTGATACATACGTATAGTATTTGTTAACAAAATAGGCCAAATCACAGAAAATATTAGTGTTTATTGTAGCTCTTAAATTAGTGAGGCCTTAAATTAGAAATTACTAGGAAGATGAGATTTTCTGTCAGGAAATAAATATCATTAGGGTTTATTTTATTGTTAAAATAATAATAATCGTTGCATTTGATATAGCGCTTTTCACATCTTATCGACGTCTCAAAGTGCTTCACAGAATATATTGTATAGGGAATTGAATGTATATTTTGTGGACAAAACATGACAACCAATTATGCACAGCAGTGTCCCACAAACAGTCATGGATTAAGATGACCAAATGTTTTTTGAGGGATTATTATCAGGCATGTGGAGTAAGGAAACTTGCGCTGTCGGGAATCGAACCCAGATCTCTCGCTTGTAAGGCAAGTGCTCTAACCACTGAGCTACACAAGTAAACAAGCATTTTACTCAGTCAGTTTATTCAAATATCAATGTCATAAGTCACGATTAATAGATGAGTCACATAATTATTACAGAGGACACGTCTTCACTTCTGAACCACTCACCACAAAATCCTGCTGTATACATCTGCTCACTCACTCACAATAAAGAGATCAGCGACAGTGGAGTCATCCAAATCAGACACCACAAATAATAAGGGGAGAAAGTGAATACAGTATTTACCTTCTGCTTTAAGATGTTGACTTACAGTTAACTTATCAATTAATTATTAGTGATAATTACAACAGATATACCCAAAGAAAACATTTCAATACCTGTGGATGACACTTTATCAATTGCACCCCATGAATTCCTGATGCTTTCAGAACAGCCTTTTCCACTTTTTGAAAAATCCTTGGTGACAATCACGTTGTAGCTTTCACACGGGCAAAGATCTTCAAACTGCCATATTGGAGCTGAAGCAGCAATAGCCCTGTGACAAACAATACCCACCATCCAGTCAGCATCATTTATTCATTTCCCATTACTGTGATAATCCCCGCATTGATACAGCATATGAAATGTTCCCCTACAAAATAAAGTCACTACACTTCATCTGTGAAGTGCTTTACTGGGTCCACTTGATGTGGAAGCCATTATATCAAATGCAAGGATTATTATTCTTAAAACATTATCGAGATACTTGACTGTACTATGAAGTGGAATGACTAGTGTATTTTGGGGGGAAATGCAGTAACCATTTTATGCATAGCAAGATTTCAGATACAGCTATGAAGTGAACTGTCATATTTTATCTGGGGTTTGTTGGCCAAGATACCAGGAGAAACTCCCTTTTCATTTAGAATGTTGTCATAGGATCTTTAACGTTATAATAATACTTGCATTTGATATAGTGCTTTTCATGTCTTCTAAACATCTCAAAGCGCTTCACAGAATATACTGTAAAGTGATTTGACTGTATATTTGTGGGTGAAACGTAGCAGCCAATTGCGCATGGGGTGTCCCACAAACAGTTGTGGACTGAGCGACCAAACCATTTTTTTTTGAGCGATTATTATTAGGCATGTAGAGTAAGGAAACTTGCCCAAGGTTTCACCCTGTCGGGAATCAAACCCATGTCTCTCACTTGCAAAGGCAAGTGCTCCAACCACTCCACATCACCTGAACAGGCATGCCAAGCCTTGGTTTAACCACCTTTGGATGGTCTCATCCAAAGGACCAATTCTCATTCGATTGATTACTTGCCTTAAAAAGGTACCAAATGCTGTGATCACATTTTCATGATTGATCAGCACACTCATTCTGTAATATAATCTTGAGATTAGCCATTTCTAGCAGAAGTGTTTAATATAATGCAGCTCCATTATAACACACTTCTTTACGGGACAAATTCAGGTGTAAATTCATGGTTTATAACATGGTTGGACTGTGGGCCCCATTCACTATGCATGCAGCTGGTCTGCTCTCTTCCCACATGTCAACCGTCTTTTGCTCTAAAATGGGCTTGTTACTTAGGTTACTACCGATACCTGGTACTGGTTTACACAGACTCAAGTCAGCCGGCCACGGCGTGCATGGTGAAAGCAGCTATCGCTAGTGTACCAGGGTGAAGTAACAGGTTTGGATTTAATAGATACTAAATCGTACCATAAATAATGGAGTCCTACTGTAACAATTCCAAACCATAAACTGAGTGACCATCTGGTATCCTGGAATAATCACGTCAGTCAATGGGAACTCCACCTCGAGGTGACCTCCTTCTGAAAGAGTACTTCCCATGGTTGGTATGGTGTACTTTCAATTACTGGAATCCCGTTATGACTGTGTCCTTGTTAAAGAATCTCATTAAAATTGCTGTGTTTTAGAAGATACTCAATATAGTATTTAAACAGAGTTTACTAAGAATGTATTTTAAAATAGTTGAGATATTTATTTCAGTGACATACTGTAGGTTAATCACCTAAAACGAAAGAAACTTGAATCCCCAAAGGTTTATAGGTATCCTGAGTACAATACAGAAGAATTCACGTTTCAAAACCTCCATTGTCTAAACCAGCTTCCAGATCCATTCGCTTTCTCTAATGTTGAAGATCGATGTCTGACAATCACAAGATTCAAAAGACTCAATGAAGGATATGTAAAGGTTTCTCCCTTGTCCACACACTGGAACTCACCCGATTACAATATGTGGATATTTCATCCTCAGCCAAGCTGCCAGCATTCCACCGTAGGAGCCTCCGATAGCAATCACTGGACTATTCTGAGCTCCTGGGATAGTCCGCTTCAGGTTCCTAATAAGAACTGCAAAATCAGCCAAAGCCTGCTCTGATGATAGGTAGTCGAAATGTTTGTGATCCTAAAAAAACAATGATCATTTTTTACTAACAATTTACTAGAAACCAGTTGCCAAGGCATTATTTTTTGTAAATGAATAACGATTCGTAAAATTTAACTTGAGATATCTATAGTGTTTTGTAAGATGATCAATGAATAATGAAGGAATCAAGGAAATCAGCAACTTACAAATTACATTTAGAATATCCATCTCGCACATTAAGTTTAAAATAGATAATGCAACTAATTTAACCTGAACCCTACCCATCAAAGAGAAAAGATGTCACCCCACAAAGCAAAATTAATGTTGAACCAAGTTTTACAAGCAAAATAAATGGTGAAGCTCCGCACAGATTATTTTATAATTAGATCACCTGAATGGTATCAGAGTATAGGCCATAAACTCTTCTAAACCAGTGAATGGAAATACATTCTGTTAAACAACCTTTTGGAGATGCCTTCTTGCTGAATTACTTTTCTGTTTTACATCATATTCTTTTGGATTTCCTTATTGAAGTTCCAAATCAGAACCATAATAATAATCCTTTTATTAGAAAAAATGCATTTATAATAAGAATCCTTGCATTCGATATAGCACCTGATCAAGTCTTTGAGATGTCTCAAAGTGATTCAGAGAACAGGGTGTAAACTTAATTGATTATATTTGTGGGAAAAATGCAGCAGCCAATTGAGCACAGAAGAAACATATAAAGATATCCATTGAAACTGGTCAGGTTAAAAACATTACCAGAGGTGGCAGGGAGCAGGGTACCCATCAGAGACACGGTGCTCTGAAGAACCCACAAAAGCAGAAGATGAAGAACAAACACCTTCAGAAGAGGATAAATAATTGCAATTAAAAAAGCTATTTACTATATTATGTTAGGCATTTCTGTTCAACAACAGATTATAGGATTGAAAGACATTAACGTTGGTTTGTTACGGCATCAGTTATCCAGCCAGACAACAACATTTTCTGAAACTTGCTGCAAGGTCAAGTGGTTCCAAGGTCTACAAACTGTATTATTGTCACAATTATTGAAGCAAATCTCTGCTGTTCTGTCGCTCCCATTACCACAGGAGTTAAAAAATTGTTATAGCTGAGGTCTTCTAACCCTCCGATGTCAGTAATTAGACGTGAATTACTTTTCATTTGGTCCCTATTGCATTTCTAGAGTGAGAAGCGAGTCCTGCCGGAGAAAGAACCGTTCAGAAGAGAGGAAGAATTCAGCAGAATCTCATTCGTTCTGCTTGCTCAAATGGCATCTTACACCATTAACTGCTGTTGGCAGAACAAAAATAAACTTTCACTTAAAAGTGCGCCAAGACAAAGCCAACACGGTGCTGTGGGAGTACAGATAAGAGAGCAACCCATGTGTGCAGTCTCTGTTCACAAAGTGGAAACAGCAGCAGAAGCAGAAGCATATCTGTGTGGAACCACTGTGTGTACACTGTTCCTTTGTGCTATACTTTCAGCATTCAACAGCGCCAAACCAAACGGGTGATATAAATTCAGCATAATACAGTAGTAGTGTAAGCAAAACAGAAGTAAATAGAATAAATACTCCTTGCATTTGAACAAAGTTGCTTGCACCTCTAATATTTTAAAGGTCAACATTTAAAAATCCTCATGCCTTGTTTAAAATAATTATACCAACAGAGGTATTCCCAAGATTGAGACCAACTCAAAATGTCATGGGGAAAAGCAATGAAGGGGTGAAACACTGGTTCTAACAGTTTAATGACTGCAACACTAAATCACATCCACTTTGCTTGTTGGAATCTATTGGGCAGTTTCCACTGAACTGGTTTTACTGTAATTCCCTGAATGTGGCTTTCAAACCACAGGCTCTTTCTTTGAGGCAGCACGTAATCAGGTACTTTATTATCGAAAATGTCAACCACTTACAATGCGGGGCATGAGAAGAAGCATTTGTCACATTGGTCACATTTGGGAAGAAAATAATAAATCACAGACATCCTGACTTGGTCACTTACCATTTCTCTTTAGTCAATCGGTCCTCTGTCCTCTCTCTTCACCCACCAGCCTCCCCCCCCCCCCCCCCCCCCCCCACCCCACAACTTGAAATTTAGGATGTTTTTCATGAACCTGGTACACATGGAGACCCCAAAACTTTGACAGAAGTCTAGTATTTGCCACCTACTCAAAGAGACATGTGGTTGTCTCCACCTCTTAAACATTCCATAACAATATAGCCATTTTTCTTCTGGAATACAAAGTTTCAGATCCAAACTAAAATTAGAAAAATACTCTTATCTTTATATCTGCACAAATTCCTTCACCCCCTTCTCTCTTCCGCCCTCCTTCAACTTTTGTGTCTCTCACTCACTTTAGTGTTATTTTAAAGTTACTACCATGGGAGCAAAAACAGAGAAGCAGTGGGGAATTTTTTCTGTGGTTGTGAGAATTTGGCAAATCAGTCTGGCTGCTTCCACATGCCTTTTACATGGTTTTTATATATCTTTTTCAGTTACATTTCTTTGACCCAATGATTAAGAAATCCTAAAGCATCAATAAATTGAATTTTTGGCCATGGTTTGTCTCTATAAATATACCAATGAAGTTACTTCTTTCTATTGGCTCATTTTGGTCTCCAATTCTTCAAAATAATCTGCGTTGAAATGTTTTAATCCCCTTTGACCCAATCATCAGTCATTATGTAGCTCAGTGGTCAGAGCACTTGCCTTACAAGTGTGTGACCTGTGTTCAAATCCAGGCAGGTCAGGGCGAAACCTTGGGCAAGTTTCCTTACGCGCCTAATAATAATCCCTCCAAAAAATCACAATAATAAAATTGTTCTTTCAATCCACGACTGTTTGTGGGACACTGCTGTGCGCAATTGGTACCGTGATTCACCCACAAATGTACAGTCAATTCACTTTACAGTATATTCTGTGAAGCGCTTTGATACATCTAGAATATGTGAAAAGCACTACATCAAATTCAAGGATTATTATATTTATTATACCCTATAGCTATGCTTAAAATCATAATTCCCTGTGGAATTTCATGTAAAATCACATTTCAAACATAAGATAATCAATTCCAAAAGATATTGCAATCTTGCACTTTCTATAGGAGTGCGGGATTTCGATTTCAGCTTGAAACATTGGGCTGAAAAATGCTGAGTTTGATCACGTTGTGGGACATTCCTTGTGTCGCTGGAAAATTCTCAGGAAATAACTCAGGAAAGACACCTCTCCCCTGACTTTTGGAAAAAATTATTTGAACAGTATCAGGGGGGGTTGTCAATCACATCAACTGGTACATCTCCAAGACCAGAAAGTCCCTTGATGTGATATAAATCAATTCCCTTCCTCATTTAATGGTGTTGACCTTTATATATATATATATATATATATATATACTATATAATTAACAAATTTAGGTTTTCAAAAAAAATCTGTTAACATAAGGTGGTCTTATGTATATCAAATGCAAGGATTATTATTAACAACAACAACAACAACTTTGATTTATATAGCGCCCTCCACGCCGGACGAGTGGATCCCGGGACCGAGCCAGGGGCAAAGGTGACCAAAAGCGCGGTCGAAAAGAAAGGTCTTCAGCTGTGACCTGAAACTGGGAAAATTGGTGCAGACATGGTTCTAATATTTCTAAGTTTAAAATGAACAATTAAGATGATAATGATCAATATTGGGATTTATAAAGTCGAGAGAAAAGATGTTAAAGTAAGTAAATAAGGCAATTATTTGGCAATTGTATCTTCTCTAAATCAGACACGACAAATTTTGTGAAATAAAGGAATTTGTGAAATACGTTTCGCCACTTACATTGAATGCCTTCTGTCCAAAAGGTATAGACTTCCCGTAGTATCTATGTTCAGCAAACACCAACATGGCTTTCATCTCCTTGGATATATCCCACATAAAACCCTGCAAGTACAATATAGTAAATGTATCATGGTAACATGTAGGTACAGTACTTTCAAAAGTAATTTAAAAAAAAAAAAAAGAAACTAACAGATGCTAACTTTATTGTTTTAAAAGCCATGAAACTCTCACAAGATTAAGGTTTTACGCATTTTTTAATGGAATTCAGCTTGTATTTTGATTAGAATGACAGTAACCCATATTTGAGAGGACGATGAGAATAATGATCTGCAATCATTGGTCATTTAATAAACTTGGTCAGACAATATATCGCTATACTGCTGTACAAATGGCCCAGATAGTCCAGTTTATGTGCCTTGAAAGAAATGTTACCCAATTTTGAAAGTTATTTTTGCTAGATTGGCTATAGAAATTCCCTGTGTTTTCACAATGAGTTTTCAGAAAAATTGTGATATATGTATTATATAGAAATTAATGAATAGCACAGAGTATGTATATCTTGGTGTTACAATCCCTTTGACTAGATTTGACATTCAGAATGGGGAAGCTTTTCCTTCCTTTATCGATCTCAAGTCCAACCCCAATCTTTTTGTTGTTCAAACTCCAAAAACAGCTGCATGCTCCTCACACTCCATCAATGTTACAGACCCCCCCCTCTCTCTCTCTAACCACTGTGCAAATTGGTAAAGAAAGGATTGGGGAAATAATTGGAAAAATAGGAATAATATAGTGAAAGGGAAAAAAAGAAATACGAATGACTAACGCAACAAGGGGAATCAACATCCAATTGAGGAACACAAAGGAAGCAAGACCACAAGAGGAAATTGAAGGAAACAATTGAAGGAAAGAAAACTGGAGTGAAATCAAGAGGTTCAGTAATTAATGACAGGAAGTATATCCTATATTCACATGCTTTAAAAATACAAAGACTATTATAATCCTAAAACCTTCTCTACATGCAAATGTATATGGGCTTGCAAATTTCCAGCGAAAATCAGCCTCAGTGCCTAAATGTTAACCTCTCTATTAAACAAGGCTAAACATTCACTGCATGGACATGAAGCAATTTTAAGGGAGATTTGTGAACAGCTTGGCAGTAAGATAGCAACTTTCACAACAATTTGACAATATTTTGTAAATGTGATCTAATCTTAAAATATGTTGGAAGAGGGGAATAAACTTCCCTGAAGGGAAATGCATTCAAGTATTTAACAACCAATGATCCATTTAAAAAAAACAAAATTGCAAAGAGGTTAAAAAGCAATCTTTTAAAAACATCATTCACAGCTCCAAAGTTATTATGTGATGTAAACAATTGTTTGAATTGCCATAATTACCGTATTGTTACAGAACCATACAATGTCTCCCTCATTTCCTGTGTAAAACAGAATTGGGCCTCCATTCCTGTCCCAATCTTGGTCAGCTATCAGGTATCTTTGCTTGAATGTGGACGTCTCAGTAAATCCAAAGTGATCAACCTGAGAAAATAATTTCACAATTAGTTTACAAATAAGTAACATTTTATAAACAAACTTCAGTTAAGTGGGTTAGCTAACTGTATACAATCAGTCTTCATTCGGTCTTGAAAAGAGGCATCCCTGAGGGGACCTTATAGAGGCACATACAATTTGAAATGGGACTGAGAAAGTATTTTGAGAACAATATTTCTGGATGCAGCAAGACAGAAAAGCAACTGGGCACAAGGTTAGCCCTGCAAAGGGCAATTTCAGAACAGATACCAGGAAATATTTCTTTACCCTGAGAATAATAATGAACTGGAAAAGGTCACCAGAAAGGGTGGTTGAGGCCAGGACCCTGAGATCATTTTTTAGGCCATATGGCCGATTGTAGGGTGAATATCTGGAAGGATGAGATCAATTGGTCTGAAGGGACTTCCGTCATCCAAACCCATTTTATGACGTTGTGAATAAGGCATAAGACACCAGAAAGAAATGCAGTTAGAATTCTGATATGGAGGGAGATAGCTGAACTCAGCTAGGATTATCCTCAGTTCTCAAACTATGTTAGAGGGAGAGTGAAATTCTGATGGAATTCCTTTACTACAACTAAGATGCATTAGTAATACCTGTAATGTGCAGTAAGGGGGTGGGGAGAGAGCTAAGACTTTAGGAAATCAATGCACAATGGCGTAGAATATAAAGATACCGATTTGATCTCACTCTGGACTGAGCTCACAATAATGCTCAAGACGTCAGGGCCCAAGCGAAACCAGGAAAGAGGAAGAAAAAGTCATCCACAAATTGTTGTTTGGAGTCTCATGACCCACAGATGATCTGCCAGACATTAGCATAAAATAGGAAATTTGAAGATTCTTTTTTGTGGGAAGCTACAAGAATGTCCAAGTGTGGGTGACACCGGCTTTCCGAAAAGTTGCTGAGCTTTCTAAACTGGTGGATGAAACTCACTTAGAGCCGTGTTATTCTCGCTTCTGATAGAATTTGTTTTGAATATGAATACGTAACGAGAAAATGAGGAACCATGGCAGAGAGCTCTGATGAGTCAGCAGCCGCTGTAAACTTTCCCCAAACACAGTGGGGTCAGCGTCAGGGTCAGGGGCTCAAACCCCGGGCACCATTTACCCCTCACCCAGTGACTATCATCTCATACTTAACTAAACGCTGACACATCAGAGGAGATCGACATCTGCCCCAACCCAGGGGCCCTCCTCCCCCCCAACCCAGGGACCCCCCTCCTCCCCCCCCCCAACCCAGAGACCCTACTCCTCCCCCAACCCAGAGACCCCACTCCTCCCCCCCCCCCCAACACAGAGACCCTCCTCCACCCCCCCAACCCAGAGACCCTCTCCCCCCCAACCCAGGGACCGCCCTCCTCCCCCCCCCAACACAGAGACCCTCCTCCCCCCCACCCCAACCCAGGGGCCCTCCTCACCCCCCCAACCCAGGGACCCCCCTCCTCCCCCCCCCAACACAGAGACCCTCCCCCCCCAACCCAGGGACCCTCCCCCACCAACCCAGGGACCCTCCCCCCCAACCCAGAGACCCTCCCCCCCAAACCCAGGGACCCTCCCCCCCCCCAACCCAGGGACCCTCCCCCCCCCCAACCCAGGGACCCCCCTCCTCCCCCCCCCAACACAGAGACCCTCCCCCCCCAAACCCAGGGACCCTCCCCCCCCCCAACCCAGGGACCCCCCCCCCCCAACCCAGGGACCCCCCCCCAACCCAGAGACCCTCCTCCCCCAACCCAGAGACCCTCCTCCCCCAACCCAGGGGCCCTCCTCCCCCAACCCAGGGGCCCTCCTCCCCCCCCCCCCAACCCAGAGACCCTCCCCCCCCAACCCAGGGACCCTCCCCCCCCCCCAACCCAGGGGCCCTCCTCCACCCCCCCAACCCAGAGACCCTCCCCCCCCCCCAACCCAGGGACCCTCCCCCCCCCCAACCCAGGGACCCCCCCCCCAACCCAGAGACCCTCCTCCCCCAACCCAGAGACCCTCCTCCCCCAACCCAGAGACCCTCCTCCCCCAACCCAGGGACCCTCCTCCCCCCCCCCAACCCAGAGACCCTCCCCCCAACCCAGAGACCCTCCCCCCCCCCCCAACCCAGAGACCCTCCCCCCCCCCCCCCAACCCAGAGACCCTCAGCCCAACCCAGAGACCCTCACCCCAACCCAGAGACCCTCCCCCCCCAACCCAGAGACCCACCCCCCCCCTCCCCCCCCCCAACCCAGAGACCCCCCCCCCCTCCCCCCCCCAACCCAGAGACCCTCTCCCCCCCCCCTCCCCCCCCCCTCCCCCCCCCAGTGACCCCCCCCCCCCCCCCCCCTCACCTTCTGCTGGATGTACTTGGTGTTGAACTTGTAGCCGCTCTCCTTGGCGACCTTTTTGATGAAGAACCGGGAGTGAGGGGCCCGGGTCCAGCCGCCCGGCCTCGGCCTCCCCGACACCTGACACAGGGCCCCGGCCACCAGCACCGCCAGCAGCACCGCGGCCGCCATCACCCCGGGGGGGGGGGGGGGGGGAGAGGGACTGAGACACAGGGAGAGAGAGAGGGACTGAGACACAGGGAGAGAGAGAGGGACTGAGACACAGGGAGAGACTGAGGGACTGAGACACAGGGAGAGACTGAGGTAGGGAGAGAGACACACACAGAGACAAAGAGAGACTGAGAGACACAGAGAGAGAGAGAGAGACAGAGAGAGACTGAGGTAGGGAGAGAGAGACACAGAGAGAGTGAGAGACAAAGAGAGAGAGACTGAGGCAGACACACAGAGAGAGACAGTGAGACACAGGGACTGAGGTAGAGAGACTGAGAGAGACTGGGAGATGGAGAGACTGTCTCTCTCTCACACACACACACACAGACAGTGAGAGGAGTAGGAGGAGAGGGAGTGTCTGAGAGACACCAAGACAGAGAGAGGAAGGAGTAGGTGACTGTCACAACACACAGAGTCTGAGAGGAAACAGGAGAGGAAGGCTGAGACTGCCCCCCCACCCACACACACACACACACACACCAGGGACACTCTTCCCCACCCCCACCACACCACTGGTGGCTGAGCTTTAGCTCTAACTCTAACCTACGGAACTAACTCCCTCGACCCCTCTGCCTTCAAGCGCTCTGGGACGCTACCGTCCACGAGGGGTGTTATGTAAATGCAACTTGTTGTCTTGCCTTAAAACACCGCAGTCTCACGCACAAAATATCCAGTTAGTTCACTTGACAATATATTCTATGAAACGCTTTGAGACGTTTCAAAGACATGATAAGACCCACTCTGCCTTCCCTCATCTCCGCAACATTGCACTGCTGTGTGCAATTTTGGCTGCCATGTTTTGCTCACAAATATAGTCAATTTTCCTACTCTCCTTACCCCTACCCTGACCTCCTCCCCCCACCCCCCTCTGCTCTGGTCCCTATCTGACTGTCCAGCGCCTTGGGACGTCCTCCTGTCGTGAACGACGCTATATAAATGTAATTTGGATTGATTGCCCGACTCCGCCACCACCTCACCCTCAGGCCACTGAAACCCTTGTTCATGTCTTCATCACATCCAGGCTCAATAATGCCAACATCCTGTTTGTTGGGCTTCCCAATTCCTCCCTCCATAGGCTGCAGATCATCCAGAACTCTGTGGCCCGTGTCCTCTACTGCTCCAAGCTCCTTGACCCCATCTCCCCCATCCTCGCCCAACTCCATTGACTCCTCATCACCTAGAGGATTCAAGATCCTGGTCCTCGTCTTCAAAGCCCTCCTCTCCCAACCTGCTCCCTCCCTCCCTCCCTCCCTCCCTCCGCTCAGCGGGCTCCAGCCTGCTCCATGTCCCCCGACCCACGCGTCCCACCATCGGCGGGCAAGCCTTCAGCCACTCTGCCCCCGACCTACTATTTTTGACCTTGCGTAGGGTCACCATTCCCTTTGCCATTCCCTCTCCCCTGCTCTGCTTGCGTCGTCTCCAGCCCTGTAAGGAGCTCGGAGACACTGTTTGGATGCCGTGGCCGCTGTCGAAACGCAAGTTCCCCATGTTCAAAATTGCCGAGAGGTGGACAGCGGTCGGTCATTCTCACACACACGGGGGGACTTCTCTCTGAGCCTACCCAGCATTTTTTCTTTTGAAGTGCGCGTTGGCAAATTCACTTAACGCAGTCAACTATTCCAAAATGGAGTAGTGGCTTGGGCTTTATATATACCATATATAGTATAGACTGTAAACAAAAACAATTGGTGGGCTTCCTGCAGGAGACACCAGGAAGATACTGACATTTGCTGGAGTATATTTCCCCCCCCCCCACACACCCAGTACTTTGCCCAAAAGGTTATTGATGTGGCAGCCTGGACACTGAGTGTAAGCAAGTCATCCATCACAACACAGGACCTAACCAGAGGCGGAACTGAAAGACGCGGAACGTTGATCGTGGCTGGAGCGGGATGGGGAGGGGGGGGGGGGGGGGGGGGAGCGGGGGAGCGGACCCGGCGCCAAAGCAACCACAGACTTCCGGTGCCTTCCAGCCTCACCGTCAGAACACAGTAAATATCACCCTCCGACAATAACTAAACTGGCAGCCTTTAACCGTCAGGCGTGGGTCAGTACCTCACTGTGTGTGACTGTTAAAGTGACGGTCAGTGAGCATCACCTCTGTGACGCATTTGGAGACGTCCTTCCAATTGTAGCTCAGTGGTTAGAGCGCTTGTCTGGCGAGCTGGGGAGACCTGTGTTCGAATCCAGGCAGGTCAGGGCCAAACCTTGGGCAAGTTTCCTTACTCCACCCACACACACACGCCTGATAATAATCCCTCAACAACAACCACCATAATAAAATTGGTCATTTATATCCACGGCTGTTTGTGGGTCACTGTTGTACGCAATTGGCTGCCGCGATTCACCCACAAACATATACAGTCACTTCACTTTACAGTATATTCTGTGAAGCGCTTTGGGACGTCGATACGATGTGGAAAGCGCGGTATCAAATGCAAGGATTATTATTATTAAATGAGAAGTTACCGTCAGCCAAAGCCGTTGAGAATCAGCTGATCAGACGCGGATTATATTGTTAAGCACGATGACAATATCCCCGATTGCTTCAAAACGTAAATCCAGTCGAAAGGATCTTATTTCGTTCGATGATATTTTTTGAATTTTGATTTCCGCACCTCAGGGGGACAAATGACCGGCAAGAGGCCTCCGGTGGTGGCTTCAATCGTCTATCTCCGTGACAACTGTTTTCTGTATCCGGCTTGTGAGACCTGCAGCTCCCGGTTAATTTTGAACAACAGAAGGTAAGAATATTAAGGATTAATATTAAGAAGATTAAGAAGATTAATATTAATTTATGGAGAATATTAATATTAAGAATATTGAGAATATTGATATTAATTTGTTATTAATATTAAGAATATTACTTTATGAAGAATATTAATATTAAGAATATTAAGACGATTAATATTACTTTATTGAGAATATTAATATTAAGAATATTAAGAAGATTAATATTACTTTATTGAGAATATTAATATTAAGAATATTAAGAAGATTAATATTACTTTATGAAGCATATTAATATTAAGAATATTAAGTGCTCGGAGATGAAACTTAAGATTGCAAGATACAGTATGTGATTTCCTGATTTGAAACAAACATTTTTGTTTGGTCTTTTTTTCCCCCCCGAGCCTGAAATTTGATAACGTGTGTTTTTTTTTTCCACTTCCCCTCCATGCCCACAAATTCAGTTTCGACAAAAGTTATATGCGTAGAGTTATAGTTATAGTTACATAGTTATATATAACTATATAGTTATATAGTTATATAACTATAACTATAGTTATAGTTAATTATTATAATTATATAACTATAGTTATATAATTATAGAGTTATAGTTATAGTTATATAGTTATATATAACTATAGTTATATAGTTATATAACTATAACTATAGTTATAGTTAATTATTATAATTATATAACTATAGTTATATAATTATAATATATAATTATATATTATAATATATTATAATATAGTTATAGTGCGTGGATATAGTTATAGTTAAAGTTATAGTTCTATAACGTCGGCACTCCTCCAACGTCAAGTTCCGGACAAGGGACAACTCTCTCCAGCTGAACCTCAGCGACACCGAGGCCCTCCCTCCCGATCGGCTTGCGTCAGCGCCTCCGCACCTCGGGCCCTGGCAGTGTCAGCATCCGCGGCTGGCGCACTCCACTCCACGAAGCCGGTCGGGAACCTGAGTGTCTTGTTTGACGCTGAATTGTCCTTTAGCCCCTGTATCCGCCCGCGCCACGACCTCGCCTTCCACCACCTCCGCAGCGTTGCCAGACTCCACCACTTGTCTCACTCATCCCCTCAGGCTGCCGAAACCCTCAAGCCACGATTCGTCACGTCAAGGCTTGACCATAGAAACTCCCTCATCAGCCTTCCCAACCTTTCCACTCACAAGCTGCAGATAATGATACTAATCATCCTAGCGTTTGATTTAGCACTTTCCACGTCTTCTAGACGTCTCAAAACCTCTCCGACCTGACTCTGTCTCTGCCCAACCTGCTTCACCATCGGTGGCCGGGCCTTCAGCTTCTCTGCCCCCACACTCTGGAACTCGACCCCACAGTCCCTTCACCTCGCTACCTACCATGCCTCATTCAAGGCCAGTCTCAAGACCCTCCTTTTTGACCGTGCCTTCAGCTGCCCTCCCACCTCTCTCTCTCTCTCTCTCTCCCTTCACCTCTACTCCGCCCCTCCCCATTGGTCTCGTATGGCGCCTTTCATGTCAGGAGGACGTCCCATTTTGTTGCTGTTGTCGATATTGCCTGTAGCTTCCTGCTCGCTGCTTCACTATTAAGACCTCATTAGTATAATAATATAGCAGTATCATTATTTAGACAGAAACGCTCTGAGTCAAAGAAGTCATAAGGTGCCACATCAAATGCAATTATTATTATCTACAAATTTAGGTTAAATTCCCTCACATCTTGTATCTAATCTTTTGGTATAACACAACAACTTTCATTTGTATAGAGCCATTCACGCCGGGTAGCAGCCCGGAGAGCTTAACAGTAGCAGGTTCTGACCCGGATTGGAGGAAAGAGTTCCAAAGCTTCAGGCAATAGTGACTGAAAGCACAGCCGCCGATGGTGGAATGGAGGGTGCGAAGGATGAACAGGAGGCCAGAGTTGACTAAGGGAAGGCAGTGGGTGATGGAGTAGGGAGTGAGCAATATGGGAAAGGTTGGGAGGTGCGAGGACATACGGGGATTTGGAAACGGATAACAAAAGTTTTACCACAAATCTCCACAAAATACAATCATCGCATTATATGGAATATTCCAGGAAATGCATTGGGACGTCCTCCTGATTTGAAAGGCGCTATACCAAATATATACTAAATACATTAGTAGCGGATAAATCACTGAGACAAACCAATATCTTTCCTCTGTCGCAAGGAAAAACATCCCTTAATTCCCATTCTGTCATTTTTCCTTCATATACTCCTTATCTACTTTGTTGCCTTTCCATCTATTCCATGTGCCTTATTTTAACATTAGAGCTAAGTGTGGGAATCTGTATTAATGAGGGATCATACATTCTAAACTATTAGTTTTAAGACCTGCTGCTTTGAGAGCACTTTCAGTTACCTTTCCTCTCTCCGCTACCCTTGGCTCCCACCTACAGCTTGGGTATCTAGTCAATATTGTAAGTGCTTTGGGATGTCCTCTCAACAATGAAAAGCTTTATATAAATTAAAATTTGTATACTTTTTGTTCTGATGATTTGTAGGCTGCTTGAAGGCAGCAAGTGTTTGTCTTGTACTGACTGATCGACAACAACAAAACAAAATTACACTTGTACATTGTATATTTTCACGTCAGGAGGACGCCCCAAAGTGCTGACTGTAGTGATATTTACACTAAATTTACCTTCTGTATTTTTCGCCTGTAGAGCCCGGTGCCCAAAATGCGGTTGCAAATTTGAAGTACAGAATGTTAATTATCAATACAGACTTTCCTTAAAAGTCACAGCGAAAAGTGACCTGTTTGATATTACCGTCTTTGGGACCTGTCTTGATCCTTTCTTCGGTGCAGCAGCAGAATCTCTGCAGAGGTAAAATTAAAAATCTGAATTAAAAATGTAAAACGAAAGCAGTACACCTTGTAAGGATCATTTTCTCTTGTATCTGGCTGCAAATACTATCCCTTTATTCATTAAAATAATAAACAAGCTCCAAATAGCTTCTCATAAAGTGCAGGGGTTTTCTATGTGTGCTGTATCTGAGACTCGGAGGTACTCTTATGAGACTCTAGCTTAACTTCAGCTCCCAACATACTCATGTTCACTGTGAGCATCGTGAGTATAGGCCAGGCAAATCAAATGGCACATTTCTGTAACCCATCCTCAGAAATACTAGAAGATTTAATCCTGAAGGCAGTCAGTTAAAGGGGGAGTGGGTTTCCTTGATAGAGAGAAAATATTTGAACCTGATTTCTTCCTCTTCCCCTCCCACTCAAATTTGTTATTTTACTACAGATAATAATAATTCTTACATTTTAGAACAGCCCCTTTCACTTCAGAAAGGTGTTCCAAAGCGCTTCACAGCGTATACTGTAAAGTGCAGCAACCTTGTGTTTTGTGGACAAATATTTAAACATAGAGATACTGCATGGCCTCATTCTGAAGTATTCCTTTAGTCACTGTAATGAAGGCTGCCCCAGCAGTCCCTCGCTCTCTCTCGCAGTGAGTTCTATTCCTACCCTCTAAAATTATAGCAAAAGTAATTTAGTAATATTCAGGACCAAAGAGCTTAGTGAGTGATATAATTTCTGCATTTATACCCCCTCTGTAAACCAAAATCTCTCTCTCCCTCCCCTCCCCATCCCACACACAAAATGCCACCTCAAAGCCTATCTCTTCAACTGTGCCTACGGTGACTACCACTCCCACAAGCCCAGCGTCAGATCCCATCTTTGTAAAGGCATCAAGGTAACATGTGAAGGGGCGCTGTAGAAATGAAATATATTGTTGTAAAGTCCATGGTCTGGACTGGAATGGCAGAGGTAGGTAGAGGTGGCTGCATTCTTTTCAATACAAATCATGCAGTTAATCAATCAGACCAGACCATGTATTGAGCAGCTACTAGTAAATGCGGTGATACTGTCAGCGTGTTTTGCCAGATAATCAAGATAAAATCTATTTACACACAAACCAGCAATAATAAGTAACTGACAAGTAGCGGAAGTGGTTGCAGTAATGCTCTTCCTTCCATTATTTGGTGTGGATATCCTGTAACCATTGTACATTACACTGACCTCTGGTGGTTAGAAAACATTAGGACCACTTTTTTAAAGAATTGGGACTATTTAGATGTTTTGCTAGGGGCATTAGGGTTGTAGGTATTTCAGTTCTAGCTGTTTTGACTCACTGATCTAGTTGTTCTACATCAAATAAATAATCATGTGGATAATCTAAAAATACACGGAGGTTTAGCACATCCCTATTAATCCTATAATCCAAACTGGGCTGTTGAAAACTAGGTCACATGAAATGAATTTGTTGCTGCCGTTGAAAGAGTACTACACAATACTGCTGTTATATTCCAGAAATACTGCGCTACACTTATTTCTCAGTGCATAAACATTATTGTTTTCTAATAGTCTAATCTCAATTGTTAATGTATAAATGCTGATATCAACACATTGTAAAATATACTTGTCATTGGTATTTATTCAGAAAAGAAACAATGTAAATTCTTAAAAATTATAAATACTTGCAATGATTTTTCCACTTGTAAATTTAAATTGCCATTATAACAAGATATATCACAGTGAACAGAACTGTCAGCAGTACTCCAGATACAGCCTGACCAGTACAATGTCTACCTTGAACTCTGGGGATTAAAAAAAAAAATAATTTGGGCATTCAATCCACAACTGTTTGTGGGACTTTGCTGTGCGAAATAGGCTGCCGCATTTCGGCCACAAGTATACTGTACAGTCAATTCACTTTACAGTATATTGTGTGAGCACCGAGATGTCTGGAAGATGTGAAAAGCGCGATATCAAATGCAAGGATTATTATTTTCTCTCAAATTCATAGAATCATAGAATTTTACAGCACAAAATATAATTACCAAATTATATGGTAATAAAACCTAGTATCCTGTTCTTCATGTTTGTTGTTCTTCATGTTTGTTGCTGCCTCACACTTGTAAAGTTGATTGAAATTGTTTTCTTATTTAGAAATCGTCATGTATGATCTGTTGTTCTCTTATAGCAAATGTTCAATTTTTAATTCTACAGTTACTCTGAAGACCTAAAGAAGGAACTACAAGAGTTAGACAAATCAAATGTACAAAGCCTTTTGGTTCAGGCCGTGGAAGATTGCTTTGTTGGGAGAAGCTTTATTTTTGGAGTGAAGGTAATCTCTGTCTGCCTTTTAATGCATCCAACAGTTTGATTTTTTGTATTATGTATTTTTTATATTTATTTTGGGTTTATGAAAATAACAGGATTCTAATATCTCCCTGCTTTTGTTTGATCATATACTCTGCTGCAAAGTGGATACAAATTGTGCATACATATTTCAGCTGTACAGAGATAATAGATTAACAATGGTTGCACTTGCCCCCAGAAATGTATTATATCATATTATCTTATATTAAATTATATTATCCCATACTTACTCCTTGGCCTGACTTGTTTTTGTAATCATATCGTTTCCCTTTGCTAATTATCTGTTTATTTCATTTAGATTTTTAGACTACATGTTTGTATAAGTACATTTTAAACTTTTAATACGATGTTCACCATTAAAAAAAAGTTTGGTTTATTTACAGGCATCTAAATCACATGTTGGATTGGTATCGTCTTCTCAAAGTCTCTTACCAACTACAAACAGCAAGTTTAAATACAAAAAGCATCTTGTAGCCTGCCAGATTGCAGTTCCAAACCCTGCAGTCTTTGGATGCACTGTAATTAATTATTACAAGAAGCTCTTGAGGTCATCTAATCTCATAGATTTGCTCCCCAGCTCACAGCTATCTGATAAACCTTCAAGTAGTGATGACCAGCCTAGTGTTGAGATCATCAGTTTGACAAACTCGAACTCTGGTAACAGTCGGCTCTCAACACAGTCATGTAGCGATGGCCAATTTTCAGGTCATTGGCAGCAGACCTTTGCACTTACTTCCTCCTCTGTTTATTGCATTAGAGTTGAAGATTTTCCAACAGCAGAAATTATCCATAGTTCAAAGAAGAACAACATGTCTCCTGAGTATACAGTGGAAGGAGCGCAGACTGCTGAGGTGGATAAACATTGTTTGTCTGCTTTTATTTCTCCCCCTCAAAATTGTGTCGGTCACTCCACAACAGAAATAGTAAAAGGTCACCCATCTATTTTGGAAGTACAAAGATTTTCTGATGAAGAACGTGCAAACCAGATTTTCAATGTTGGCTTTGACAAATTAAAAGAGGACAGTTTCAATGCTAGCTTCACTAATACCCAAATACATTATTCAGATATGTCTGGGGGCTATGTCCCTGATGTTAGAGACAGTAATGCTACTAAATCTTGCAGCAAACTACCCGAAAAGAGTCTGAATTGTGACAACTCGGTGTCATGGGATGACTTGCCATTTTCAGAAAGCTTAGGTGAATTTATAGCAAAGGTGGAAGAAAATCAGCAAGAATGTAAGGAGAAAGCTGTAGAGCTCCCCAATGAGATTATTGCTAACGGTTCAGTACATTTCAACAGTTTGAAAAGACTGGAGACCAATCCAGCTCAGATCACCAGCCGAAGACAAGATATAAGTTCTGAAGAAATGAACACTGATTCTGAAAGACTGATTCTTTGGGGATCCAGGAAACTTGAAGATCAAAACAATTTCTCCGATAGCGACTCTAGTACCACAGCGGCTGCTTTGGACAGGTTCTTACATGTTGATAGTGGCAAAATTGCCGAAATTGTCGGAAGGGAGGCTCCTCTCAGAGACGCATCATCCCCGTGGCTCAATGAAGTCTCGGCTTATTATGATGTGCCCACGCCTGGTCCGGAGAAGCCGGTTTGGCAAGTTGGATCTGGCGGCATCAGCAATTTAAGTGCAGGCAGCAGTATTATCGCCCAGTCTGTTCAGACGCGTAGATCGAAGTCGACGAACCTTCGACGGGCCTGTAGGGTTTTGAATCGGCTTCCTGAAGATCGTATCTCCGCAGAGAGCGAATCCGTGCACGTCGCAACAGAATGTTGTTTGAAAACTGTTGCCGTTCAAACGCCGCCACCTTCCGCCAAGCAGCTACAGGAAACAAAATATTTCAGAAAGAAAATGTTTCATTTGGGCTTTCAAGATGAGAAGGACATTAAACAACAGGAATTTGGTCGATGGGAGAGGGATTCCACAGCTGGATCCGATCAGCCGTCGTCATCTTTCAACATGTACAAAAAAAACCTGTTGCAGAGATTTTGTGTCAGTCCAACTAAACAAGAGTACAACGTATCTGCGGATCTGTTCAGTGACAGTGGCTCCTGCCTGGTGAACAATCGAGATCAACTGTTACTAGGTTTGAAAACGAACCGGTGCGTTTTGGCCGGATCAGAAATCGAATTTCAAACGTGTGGTAAGAGTGACGACAAGCCCCCAAACCATTGTCAGATTTCCCCACCTTGTTTTGAAAGTGCTGCTGGTTTGGTGCGAAACCAGGACAACAATAGTTCTCCAGAGGGTGAATCACAGAACGAGTTGGAACAGGATTTTTCGGACTCGCAAGACTTTGTTCCGTTTTCTCAGTCGACTCCAATCTCGAGATTTCAGCAGGTAAAATCCTTGTGGGGGAAGGAAAATAAAGATCCCAAGATAACGTCCCGTATTCGGCTAAGCTCAACCCCGGTCTCTTTTGGACAACAAAAAATAGGCTTATTTAGAAACAGTTTCCTACGACAACAATCACTTCCAACTCTAAAGATGTTGCAGCAGCAATCTCCAAGAAATCAAATCGCGTCTCCTTCATCAAATTCCCCTTTTTTAAGCAACAGCCCAAGAAGCGAATCTTATGAGAGTGACTGTGATGAATGGATTCCACCGTCAACAACAAAACCCCAGTTGAGGTCACCTCATTTATCTTCATGTGTTCTCAATATTCACAAGTCTCACACCATTAAACTGTTTACAAATGCACACTCTCCCATGGGTGTTACGCAAACCGCTGACTCAAACACTGCATCAGATCATAACAAAGAGAATGGCATTAGCGAGCAACACAAGGTGAACTTAAACATGAAAAGGCAACGGACAGGAAAGGACATCAAACTAACCTCAGAACAGCATTCAGTCACACCGGCAAAGGTTCTTCAGACCCAATCTGACAAATTTGAAACATTCATGAAATGTTTAAAATTAAATGACTGGGCTCCGGCTGGTTTTGCTCCTTCATTAGGCATCAAGGATGACACAGCAAGTTGTTGCTCATCAGAGTTATTTACTGGGAGTATGGAGCTTTTTGAAGAGGAATGAGAGTTACTTTAAAGATTTTTTAACGGGTGGTAAATAAAGGAAACCATTTCTTTGTGGGTTGTTCAGGCATCACTTTAAACTACTTTGCACTTTTGTTGTACATATGGTAAATTGGATGTTTATTCTTTGCATAGACATTTTTCAGCCACACTGGTTAATAATGTTTATGAAGAATTTAATAATAAAGGAGCGTGTTTAATTTGGAGATCCTCTTTCACTAATTTTTAAAACAGCTGGAAATATTTGTTTGGAGGTGGAGTTAGGGTTAAACTGACGAAGGAGAAACTTTATATTGTATTCATCTGACTGGAAATATAATGTAAAAGATAATAATAATAATCCTTGCATTTGATATCGCGCTTTTCACATCTTATCGACGTCCCAAAGCGCTTCACAGAATATACTGTAAAGTGAATTGACTGTATATTTGTGGGTGAATCGCAGCAGCCAATTGCGCACAACAGTGTCCCCACACACAGTCGTGGATTGAAATGACCAATTTTATTATTGTGATTTTTTGGAGGGATTATTATTAGGCGTGTGTGTGTGTGTGGAGTAAGGAAACCTGCCCAAGGTTTGGCCCTGACCTGCCTGGATTGGAACACAGGTCTCGCCAGCTTGGTCTCCCCAGCTTGCAAGACAAGTGCTCTAACCACTGAGCCACAGGAGCTCCTTTGCCCCCAAATTTGTTGGTGATCTCTACAACTGCTACAATTTGCAGTTACACAGCTCCCTTCACATGGGATAGCATCCTGGAGCGTTTCTGGTTTCTGACAGGTTGGAGTGTAAAAAGACTTGTTTCGTTTCATTAACAGAAGAATTTGCCATGGACGAGTAGAGTACTGCACTCGAGTCACACAATGTACCCTCTAAATCATTTTGTCACACCCGAAGCATCTTCTGTAATTGTTTTAGTGATCCACTATCAAAACACCACGTGATTTAAAAGAGTGAATTATAGCACGTGTTCCCTTTTGGTCATGCTTTGGACGTTAACAATATTTTAGATTATTTAATAATAATCCTTGCATTTGATATAGCGCTTTTCACATCGTATCGACGTCCCAAAGCGCTTCACAAATTGTACCGTCAAGTGAATTGACTGTATATTTGTGGGTGAATCGCGGCAGCCAATTGTGCACAGCAGTGTCCCACACACAGTCGTGGATTGAAATGACCAATTTTATTATTGTGGTTTTTTTGGACGGATTATTATTAGGGGTGTGGAGTAAGGAAACCTCCCCAAGGTTTGGCCCTGACCTGCCTGGAATATTCAATCACAGATTTGAGCTACTATTTATTTATTTCCTTTTTTCCCCCACTTTCCCTCAAAATAGCACCTCCATCTATAATATTTATCTTGAAATCTCATCATGAGTGTTTAAACAGATTTGTTCTCTTCCTTTTCCCTCCCCCTCCTCATTTGCTTTAGGAATATATTTCAAACAGGTGGAAATTCCATTCCTTTAGCTGTTAATGGATATTTTATGGCATCAAATCATTTTTTAAACACAGATTGTGAAAGTTACAGCTGGTTCAGAAGAACCACATGGTTTTCGCCCCCCCCCCCCCCCTTTTAAAAAGAACGATTTCAGGCATTTCCCACAAGGTGGCAGCAAAAGTATCATTTTAATTGAACCTCATTTTAACGGGAAAAAGTCACTTTTTCATTTAACCTAGATTCTAGCATTTAAATGCAATCTCAATAATTTGTGCATCCAGCGAAACTCAGCAATGACATGATATTGACATTGTGTTGGCCTTTTCATCTCGTCTCTGCCAGTGAAAATGTCAATTTGGGATTGTTCTTATTAGGAAATGAGATATTGGCATCGTGTGTTGATAGGGGCATCGACCAGCACATTCCAACAACTGGGCTCAGACTTCACAAACACGTTTTGCTTAAAATAGCAAAGAGAGACTCGCATTCTCACAACTTGACTATTATTCATTCGCTCGTGATCCCTGTAAGGCTGAGCTGGCTGCACGGGGACGACTTGCCTAACGATGCAAAATTGGAATGGAGTTGATTGTTTTTGGTGATCTCAATAATCCATTCCCTCAGCCCAGGTGGCCAAGAGAACCCGGCTCATTAGCAGGAGACGAAGGCGGAGAAGGGGAAGAGGTTTGGTTCCGCAAACCAAAGTTCCATTGGTAGGATAGCCTGAGTTGGGACAGGCAGCAACCATTTTGCCACCGTGCTCATAAATGACGAGCTCTGAAGTTTTAAATTCCACCTCCGCACACCCTGCCATTCCCGAGCTTCGGCTCCCGTCAATCTGTGCCTGACGCTTTTCAGAATAAAACACAGGGCGTCCCTCCAGATACGAGTGTGCATTTCATTCCAGACACAGGGAAATTCCATGCGTAGCAATATGCCTATGTGGAAATGTCTGATTTACGGGAACTCATACCTTTGCTTTGCCTCTGAAACAGAAGGTTGTGGATCGCCGCCCCATGTTGAGAAACCAAACTCATAGTTCAGGCTGACACTTCAATACAGTGTTGGCAGTGATCTTCCATTACCCCCTCCACTGTACATTCCCTACCTTACCATCATCAGTGGCCAAGCTTTCCAATCCTACATCCATAACCTCTGGAACTCCTTCCCTCAACAACTTTCACCCTTCGCCCAGTAAAGCATCTTGGAGAGAGGAGGAAGGTGACCAGTCATTGCAGTTTAAGAGGTAAGTCTTAAGATGGGATTTAGAGATAAATGAATCCCTCAATCTCACCCTTGTCTTCAAATCCCGCTTTAAAAACTACCTATTTAACGGTGCTGTAGTCATCTCCATCCCCATCTCCCCCTTTGTATGTCTCAAAGTGCTTCACAGGATATACCATAAAGTGTTGTCATTGCATCTTGTAAACAAACACCAGAGGCAACTTATGCACAGTAACGATCAAAAAAACACCCATGAAGTGAAGCATCAATTTTACTTGCTTAATTATTGGCCAGGTCACCAGGAAAACTCCCTTCTCTTTTTGAGTATTGCCACGGGAACTTAAATGTCCATCAGAATAAGCAGTCGGGACTTTCACTTAACAATTCATCCGACGGACAAGACTTCCAGAAATGCAACACAACCCCAGCAGCCGAGCCTTAACAGTTTGGAGTCTGCAGGAACATGCTGCAGGAACCCTTCTAACTGGGGTGAGAATAATACAAAGTGAACCGGGTTGACACGGATTGGCTGAAAATGTATGCACATGGACAGTGCCTGACTAGGGTGAAGTCAATCAATCGAAACTTACATTTATATAGCGCCTTTTACGTCGAGAGGACGTCCCAAGGCGCTGTACAGTCAGGTAGGGACAAGGGGGGAGGGGTTGGGGCAGGATGAAGAAGAGTAGGAAAATTGACTGTATATTTGTGGGCGAAACGCGGCGGCTAAATTGCGCACAGCAGCGTCCCACACACAGTCATGGAAGTGGGGTTAGGGGAAAAAGGGGAGAGAGATGGCAAGGGAAAGGAGAGCAGGAAAGCCAACTGTATATTTGTGGGCGAATAAATAAACCTAACCTTGCCAGATATGCTTCTGTAACCCACTGATTCCAAGCAGATACATAAAGTCTGACCACTTGGGAAGGTGCTGGAGAGCCACTGCCGTGCATGTAACCTCAGCAGGTCTCCTGCCCATCGTTTGAATATAATGTAAACTCAGTAGGTCTCCTACCCCTTGTGAATGCCGGTTGTATTTTTGTCAGCAAGTCAGTGATATTTGGCTTTTAACTAATGGAAAATGTAAGGAAGGGCCCATTATCCTTTAAACTGTAAATTGAATTGTGACGTTTAATTTTTTTAAATATACATCTAGCTCTGTGAGTTGAAATTCAACAGCAATTTCCACGTTTATTTTGCTCCCGCCTCTTTAGGCCGGTGAAAGCCATGCCCTCCACGAGGGTAAGAACGTGACCTAGACTCAGAATGTGAGGACGTTATGAGGCTCGTCTTTGATACCCCTGTAGTCAAGCAGCCAACTAGCACCCAAGAAACACTATCTTTATCCTCAAACACAAAGCAGAAGTTAACCAAAGACTGCTTCCAAAAATAGACTTATGCAACACATGTGTGACAACACTCTCTGTTTAATAACTGCAAACATAATGTACTTCATGAAGTGCAACAACAATAAGGATCCCCAAACTGCAGGATCTTACAGTGATATCTATATGTGAAGTCACACACAAACAGGACCTTTGTGATGCCTCACTCACGCAAAATGTTGATACACATTCACAATTAGTTTGTCTAAAAAGACTGCACGTCTGGCAAAACAATTTAATTTCAGTTTAACACGGGGCTCACGTTCTGTCCGAGGTACTGTACTTTTATCAAACCAGTTTTAAACTCTTCACCAGACTTAAAAGAGTTCTTTCATTCCAAAATCACAGCATCGTTCATTACACAAGAGAGGAGAAAAAAAAACCATTGAAAGTATTTCTTGAAGTTATTCACAGCCTGTGCAGTGTTCCACATATATGTACCCACGTCACAGGCAATCCAGCAGCTACATTGCTAAAATTGTGCCACGATCACAGCAAAAGTTCCAGAGCTTTGTTCAGGTGCAGGTGCCATACGTTTGTTGAAATGTTGGCATGGCAGCAAAGGATTTACTTTGCAATTGAACTCCAGCCGGCAGTGACATCCACTTTGTTTATATAAAAGAGAAAATCAAGCTGCCTCCTCCCTCCTCTATAGTCATTCTATTTGAACCTTCTCTTCAAATCAGTTAAAACAAATCAAGTCAGCAACTTGTAACTCTCCAGATGTGGGAGAATAGACACAAAGCTATCCCAGCCTCCCTTGGTAGTGTCATGGACAGTTATTGTAATTGTGTGCATGGAAACTGTGTCAGTATTGTACAGGCAAGTGTAGTGTTATAGAAGCATTAGTCTTTTGTTTAATCTGTGCTGGGTTTAGTTCAGTGTGAAATCGAATTAAAGGGAATCTCTTGAAGAAAACGTCCCTTCGCCACTGCACGGAAGGCTGCACTTTGACATGTTGAATGTTTAGATTTCCAAATTAGGTCAGCAATCTCTCCTTTTATTCGGACATCAAATAAAGGAGCAGATATTAACATTTTAAGTAAATTACACAATATCCTGAGTAAAGTAAGCAGGTAAGAGAGAAAGAGTATGAGTCTCAAACGAAAAGTAATGCCATTTTCCAAAGTAATCTAGATTATTAGACAGCAGCATTTTTAAAATGAGTACATTCGTTTTAGTGCCTATCACACATTGGAGCAGAAAATAAAATTCATGACAATGAACAACCGTTTAGTTCTTCCGTTAAAATATTGGCGAAATTGGAAAAAAAATCTACACATTAAAAAAAATTGTATAAAACATTGTGAATCATATGAACAAATCCATTAAAATAATAACACAGGACACATCCCAGTGTATATTAGTGCAACATGCATGTGTGATCTACATTCTGGATACCACAGTTCATTTGTGCAGTCAAGAATAGTTTGCTTTTAAAATACTTTGTCCCCTTATGCATTAACACTAAACCTAAGGTGGCAATTACGGTGCCATGAAAATACTTCCCATGAAATGTTTTTAGACTTTAAATTCCCTCATTGTGAAAGATGAGCACAAAAAAGGTTACAAAACTGAAAAGGGTCAGCAGGGAAACGATTTATCATTTTAAAAAATCTTTAATTTCCTCTAGAAGGAATGATGTCAGGCAGGGAGGAATAGTGGGCTTTTTAAAAAAAATCTCTTGTCCAACCCATGACTAAATAAACTATTGCTTGCAGTGGAATATGGCACCTTAGGGATGGAATGGTTTAAAAAAAAAGGAAAACACCTAAATCTTCCCCTCTCACACATAGACAAACACAGACATATTTGTTCTAGGCACAATTAGATAATAGTAGAGAGAAACATGAAGTGGAAGAAAAGCAATCTGATCGCGGAAAGAGGAAAAATGCACAAGCCAACTGTATTTTAGACTTTTTTTTCTTAACCCAAACAATTGATTTTTAAAAACAATCTTTGTAGAAATAGATACTTAATCCCTTGCTGAAAAGAAGTTTTTCTAAAAATGATTCAACACCCCCAGGAGAAATAATCAAGAATATCACAAGCAGACTCACAATTAGCAAAGAGTTTCAAGAAAGAACCCAGAAATGCAAAATACTACAACAATTATAAATTAGAATGATTCCTGGAATGAAAATTCCTTGGGAATTACCTGTTAGAAATGGCAGCAGTAGGAATGCATCAGTGAACAAAATACTATGTTGCAATATCTAGGGTAATATAAAGTCAGATATGATTGAAAATCTCAGCCAAGAATGATTGAACATTCTCCTCATTAACAATGTAGTTCTATTGAAATTTTCCAAGCAGTTTGGTGAGTTCTTTTTACTGCACCAATGAAGTAATCTCTCCACTTTCTTACAGTTCAGAAATATTCAATTGATTAATTAATCATGGCGGCTCTTGAGTAAATATAATGAAATGGACAGTGCATTTATTGGTAGGTTAAAAGATTTGCATCCTACAATGATCCTCAACAATAGAATATTGGATGGTTCAAAAGATGATTGTTTAACCCTTGGATATAGTTTAAAATGTATTCCTATTTTTCCTCTTAAAATCTGCATTTCATTTGTTTGTTCCCAGTAGACACTTCCACTTTGTGGTGTTACTGAAACACTTCCACTTTGTGGTGCTGGATTCAGGCATTTCTCTTCAGCAAATGAATAATCAAAAGACTCTTAACAGCCAGACACAAACAGTACTGGTCAGAACAATGTAGGGAATCCACCCTAATCTCTTGGATAGAACAATGGTGGGTCCTGGAAAAAAAATAGAGAGGTCTAAATACAATAGTTGTCCTTCAGTTTTTTCTTAGTCAAAATACTAGCAAGAATGAAATTACACTAGTGTTAAAATTACCGACTTTGCTGAGATGTGTTCAGAACAGGAAATCCATTTGTGAGTACTAATAAGCAAGTTTACCCACCGGGGCTTGTTAAACCATTCTATTGTAAGACACACACACACAAAGTACATTAGAACAGTTGCTAGGTTCCTCTAAGGTATCCTTTCTAATACCCACCAAGAAAAATATTAGTCAGCCTAAAGGAATAATAATCTCGTAATTCCCCATTCTTTTGTAATGCTTTGTAATGATTTAATAATGGAATGCAAGACAAGGTTGAAACCTTTGGTACAGTTTAAATAAAATTTACATTCTTAACAATAGATTTAAAAGCAAGGTTTTTTTTTGAATGAGTGATGTTTTAATGTTAATTAAATTTAATGTAAAATACCCTCCAATTTGACATAGTTAATTTCACTCAGCTGTGTTTTTTAAAAATTGGATATTCTGGCAACACAAATCCTTTGAAGACTATGGTGGCGACTGCTTCACTATTAGTATATATTTTAAAAAACAAGGTTATATATTTTAATAGAATACTGAAAATTGCTTTCTAATTCTACAACATTTATTATCAGTACTTCACAGGAAATCATTTCTGGCAGACGGTCCGTGGTTGTTGGGAGAGGGAAGAGATGAACTGCTTACTTTTAAGCTACAAAAGGCATTGTGTATTCTTTTATACTAAGCGGTTTGCAACAATCAGATTTGGGGGAAAAAACAAGGAAAGAACTACAATACTCTGACCCAGTATGATATGAAAATGATTGCTGGTGTAACAGGAATATAGACTGAGTTAATAAGGAAAGTAGTTTAATTAAATTTGCATTTGCAAATCAATGAGTATTACAATAATTCGTTGTTATGTTATCCCAAAGAGTACATAGACTACGGCTCCCAAACGGCACATTTGAATAGCAGGAAAGCACATTTAGTAATCGTCATCAATTTCCTTCTGCAATTAAGCATACAGGTTCTCTACAACTGACTAATGAATTTCCCTCTATATTCCCACTTGCTTTGTTCTCCCCACAAACATCATGACGATTGGAGAATGAACAAGTACTTGAAATATTTTGAATGATCAGCAGTACCATTCGGTCCTACCCTTGTTCTACATCATTCTGATGTGCACCACAATCTAGAGCATAACTTAGAAGAGATAGCTGGGAGCCAAGTACAGGAGATGGAAATAAAATCAAGAGAAATAACATAAAATAGGTGAAAAGTATTAATGCAATGGCCAGACGAGTTCATATATATATATATATATATATATATATATATATATATATGAACATATCTATATATATGTGTATATATATATATATATATATATATACTGTATATATACTGGGCCTATGAATAGTGAATTGCACAGTTAGGGTAAATAAATCTTCACATTAACATACTTGAAGTGGAGCTGCCAATAGAATCAAATGGTTTCGTCTTCAATTCTTCTTAGAACTGAATATAAAAGCTACAGAACAATAGTGGATTTAAATGTTTATATTATAATTACATTTTAACACATGCTAGGACTGCTCCTGTCGATCACACAACTATTAGTGCTGCTGCAGGTATTCTCATTTAGAGAACATAATGATGTCGTTTCCAGTAGGTGTTCCTGTAGTAGTTTCAGTCATGTATTACATTCACCCAAGAATAGCAGATGAGAATGCTGGTGGCTGGTACCATATTACTAAACAGTTATGATGAAGATGTTTCTTTCTCTCCCGCTCACTGTCACACTCACTTGCACATACTCACATTGTTCTACGAACTAAACTTCCATGGGATGTAAGTGATTTTGTAGCTTTATGTTAACACAGGTTACTGAACAAACTTTAAGCATCAGCATCTGCAGCAGTGGCTAAATGAACTAACGCCTCCATATCTCATCTGGGGATAGGATCAGATCAGCTTGGATTACACCTCTTGGCTGCTGTACAATGATTCCCACTGGCAACATCCAGACTTGTATTATGGCACAAAGAAGCTCTCTCTCCCACCCTCAAGATTGTTGGCCTAACCTGCTTACCACATTGTGCAGGATGTTCACTTAACCAAAATAATGGAGTGCACTACCGTCTGTGCAGCCATACCCGTAGTCCATTCATTCTAAGAAAGGACTTATGAGGAGAAGTAACAATTGGAGGAGAGGGGCAAAAAAGACAGATTTTAAGAGAACACTTAAAGAAGGTGACTTAAACACCAAGGTTTTAGCTGTTCAAGTATGAAAAAAAAAGTAGCTGCTATATAGTGCAATATAGCAAGTGGTTCATTCAGTAACATTTGAAGCGAGACAAAAAATAGTGGCTGAGCTCCTTGTATAAATTCTAGTGATGAAAATCACCATGGAGGAAAACAGAGGAAAGCTGGATTTCTCATTACCGTTAGGGGCTGGTTTAATGCTGGGAGTCGTTTTCTAAAAAAACATGCAATGCTGAAAACAAAATATATGATCAACAATGTGCCACAATCGTTAAAGCAAAACGAGGAAATAAAAGCCCAACACATGGAACCATCAAGACCCGGACAAAAACATTGCAAATATGTTCTTGCACATCTCGGAGTTACTCTTTCTAGTTAACTATTAATGCCAGCCTTCATCGTTTAAGCGTCAGCACAATGACAAACTCCATGTATCAAAGAAGCGTTCTGTGTAGCTACTTCAAAGCACAGTAAAGTTGTAATGATGGAGTTAAATCTTTACCAATTCTAGATCTTGCGATGTTATCTTTTTGCTTAGGCAATATGGAGCATAAATGTTGTATTTGTTTAAAACATCAGCCCGTCATGCTGCAGCCCTCAAATCACCTCAGGCTTTGGTCAATAAAGTAAGAATTGCAGGATTATTTTTCCTCTCCATCACAAAATCACTGCAGTGTGTCAGCTTGGTTCAGTGGCTAGTTCACATCTGATCTAATTGCAGCAGTTCAAGTAGCTGATGCTTCTCCCTTCGCCGGGCAAAGGAGATGCTACGTTATTGACCAGCGTGTGTTTCGCCTCACCGATCAACTGACATGCAAGGTCAAGGAACAGTTTTTCAACGTTATCTGATTCTTTCGCTGAGGTCTCCATGTAACGCATGTCCTGAGACTCAGAAAACTCTTCAGCCCTTTCCCTGGGAACTTCTCGTTTCTCTGCTAAATCAATCTTGTTACCTGGCAAGAGGAAAAACAAACATCATGAACAATGCAAGTGCAGGATAAAGCAATGAAGTTACATCAGTGTTTCAACAGGAGGAGAAACTAATAACAACAACAAAATGACACTTGTACAGCGCCTTTCACGTCAGGAGGACATCGCAAGGCGCTGGACAGTCATTGTTTCAGACCCGAGCTGGGGACAGGGAGGGTGGAGGGAAAGGGAGGGATTTGGAGTGGCCAATGGGGCCATCGAAGAGGAGGGTCTTGAGGCGGGATTTGAGGGAGGCCAGGGAGGGGGCGAGGCGGAGGGACTGCGGGATGGAGTTCCAGAGGTTGGGGGCAGAGTGGCTGAAGGCTCGCCTGCCAATTGTGGGGCTGGTACGCTGGGGGACATGGAGTAACTGGGTGTTTCCTCCCGACATGAAAGGCTCTCTAGACGTGTAAACCAGGAGTATGCTGTTATTACTTCACTCGGAAATTATGTTTTTAAAACTCAGTGGCAAACAATTCCTGCATGCTCCAACTTGCCACATGCTGCAGGAAACGCAAACATAGTTGTGCAAGGTGGGCAGCATTCTGTGTGTCAGTGACTCACTCTATTCACATAACAGGAAGTTAAGATAACCTCGGGGAGTTCAAGGTACAGCAATCATAAGGAAGTAATGAACAAAGTGGACTGGAGACCATTCAGGATATTTTTAACATTTTCTCTCAGAATAGCCCATTCTATCGTTCTATTGTAATGTTGAGAAGAAAGAATATCTACTGCCCTAAGCAGTATAAAAGATAGACAAACATCTTATTCGCACTGCAAATTTATTCTCTCACCAGGACTGCAGGGAGTCAGATAGTAACACTTTATGTAGTTTGTCTCTAGGCCTCTGAGATACTGAATTAGTTGCTACTCACCTACTAAAACAGTAATAACTTTATTGCTAGCATATTGTTCTATCTCCCTCAGCCACTCAGGAAGACAGCGGAATGATTCTTCGCAGGTAATGTCGTATGTCAATATTAGGGCATTTGCACTGCGGTAGTAGCTCTGTGTGATGGATCTAAATCTTTCTTGTCCGGCTGTATCCCAGATCTGGAGCTAGAGGATGCAAAAGAAATTAAAGTAGTCTGGTCAGTACAATACTTTATTGACAAGAACATTGTATTCCAATTGCAATGTACTACTGCCCTGAGTGATCCTGCTCCAACGTTCTTCCCAAAGATTTTACTTTCCCAGCTGACAGGAGTAGCATTAGTCTGGATCTACAAAGGCCTCCCAACACATTCTCCTCCTTCCCATTGGGAGGGGCAGAGGCTATGCTCAGCAGCTCCCCACAATTGTATGAAGGACAGCAGCATCTCAGCAGAATGGATTGCCATTTTATTCCACGAGTCAAACCATCGTGCCTGCCTTCAATGAATTTTCCACACATGCAGTACAGTTAATTATTTTATGAAGAGTAATTTCAGAGATAAAAATGACAGAGAAAATGCAACTAGCATATTTCAGAATTACAATATTCATTATAATTCATTATATATATTTTTAAAAATCAAGATAACATATTTTGCTTTGGTCCTCTAATTTTTTTTAAGTAGTCCATTGAAGTTGGTCATCTGTTTGCTTCAGCTGCTAACTACATTAAAACACAGGCGATGTGCATTCTCTTTAGTCCCAGGGCTTTCTGTTTCTACTGCAGTTCGTTTCTCACCAACAGGAAAGTCGGATAAATGTCCCTCTGTAGCAGTACAAACTGTTCTAAATTTCAGAAGTTGTTATTATTCATTTATTCTGCCTGAATTAATCATTCCAGTTGCAATCCAGTTGTTTAAAATTCCCCTCATGTGTTGGTTTGGGTTTGTATGTTCTTTTGCAATTCGCAGAGGCCTGACACAGGAATGTGTATGATCTACAAACTGCATAAATATTTTGAACAAAAAATAAAAAAATTTATAGGGGAAGGAAAGGTGAGGTGGGGGGAAAAAATATATTAAATCAAAAAATTCTGTAAATGGAAATATTCCTTAGTACATGATCTCACAGTACTGCTATGAAGTTGAAAACTGTCCGATCCCTTAACATGGCCCCAAAAGCCACAATATATATTAAAAAATAAAGGGAGAAGGAAGAAAAAAAATCAGAAACTATTCATGAAATGCCAAAGTCTGCTAACTATTGACATAGTTAAACAAAATGTAATTCTGGTAGCTACAATCTGGTAGTTAAACAGTACATTTGCAAAAAAAAGTATCATGGCATTTGGGGCAGATTTTTCATATATTAAGCATTTTATCAAGATTATTTTAAAAAAGTTTGCCTCGGGCAAGAATGATCAGAATTTGGCAACAAAACAGATCGCAATTTGATGCCAGAGAAAGGAGCAGTGCATTAATCACCTCATATTAACCAAATAAGGCTGCTTGCATAAAGACACTTTCTCCAAAGTCTACAAACTACTAGTACCGTGCACCTCGTAACTTGAAATGAGAACAAAAAAAATCAGAAAAGCCACATTAATCTGATGATATGCCTTATCTGGTGAGTCTGATCGGTAAAGTTGTTGAGGTTTGAAATAAGAAAATTCTAATTAAAATATCACCCTCTCCTTCAACTCGTTATCTGAGTTGGACAAGTTTCACCGGTTCTCAATCAAACCTACTGCTTTCCTAGTCTTACCTTTCTCACCTCATGTTTTCTTTCATGTTCTCTTGTTTTATACATTTAACTATTTCATACTCAATTGTAATTTTCTATTTGTTTTTAAATTTCCCTATCAATCCATCAGACTTGAGCAACGCTGTACATAACAGTGCACTAGGCCCCAAACTCACTCTAAAAGCTTGATTTCCAATTAAATTAATATTAATAAACACTGTATTTAACACAGTAGCTGATCATATCAAAAGGTCTCAAAGTGTTTCACTGAATTTTCTACAATGCAAGTATAATCCCAGTTATAATGTAATTCACTCCCAAGTTTAGGCAGGTCCTTCAAAAATGTTGGGGTGCACAAATCAATCACAGATCGCAGGAAGTGATTCTAGCAGTGACCTGATGATCCTGAAGTCAGCTATTTTAGCAGAAAAGAAAACCAGGCATCATATGGGAATCGACTAGCGGGAGTTCGTACAATGCAACAGTGTTATCACCAAATCTGCATTCTAAAAAAGGTTATAAATGGGCCAAACAAAATAAGAATAATTTGGTCCCTCAATTCACAAGTGTTTGTGGGACACTGGTGCGTGCAATTGGCTACCGTGTTTCAACCACAAGTATACATACGCTTTACAATATATTCTATGAAGCTCTTTGAACTGTCTAGAAGATGTGAAAAGTGCCTTATCAAAAAGAAGGATTATTATATTATCAATCATAACTTGTAAACATTTCAAAAGAGTTGTTTACCAAAAAACACCTTCTCCAATGGCAAAGCAAAACAACACAAGACTGAACAGAGACTGCAAATCCAATCCATCTCATCCCAAGTTACCCATTTCCACTGCAACAGTGTGGTGAGTGCATCAAAAACAAGGTGGATCACAGCAATAAGAATGATGATTCATCATAAAGCAGATCAACTATTTTGGCACTCAAACCATAAGAACACACTGAAAACACTTTGTATGTTTAAAACTATTTAAAAAAATAATAATAATATAATAATAATCCTTACATTTATATAGCACTTTCCACATCTTATCGACGTCTCAAAGCGTTTCATAGAATACAACAATGTCCACAAGGTTAAACCACTAACTGGCAGGGGTTGTTGTGCTTCACTCACATAAGTTGTATCAGTCAAGACTATAACATTTAATATGACTTATTCAAAGTCAAAGTTGCAGAGAAACTGTATAAGTTATTAAAATTTTATTTAATCAATAATCTGCACTGTACATGTGAAATTCATTGCCACAGTAAGTATGCACGGGTCAGTTATTGCTAAGCCGGCAAGTACACATACGGTGACATTTCTTGCGATTCAATGGGTTTTGATCCGTCGCCTCGTGTGCACTTATTGACAAGTATTGGAATCGCATTGAATTGGGGAAAATTCATAAGCATCAACAGATCAAGATTACACTTCCCGCGATTCAATGCCAGCAGTTAGTACGTGTGCATGCATCGACAGGTCAGGGTGTCACTTTCCATGATTCATTGCAGTGAGGAAGTGTATTATAGTATTATCGTGTATTGTTGGTGTTACGAATTAGGTGGTGATAAATAAGACCAGAACAAAGAAATCGAACTGGTTTTGATAGAAGACTGAATGGGACTTAGATGGTTATATGATTTAGGGGATATTACGAATTAGAAACATAAAGATGTATCTGAGTTTCTCCTTTTTGGGGCATCAAAACTTAATGGTCACATGAAAAAAAGGCTTTTCTACATAGAAGAATGAGCCTGTTTCTCAGGTAGCTAGTGAGCAAAGAATATGCAAGGCGATTCAATATTTCTGAGAATTTTGAGGAACCCAACACCAGATTATTTGACTCTGTTTGGTCTTTTCTATAAGGATATTCCAAATACTTGAATGTTTGTGCATTCAGTGAATGAATAAATGCATAAATAATAAATAAATTACTTTTATTAATCTACTGCTATGGTTACATTGTATATCCTAGCTAATACTGTACTGTATTAAAATCCAGCTTTGTTAGATAAATCTACACCTCATTCAATCTGTATCTGAGCCATCAAAATAAATTTGCTGTTTGTTTTTGGAGTTGAAGCTGTTAAAGCCATATGTTCAACTAGATTTTTACGTGGCGAGACTACTTATAAGAAAGGTTATGTCAATTGAGACAGGGCACAGTTCTAGGTCATACAGACCCAGTCTGCAAAGGCAGTCTATTGGGTATAAATGCAAGTTCTCTCCAACAAACATTCAATGTTTTCTGAACCTCCCCTTGACCTCAAACATCCCTGCACAGCTCATGCTCTAGACAAAATTCAAAACAGCTTTGTTGGCCTTCCCCCAGGATTTTCCATTATGAAACTTATTCACATTTGCTGCAAGTTGAAATGGATATTATTTCCCACTTGCTGGCAAAGGGACCGATCCATCTCGAAAACCTTTTGACAGCAACATACCTCCTAGGTTACTAGGGTACAATGCAAATGACCAGGAAATTTGGCAATTGCTTCACATCACTAATTATTCACTCAGAATGGTTCAGGGGGAATGAAAGTTTAAAAAAGAGTCAGCAAAATGGTTAAGGAAAATGTTGAACTGGAACAAAATTGCCAAGTTTCTACTTTAGAAAACAAATTCATTATAATAAAGTACATAGCAAGAGCTTTTGGCTCTGAATTGCATTGGGTTTGGTTTCTAGCTATACCGCAGTAATGCTATCGGGAAGAACAGATCACACTGTTCTGTCAACTAGTGATACTACAGTCTCATGACTAACAAATAGACTACATAGACAGAACCTGACACTTTCAAGAGTTTACCCGAGCAACTTTTGCCTTCACAGAAAAGGGAACAGAAACTCATCACAGTAGTAAATCAGGTAGCTTCCTCAGAAAGGTTTAGACTAAGTTTTGCCTACAATAAAGTGACTTCAAACGCACCTGGTATTTAATTTTGTCAACAAGACGCATATAGTAGAAATAGAAATAGTTAGTGGTTAAAACATGGCTCATTACAATATAATGCTCTTGTTTCCTGCCCTTTTTCTGAGGCCTGAAACCTGACAAGGGTTCCAAAATCAACAATTTTTACACACTTGTAAATCTCAAAATTGTGATTGTAAAACACAAGTTCCAATTAATATGATGCATCCCCTTAGCAAATAATACTGATTACAGTGGTTTCTGAGACCAAAGGACAAGTCAATCACTTGCTTCTCAAAAATGAATCTCTGGCTATTGAACTGCACCTCCAACTGAATGTAAAGGTTTCTCTCACAATTTACCAAAGCATGCAACCTGAAATATCTGGGCACTACTGAACAATTCCACAATTCTCAGTAAAAACAAAATTGTCCAATTCGCAGTGGTAATCAGATAAACAATGTGGATAAAGATTTTAGTGATACAAACCTTCACTTTTTCTCCATTTAGATCAACAGTTTTAATCATAAAATCAACTCCAATTGTAGCACCTTGACCAGGTGGGAACAGCCCCTGAAAAAGCAAAGAGACAACACATCAGCTTGTACAAAGTCACTATGCACAGACCTTCAACAATAGAATTCCAGAAATAGCATTGATAATTAAAATATATAAGAAATGGAAAGCAAAACATCAATGCTTGCATTTGTCGTACCACCTAAAATTTGAAATGATTACAAAATGATTCACAGACCAATTGCCATCAAGTGCAGTTGTTATGTCTTTGTAGGCAAACGCATATACAATTAGTACCAGCCAACTGTGTAAGTGTGATGCTGACCCACAAGGCCAGGTAAGTGCAGGTTCGGCTTAGTCTGTGCTGAGCTCACCTTACGTGACACAGTTAGGGCAGCAGTGGCTGCAGTGTCCCTGGGCTTTATAAGAAAAGCTCAGGGTCCCTCACTCTGACTGCCAAGCCATCAATCATCTTAAAATCCAAGAGCCAAAATACCCATATTACCAAACTCCATATGAATAATATTTTTTAAATAAATAGTTCTTGCATTAGATATCACACCTTTCACATGTCTTCTCAATAATATATACGAGTCTAAAGTCCCAACATGGGGTTAACTTCACTAGCTTCTGACTCAAAGGTGAAAGTGCTACCAACAGAGCCGAGCCGACACTTTCTCTTCAAAAGTGGATCGGGATAGTGAAAAAAAATACATTCTCATCTCAGTCTCTCCTTTACAGTCGTTTGAGGAGCTGTAAAAGTGTTAGATTTAGGTCCGCAACAAGCCGCATTTTAACCATTATCTATTTTATTCCCATTTCTAGAAAATGAACTATTGTAAGAAAGACTATTCTCCTTAGGGGATATTCAACAATATAATTTTTTGCGTTTGATCTAGTGCCTTACCATGTCACTAAGACATCTCACGGGAAACACTGTAAAGTGGTGTGACTGTATTTAACATGAAAGTACAGTAATAACATCCGAAGAGGAGTAAAACTGAAACATTAGACTATACCTACCCAGGGGAGGGAAGAAACTTTGAAACCAGTGCCACATCACCTATATCTATTAGGGAACGGCGATATGGGAATTTTCCGGATATGGATATATCGGTTGGCTCATATCGAGATATACCGAAATACCGATATTTTCAGTTTTTTCATACTGCGCATGCGCGTGCGCGCATCGGAGTGCGCACGCATTCCGGGTGCGCGCGCATTCGGGGCCTATCTTCTCAGGAGGTAAATATCTTTCTCTCTCTGTGTCTCTCACTCTCTCCATCTCTGTGTTTTTCTGTCTGTGTCTCTCTATGTCTCTCTCCCTCTCTCCTCTCTCACATCCCCCCCCATCTCTATCTATCTGTATATTATCACATCCACCCCGTCTCTCCCCCCCCCACCGCCGTCCCTCTCTCGCACCCCCCGCCCCCGTCGTCTCTCTCCCCCACCACCCCCCCAGCCGTCTCTTTCTCCCTCCCCCCCCCCCCGCTGTCTCTCCCTCCCTCCCCCCCCAGCCGTCTCTCTCCCCCTCCCCTCAGCCGTCTCTCTCCCCCCCTCTCCTCCCCCCCTCGACGTCTCTCTCTCCCTCCGCCCCCAGCCATCTCTCTCCCCCTCTCCTCCCCCCCCCCCGCCGTCTCTCTCTCTCTCCCTCCCCCCCCAGCCGTCTCTCTCCCCCTCACCCCAGCCGTCTCTCTCCCCCTCTCCTCCCCCCCCAGCCGTCTCTCTCCCCCTCCCCCCAGCTGTCTCTCTCCCCCTCTCCTCCCCCACCCACCCCCCGCCGTCTCTCTCTCCCTCCCACCCCAGCCGTCTCTCTCCCCCTCCCCCCAGCCGTCTCTCTCCCCCTCCCCCCAGCCGTCTCTCTCCCCCTCTCCCCCCACAGCCGTCTCTCTCCCCCTCTCCCCCCCAGCCGTCTCTCTCCCCCTCTTCCCCCCAGCCATCCCTCTCCCCCTCTCCCCCTCAGCCATCTCTCTCCCCCTCCCCCCCCCCAGCCATCTCTCTCCCCCTCCCCCCCCCCAGCCATCTCTCTCCCCCTCCCCAGCCGTCTCTCTCCCCTCTCCCCCCCCCAGCCGTCTATCTCCCCCTTCCCCCAGCCGTCTCTCTCCCCCTCTCCTCCTCCCCCCAGCCGTCTCTCCCCCCTCTCCTCCCCCCCCCAGCCGTCTCTCCCCCCCTCTCCTCCCCCCCCCAGCCGACTCTCTCCCCTTCACCCCCCCCCCAGCAGTCTCTCTCCCCCTCACCCACCCCCCCCCCCACCCACAGCCGTCTCTCTCCCCCCACCCCTTGCATACCTGTATAATGTATTCGAGGACTATGAATACAAGATGGCGGCTTTGCACCTCGGTCTGTGCATTGTGTATAGAGATGAGCATTCTGGGTCTTGTAGTTGATTGTGCTCGCATCCCGATTTTTTACCTCGATATATCGTTTTTTGATATATCGGTATTTTTAAAATGTCTATATCGGCATACCGATATGAAAATCATATCGGGTTTTAGCGATATACCGATATATCGCCGTTCCCTAATATCTACACATTAGACTTGATGAGCTCCAACCTCTAGAAGAAATTAATTTCAGTACAATGTTTGCCAGACTTCACTCATGTTGTCAGCTCCAGCTGTGGCTGATGCAACACAAAACACACTTGGAGCCTTGTGGATTTCTGAGTGAGCACAGCATGCCCAGAAGCAATTGTCTTAGCTACAAGTGTGCAATGAATTGAATGCAAAGCTGATACACCTTGTAATGAGCTTGCTTCTCTCGTAGACCACATAAGCCAATACTATCATAAACTTCATCCCAAAGGCACAATATATCCTGTGGGAACATGCTGCATTGATATTCTCTGAATCACAAAGGTAAATAAGTAAAAAGAATACAGAAAAATCATCCATCCCCAAGATTAGAACTGCAGACCATTCATTCTCTCTATTCCTTCCCTCCACAATACTTAACATGTACCACGTTGATTTTCAGTACAGTCAAACATTTGAAAAACATTCTCTTGTGCCCTGTCCACCTCCAGGAAAGATCGTCAAGGTGGATCTGTGTTATTATCAAAGCCTTAGTGTGTCTAATTGACCACTGGGGAATATTTCAAACATATGCCCCATCATATCTGAACCAATTGTGGTGCAGGAAAGAAAGGTTTGGAAAAAGTCAACTTTAATGCTTAAGCGATTCCAGTGTTGAAAGATGACATCAGAGTGATCAGAAGCTGACAATGGATTTCTCATCAATCTCAATCTAAACATTTATATTTATAATAATCCTTGCATTTGATAGTGCTTTTCACATCTAGACATCTTAAAGCGCTTCAAAGAATATACAGTACTAAAGTGAATTGACTGTATATTTCTGGGTGAAACACAGCTGCCAATTTCCCATAGCAATGTCCCACAAACAGTCGTGGATTGAAATGACCAATTTTTTTTGAGGGATTGTCATGAGGTATGTGGAGTAAGGAAACTTGTCCAAGGTTTTGCCCTGACCTGCCTGGATTCAAACACAGGCACTTATAAGGCGAGTGATCTAACCACTGAGCTACAGGAGATATTTCTTCATCTTAATTTAAACCCCGTTGTCAACTACCTGTTTTCTGAATCTTTACTGGGCCACACCAACTTTTTCCTTGCCTTTTTTTAAATCAGATTATTGTGGTTCCTTGAACTAAGCAAACAAGAATTTGTCCAGCCCTTTTAAAGTATGACAGATTTGATTACTGAGATCAGGATAGACCATGTCATACAGTAATTCAGCAAGGGAAAAAGTCAACATCCTGGAATCCCTCCGCCTCGCCCACTCCCTTTCCTCCTTCAAGGCGCATCTCAAAAGTTTTCTCTTTATGTCTTTAGTCCCCGCTATCACACCCAACTACCCTCCTCACCTCTTGATTCCCCAGCTCAGGTGCAAACCCTTGAATATCCAAAGTATTGGGATATACTTTTCCGACGTGAAAGGCACTGTACAAATGTAATTTGTTGTTGCTGCTGCATATATTCAGCTTACATTAAAAGAGAATAAATAACGGGAGCAACCTATTTTTATAGATTGCAGGTAGAATAACTAACTACCTTTTCCGTTTTCTGGAGGAAGAGGAGGAATACAGAGGCATATACAAACAATACCACAATAACAGCAATTAAAAATGGAAGTAGAGTAAATAGGCACAGCCCTCTTCCCCTGGTGTGTTTTTCCACAGTAGTAGGACACAGATTCACACCCACAATTCCCTTCACGGCTCATTTCCAATTTTCAGGAGCCAGGGATAGGAGATGCCAAGAAGATATAAAGTACTTATCCACAGGGAGGCAGAGAAAATAGAAAACAAAACCTGGATGACAATACGTTTCAACCACAAAATATAAAGAATCAATTCACTTTAGGAATTCACTCGTAGCTCAGTGTTTAAAGCACTCGTCTTGCAAGCGAGAGACCTGGGTTGGATCCAGGTAGGATGAAACCTTGGGCAAGTTTCCTTACTTACGCCTGACAATAAGTCCTCAAAAAAAAGCAAGAATAAATTGTGATATTTCAATCCAAACCTGTTTGGAGGACACTGCTATACACAATTGGCTGGCATGTTTCGCCCACAAAATATACAGTGAATTCACTTTATAGTATATTCTGTGAAGCGCTTTGAGACATCTCGAAGGCATGAAATATGCTATATCAAATGTAGGGATTATTTATTATATTATATATCTTGTGAAGCACCTTGAGATAACTCGAAGACGTGATAAAGGCGCTATATCAAATGTAAGTACTGTACTCTATTACAGTGTATAAGTTACTCTTGTGCACTCTTAAACACTTGAATGAATGGCTCATGAGTGCTACCTGGCAGAGGCCCTAGGACAAGTTTCTGTCCGTACTTTCAGCTGGGTGAAAGCATAGAGGTCAAAATTGTGCATCAAAAGGCTTAGAGATAAAAACTGGCAACCTTCAGCAACACCAAAAGCAAACTAGTGCACAGTAGTTAGGTACCAAGGGAGTACTCAGTATTCTCGTGCTAACAAAGAAAGCAGCTGGCGCAGCTCGCAAACCTATCATTAAAATAAAAAATTTAATCAATCCACATCTGGAAGAGAGACAAATGTCATCTATGGGCTACCAAATAGATGCGGAACATAAGAGGATACAGGTTCATTGTTGTGAAAAGCAAGTGATTTAACATAATAACAAATTATCCTTCCACTTGGTATACCAGACTTGCCAGGCGGGTGTCTAGTCTGACGAGCTGGAATTTCCAGTTAAATAGTAATTAAAAATAATAATCCTTGCATTTGATATAGCGCTTTTTATGTCTTCTAGACGTCTCAAAGCACTTCACAGAATATACTGTAAAGTAAATTGACTGTATATTTGTGGACGAAACGTAAATTATATTACATTTAATGTGAAATTAAATGTGTAAATTATATTTAATTATACTAAATGTAATTCCAAAGCCATTAACGCCATATACCAGCCTTTTGTCAGGGCCAGAAAATGGCAGTAAAGGCATTGCAATTGTTTAAAACCCAGCGAGCAGAAGATAGGGAGTAAACTATCTTCTGCTCGAGGATTCAAACTGAGTAAAGTCGATACCTGGGTACTGAAGGACAATAACCACATTGAGGTAGAGCCAGGACTAGGAGTCAACATGTGCATGAGTCAGTGGAATTTGTTTTTTTAAAAAATTCTGTTTAAGGCCCCGTCCGCCTAGGTCCAAATTTCCAGATACTTGGAGTTCAGTAAGCCAGGGGAGCGGTACCTTTCATGGCTATAATGTGGTTGTACAGGATATACTATAAATTGTAGTGATATTTATAGGCAACAGATAACCAACAGTTTACCAGAAAGCGATTAAGGTTAGAGGCAGTGGATGCAGAAAGAGGTGAAATTCCCGTCAGTAGCAATCTGCAGTAGGGTCCGGCGATATATCGATATATTGGTTATATCCGATATAATTTTCATATCGATATGCAAATATCAATATATCGTGTCTGGCGATATATCGATATATCGGTATATATCGGTATAATGCGGACTTTTTCAACTTACCTTGTCAATATCCGAATGTGCGCGCACACCGGAATGCGTACACATGCGCAGAACAAAAAAAAAACGCGATATATATCGATATATCGGCGATATGGGCAAACCGATATATCGATATCAGAAAATTTCCATATCGACGGACCCTAGTCTGTAGTAACTGATGTTGTACAATGTTGCTGCACAACGTCGATGGGTATCTCAGCCCTTTGCTTTCAGAGATGCAATTGAGGAGACATTTTCCTTACCTGAGTAAATCTTCGTACTAAACAGGTTTTTCCCACACCAGCATTTCCAATCAAGACAATTTTAAATAGGTAGTCATAATCTTCCATACTCATTTACACACCTAGAAGGAAGGGACAAAAAAAACTTTTATTATAACAAAAGAACCATTGTCTTATCTTAAATTGGTTTACCTAAAAAAAACGGAAAAAAATATTTTGGTACTTCAACTGGGTATAGTTCCCATCAACAGCAAGTCCGATTTGTTCTCAGAATCATAATCAACAATACCCACTATTGCCAAGAGGATTATTTCACAAAATTATTTTCCTATTCTTTTAGCCATCACTGATGAAAGATTCATAACTCTACTGTTGTGTCAAAATTCTCAGAATAAACGGAAACATCCAACTACAATTTCAAAGATATTCAGGCAATAGATTATAAATATTATCCATCTTGTGAATGGATTATCAGAGTTTTTTTAATATTAAAACATCGAGGAGCATATCAAACTACCCTCTGTTCTTGAAGTTTGGGCTGTACTCATGGCCAGGGTGGCAGGAAATTTATCAAAATAACAAAGTGACTATCAAGGATTCAGAAACGAGGAGATAACTTAAATGCATAATTTTGAGTTACACAGCAATTGTTGCATTATAAATTTGTGCAACAATCCACAATGTATTCTTCTGGATTTCACAAAGTTTTGTCCAATGCAGATGAGGAGTACAGTGTTGGGTATTAACTCAGGAAAGTTTTAAATATCTAGGGAATGAGATGACAAGTCAACAGGTGACATTTGCAGGAAAACCTACCCCCTCTCCTTATTAGTCAGATAGAAAACCCAGACTTGCGAGGTAAACTGCCTCTTCTGAGAAGCGAGCACCAACACGATGAAAATAGCATCCTAATTACTAGATGGCCCAGCTGATACCAATTTGAATACTTCCCCCGGTATTCAAATATCTAAACAACAAATATCAAGGTCCACCTGAGCAGGAAGAGTCATAAAATTCAACTGTATAGACTCCAACTCACCAAAGGGGAAGGAATCACATCTTCCCCAACTTGTATCAAAATAACTAGAACACCAAACCTAAAACTATATGGCTTGGAGCTATGTAGATCCTGTACTCCCTGGATTGGTTTGAAGGTGAAGGCAGTTTACCTCATACACCTAAACTTTCTCTTGTACATTAGCCCTGGAAGTCTCTCTGAGGAGCCGTGCAACAATTCCATTATGATCAACACCCTATGTGGAGTGTGGAGGGAGACCTGAGCGGATCCCAAACACTACCTCTACATTTCTCCAAGATTTAACAAACATCCAGCAGCCAATTATACACTGCAGGCTATAAGTATAAGAATTTAAAGAAATTCCCTTCACCCCCTCCTCGCTCGCACAGCAGACAGCTTACCAAACAAGCGCTTTGTGACGTTGATAAGATGTGAAAAGCGCTATATCAAATGCAAGGATTATTATTTATTATTATAATCAGTAAAGACAAAGACTTGATTAAGGTAGTAATACAGAGATTGTAATATAGCCAATCTCGCACTCTGCTGTAAATAGTCTTGTTAGTTTACCTCTTCCTTATCTTTGCACCTTTGCTTTTTCTCTAAGGCATGAATTTTTAGAAAGAATACCCCCTTTTATAAGTGTGGAAAATGTCCACAATTACCTTGCTGTTTATCCCTTCATAAATATTGAATAAAATAAATACAGTGAAATCCCCTGAGGGTTCACTGAAGCACTTTTTCAAAAAAAAGTTGACAAGTTATTTTTAAATCTTACAATCAAATGCATTAACAAATGCATTAACATGTGAAATGTCTATCAGTACCAGTCCCATTTTTGTTCTCATTTGTTCCCCTCCTACATAACAATAAAGAAGCTTGTAGCATACATTTCATGAAATAGGGTTTAGAAACATCTGAAAGCCTGGCATTGTGCAAAACATTTCAGAACATTCTAATACTGAGGAAGAAAAGCTTGGAGAATAGGGGGCGGGGGGGGAATAAAGTATCCACAAACAGGTCCTGATTGTCTAACACTGAAGCACTGCACAATTGAGGCCCAGAGAGAAAAAAAAGTAAATGCATGACAGACCATTCTAGTCAGAGTAATGAAAGTACTGAATCCATCATCACAGAAGCTGTGTGTAAACTATTGCCAAAACTCACGGGGAAGCGGTGGGAGGGAAAGGATTGTGGACATGGAAATGGGTTGGCAGGTAAGATGGCATCCATTTGTCCAGATATTTGACAAGCAGAAGCAGACACGTCACATGGACGTTTGCCTCATTTTGCCAAATCACTGTGCATCAAAGTAATCACTGGCCAGAACCCCAACTATCCACAAAAGACAAAAAGTAAAACTAATATTTAGAAATGAAATGCACCATGTTCACCATAGAAGCAAAATCATTCTCTGTTCTCTGGGAATTTCTTCGGAATGTCCCCTGGCATGTTCAAATATTTCCATTTTTTTCCTCTCCCTCTATTTGAAGGGGGGGAGGGGCATAAATTTGTGATCAGAAATCGTCCCAAGGGGAAGCTCAATTTTTATTTTAACAGCTTGCAAGATGATTTTCTGGAAAAAGGCCCAGAGAGTAATGATAGCAATTTTGCTTATGTGGCAAGTTGATACTCTGTGCTTCCTTTTGCACATTAAACGCCTACTGTCTACAACATACTATTGTACTATTATTAATCCCGAGATTCTACAATTTCTCAACAAGCTTGCAAATAAAAAGGCCTTTTTTAGGTTGAGACGTTTATACGATTCTTCCCAAATGTTCTACCACAGTCCCGCAAAAGATTCTGTTCTTTTCAGACTCAGGCCATCCTCCCGACCTGAAAGCTATATAAATGCAATTTATTGTTGTTGTTTTTTGCTGCATGTTCATTTTCTGAGTAAATGCGAACAAAGATCAAGTCCCCATTAGACTAATTTGGTAGTTTCTTTATGGGAGATGAACAGTATTCTGGTCAGATGGGAACCTTTTCATTTGTAGTAACAGAAGGTGTTGTTCTGTGGTGTTGGAAGTCAGCTGAGAAGGGTCACGGCTAGCATTGATATCATTGGCTGCTGAAAACCCCTCCCAAGTTATCAGTGTACTCAAAGTCAACCTCCTACATAGATTCCTATTCCAATACTGAAAGATTCCCCAAGCTGTTTTTACTGACCTAGAAAAAAGATTAACAGATCGGTACAAAATGGCCAAGAAACCCAAAGTCAGCATCAGGAAGCTGCAGCTGCCTAAGAAAATGACTCGGGGAGTGTACAGAATTCCATGCATAGGCTAAAAGCAGTAAATACAAACTGACATGCAGATCTAGAATTATCAATGAGGTCTAAAAACGCAATAGTTGCAAAAGGATTTGTGACGTTAATTTGCAAATTCCTGTTTACAATTCACAAACAAACCAGTTTTCAAATGTGCAAGTCATCAAAGGCAGAAAACAGGCTACAATTGTGCTTCCTGGGGCTTTGGACAGCCGAAAACAAAATTGTTGAAAGCAAAACGCCAGCAATGAGCAAAACCTCCCAATTTGTGATTGCAGCTGGAGATTCCTATTTGGTCTTTTTATTTGTTCCCACAAACACCAATAGCCAGCCTTTTCCAACTTTCGCAATTTGATAGATGGCATTTTGGAATCGTAGTTTTGAATTTGAACAACTTGCATTTATCTAGCACCACTCAGGCAGGTTTAGGGTCCGAGAGTACTCGATAGTGGCAGAGCACGATGCCAAGAACATAAGAACCTTCTCTTCAACCATGCGTTCAGTCACCCTCCTACCCCTATCCTTTCTGCCCTCCGTCTGTCCTGATACCAACCTCCTGCTCAGGTCCAAATCCCTGTCTGGAATATCCTTCAACATGAAAGGGGCTATCTAAATGCAATGTGCATTTTAAATGTCAGCCACAAACTATGAAGGTAAATATTAACATAAACTAGACACAGAAGTCAACAACAACAACAACAAATTACACTTATAAAGCACCTTTCACGTCGGGAGGACGTCCCAAGGCACTGCACAGGAGGCGTGTGACCCGAGCTCAGAGGGGAGTGTACAGGAAGGGGTGAAACAAGTAGGGGAGGTTGAAAAATTCGGGGTGGAACAAAAGACACGGTCGAAGAGGAAAGTCTTCAAACCGGCCTTGAAAGAGGAAAGGGAAGAAACGAGACGGAGGGATTGGGGGATGGAATTCCACAGGGTCGGAGCAGAAAAACTGAAAGCCTGGCCTCCGATGGTGGGGCGGTTCGGGCGGGGGGCTTGGAGCAGGCCAAGTCCTGCTGAACGGAGGGTCCAGGTAGGCTTGTAGGGGGAGAGTAAATTGCTTAAATAGGGCGGGGCAAGGTCATGTAAGGCCTTGAAGGTGAGGACAAGGATCTTGAACTCGATCCTCTGGAGGATGGGGAGCCAGTGGAGACGGGCGAGGGTGGGGGTTATGTGGTCGCGGAGGCGAGTGCAGGATAATACACGGGCTGCAGAGGTTTGGATGACCTGCAGCCTGTGAATGGAGGAACTGGGGAGGCCGACGAGGAGAGAGTTTCCGTAGTCCAGCCGTGAGGTGATGTACGCGTGCACGAGTGTTTCGGCAGCGTGGAGGGTAAGATAATTGCGGAGCCTGGCAATATTGCGCAGATGGAAGTAAGCAGTGCCGGTCAAGGCGCGGATGTGGGGGAGGAGAGTTTTTGGTCGAACGTGATGCCGAGGTTCCTGACTGGCTTTGTGAGGTGGAGAGTACAGCCTTGGATGTTGAGGCTGGCAGCGCCCGATGTGCGGAGGCGCTGGCTTGAGCCAATCAGGAGGGCCTCGGTCTTACTCACGTTCAATTGGAGGAAGTTGTCCCTCGTCCAGGACTCAATGTCGGACAGACATGCTGTCAGAACATCGATGGTCTGGGGGTTGAGGGATGAGGCAGAAAGGTACAGCTGGGTGTCGTCCGCATACATGTGGAAATTTACCCCATGTTTGCGGATGACATCGCCCAGAGGGAGCGTGTAAAGGGTGAAAAGGAGGGGGCCGAGGACAGAGCCCTGAGGGACGCCGTGAGAAACTGTGCGGGGGTTTGAGGGGAAACCGTTGGAAGATACAAAGTGTAGGTGGTGGGTCAGGTAGGAATGGAACCAGTCAAGGACTGTGCCTTGAAGGTTGAGGTGGGAGGAAAGACGTTGGAGGAGGATGGTGTGATCGACTGTGTCGAACGAGGCAGACAGGTCAAGGAGGACAAGGAGGCAGAGGGAGCCCTGGTCACAGGCGGTTAGGATGTCATTTGTTACCTTAACCAGGGCAGTTTCTGTGCTGTGAGCAGGGGGAAACCTGATTGGAGGGCTTCAAGGAGTGAGTGAGTTGAAAGGAAAGAGTTGAAAGGAAAGAGCGGAAAGAGCGGAGCTGGGAGGCAACCACTCTTTCAAGGACCTTGGATAAAAACGGGAGGTTGGAGATGGGTCGATAGCTTGATAGCTTGAAGTCAACAAAATAATAATACAGTAGTTGCCAAAATGTGTATACATTTTATTTTTATTAATAATTTCACTCACTGTATCTTAAGCCTCTAACAGTCCTGTTCGATTTGGGGCAACTAATTGATTTCTTATACACAGTCTGTCAGTGCATCCATTTCTCTGGCTCTAGGCAGAACTTCCAGAAACTAGAAGCTAGCTCTTGCTACGGGACAAATCAGGTGCTCTCTCTGACAGCCCAGCTTGAATGTAACTTATGCCATGGTGTTATTCTTAAAAAAAACTTGAAAATAGGAAAACAAGATGAAACTGATTTACATTCCTTCAGAAACCATAGAAAATGTAAAATCCACAGGGATCTGCATTTCTGCTAAAGTGACAGAAAGTATAACTACACACTGTATGACTTAAACTATCAGATACAAATTGGGCACTCACTTCATGGCTGTTTATGGTATATTGCTATGTGCAAATTGGCAACTGTGTTTAGCTACAAAATACAGTCACTACACTTTACAGTATATATGGTGAAGTGGTTTGAGAGTTTCCAGACATGTATGGCACTTGATCAAATTAATGGATTATTATCAGCAACTTGTATCAGTTTGCAAAACTAAAAGGTTACAAAACTAAATTTCACTTTTTTTTAATCTATTCTGAAACAGGAACTATATCAATTTATAACACAAACCAATCACCCCACCATGCCTATGCTCGCTCTCTGAAAGAGCTACTACAGTACTTGTTTGCTACCATTACTACTACCTAGCGTTTCTCCATATTATTTTATATTCCTTTTCAATTACCACATATCAGATATTTATCTAATTCCCTCTTAAAGGCTAATGTAAATACTGTCACACCACCTAACCTGCATGAAGCGTTTTGTATAATACAAGTATGTCACAAAGGCACAAGATGATGTAGGATGGATTTTCTTGAATTCAGGGATTGGCAGCCACCATTTCTAAATGGATTTAATTTCATATAATTCTTCCCCACTTGTCTCTGAACATTAGTCAAGGAATATCTTAGTCTGGAACAAAATAAAATACACACAGTAAGTTGCTTTCAAGTTTTAAGTATGCGGAAATAGAAGCTGCAAATTATCAGCATTTCAAACAACGTTTAAATACCTCACTAAACTTGCAGTATTCTCTTGGCATTTTTTTTCTCTGTATAATGTATAAAAACACACAAAATGTGACATTAATCGTAGGAACTGATTCTGTACCCTTTCCGTTTTTTGAGCTTCTGGCTCATCCAGCCAGAGACTCAAAATCTTTCCATGCTGCCCTCCAATAGTTTAGCCTCAATCATAGAACAGCACTGTAGCTGGACCAAAGTAAAATAGTTTCAGTCCATTTCCCCACTTTCATGCAATTCTTCCTTCTCCAATCTTCCACATTCATCTCCACCACTCTTCAGGGAGCAAACTTGAGAATCACCAGTCCAGTTTGGTAATGATGGTGTTTTTTGGACTCGTTAAGACAGCAATTCTAGGGAAGTTTTGCAGACATTAGCAACGCTGTTGTTTATACAAGAAACCATTCTGGGCAGTGACTGGTGAAGGACTGTTTAGCCATGACCGAAGTGCATCACAGCAGCAATATGTCCATGAATAGAGATGAATGGGCTATGTAATACTGGAGTGGTTTTCCATAAGTAATGGCTACCAAGTAATGGCACCATTCAGTGTCGCCTTGAATTCCCAACATTGCAATCGGCCTCAGGGCTCATTGACATACAGTCTCACTTTACCCTCAGGTGGAAAAGACAGTATGTGATCACGGATGTCACGTGTACTGTAGAAGTTTACAGCATAGATTGTGGCAATTTGGCTCAATTCATCTATGGCTCTCTGAGAAAGATTTTCATCTAATACCATTTTCTTGCCTTTGCCCTGAAAAAATCAGAGTTTGATTGTGATGTACTATATAAAGATTAGCCAAGGAGCCTGCACAAAAAAATCACCATCTGGGCTCTTGCAAGATGGCCTGGCTCCTTGATTGAGGTTCTGGTGGGCTGCCAATGCCCTCTTTGGTTTAACCCAGCAAGAATTTGTGGTTTGTTCCTCAGGACTGTGTCCTTGATCCTCTCCAACATATTTACGTTCCCACTTCATGATATCAACCGTGGACATGGGTCAACATCGACACGTATGCAGACATCCCTTACTTGGCTTCCCCACAATCGGCAGTTTGGCCTTCAGTCTCTCTGCCTCCACCCTTTGAAACTCCAACCCAAAGTCCCTTTGCATTGCTCCCTCCTTTGCCTGCTTCTAAGCACGTCTCAAGACCAGCACCTTTGTCCACCCTCCTACCCCGAACCTCCTGCCCTCCAGCCCTCCTGATTCCCTGCTTAGGTCCAAATCACTGATTGACCAACTCCTTGAGACGTTCTCCCAACGTGAAAGGCACTATTCAACTGTAATTTGTTGTTGTTGCTTGAGAAAAGGTAAAAGTCACAAATGATATCCTGATCATTTGTGACCAGGGCTCTCTCTATTTCCTCATCCTCATCAACCTATCCGCCACCTTCAATACCGTGGACCACTCAATCCTACTCCACCGCCTCTTCTCCCACCTCAACCTTCAAGGTTCTGTCCGTGACTGGTTGCGGTCCTATCTTTCACACCTTCTCCACTTTGTGTCTGCCAACAGCTTTTCCTCCAGCCCGTGTACCAGTCTTGTGCTGCGTCCCCCAGGGCTCTGTCCTTGGTCCCCTCCTCTTCACCCTCTACATGCTCCACCTCGGTGACATCATCCGCAGACATGAGGTAAATTTCCACATGTATGCGGATGACACCAAACTCTACCATTCCGCATCCACGAAAGGCACTTTATAAATGTATTTTTGTACTATATTATCACATCAGTGAGACATCTCAAAGTACTTCAAAGGTGCGCGACCACATCACTCCCACCCTCGCCTGGCTCCCCGTCCCCCAGAGGATTCAATTCAACATCCTCGTCCTCACTTTCAAGGCCATTCACAGCCTTGCCCCCACCTATCTCTCCGACCTACTCCTTATCAGCCTGCCCGTCCTCTCCGTTCAGCGGGCTCTGCCCTGCTCCATGCCCCCCGCCCGAACTCTCCTACCATCGGTGGCCGGGCTTTCAGCCGCTCTGCCCCCACACTCTGGAACTCCATCCCGCAATCCCTTCGCCTCACTTCCTCCCTTTCCTCCTTCAAGGCCGGTCTCAAGAACTTCCTCTTCGACCGTGCCTTCTGCTCCCCTCCTAACTCTCCCCCCTATCCTACTCTCCTTCCCCCTGCCCCTACCCCGACCCATCCGCCCCTGCTCGGGTCCCAACCAAGCTGTTCAACGCTTCGGGTGTCCTCCCGAAGTGAAAGGCGTTCATAAATGTAATTTTGTTCTTGTTGTTTCACTGTGTATTTTATGGGTGAAACTCTGCAGCCAGTTGTACAAAGCAATTTCAGAATTAGTTAAGCAACAACAACTTGGATTTATATAGCAACCTCCACGCCGAACGGTGTCTCTGAGCACTTTAGCAGGCTGCATCACTCCAGGAAGAGAGTGTGCATTCCATTCAAACAAATATCTTTGGAATTTCCATGTATAGATGGGATACATGGAACTCAGTTTAACCATGGTGATGAGTTTTCCATATGTCAAACACCCAGCTGACAAAAAAAAGGTTTGCTGCTCAATGAAATCAGTAAATTCTGCCTTGCAATCCAGATCTGGATACAATTATTCATGCACAAAGATGTAAATAACTTCTGGAATTGACACTACTGTCTGTAATTCAAGTATATGCAGAGGAGTGTTATGAAGTCCATCGAAGGGGCGAATTCAGGGAAAAGTGCAAGTGGTATTTTAGTTTTTTAATTATCTATAATGTATTGGTAATTGTTTTGAACTCTAAGAAATGGGGGACGTTTCAATGATGTCTGCAATATGCTTCTCTTGCTCAATAAGGTAAGATTGCCAGTTCGTAACTGATGTACTTTGTACGTACATATTGCAGGACAAAGGTTGGTCATTTGCAGCCGATAACCCACAACTGATTCATCAATTTAGAATTTGTAAATAAAAAATCTGCCCCCGAAGCCCTCCTAAAACTTGAAGTGGACAGGAATCCAAAGGAGCGGGACAGAGAGGAATAAGGAATATTCTAATGCATACTTTCAAATGCCTAGCTGGCTAACATTTTGTCCAGCTGTTAGATTTCAAAGTCCCAAGGTACTTCTTCCAAAGTTTTCTACTTCAAGAATGTAATGAAGCAACACTGATTGCTTGTAGGGAGAGAAATAAATTCCCGAAAAGCTATCAGACGTTGTTAAACTGTAATTGTGCAAACGTTATCATAAATACATCAACTAGCTACGTGCCACAGTCAAAGGTGCATATACACACAACTGGCTACAAGCCATAAACAAGCCAGTCTCCATTATGATTGTCTTGATTCAGATATTGAATATCACTAGACTTCCACTTCCAAGACACTGGTATCCAATTAATGCAAGAAATTGAGCACAAGAGCTTGCCCAATGCTCTGATGAAATTACTGGAAAAATTACTATTATAGCATACACAAATTACAATACAATACAAATTTACATTTATATCGCCCTTTCATGCTGGGAGGGAGCCTCATACTATTGATATAGCAATGTGATATAGGTGATACTGTAATTAAATGTCAAGCCCAAGGTGACTTTGTAAAACGGACGTTTTGAGTGGGACTTATTTATAGCAGTGGGAAAAATGATGATCCACCCGTCCATCAAAATATATTCTTAACAACAGAAATTTAACTTATTGGTTAAAAATAAATGTATACAGTATTTAGCTCAAATAGGATATACAATTTGTCTACCATCTTATTATGAAATACAGTACATTCTTTAAATCAAATTCATTTGATATAATCACATCTGACATATGCATTGTTTAATGGATTGCTCTAGTGTACCAGTGCAATAAAGATTTTAATTGAAGTTCGGATAAAAAGAGATAAATAAGATATACCAACTCAAGAATGTTGCAATGCTATAACAGACAATCATATTTTTGGAATTACTTCATATACTCTGACATAACTTTCTTGGAAGCCGATTTCTAGAATATTGAATGGCATGTGTAATTCATATTTCACTTTCAAAGCGATGAACGTGTGCATGGATTAATATAATTCTTTATGGATCTTCAGACGTTAGGCACATTTGATCTTGATTAAGTAAATATGCTGCATTGCATTGTAGGCTCACTGGATTGGAAGCACCATGTTTAGATTAGTGCTGATGCAAAACTGTTATTGACTTCATCATACTTTCCATAGCAGAAGTATGCAATGGCCTTAATATCGATAATTTTACACAATTTGAGAGGGAAAACATTTTCATATGTTAAAGGAGTAAAGAGCTGTGCCCCACTACATCCACCCTTTGGAGCCCCTCTTTGTATGATTGCCAAACACTGTCAGTTTGTTTTGCTCTGGGTCTTTGTTGACAAGTAACTGAGTGGCGATTGGCCAAACTTTCCTTCCACAGGTCCTACCCAAACAATGATAGAGATAAATTCAAGTAAAAGACATGCAAGAATAGCATGAACTGAATCTATTTTGTAAAAGTTTAAAGGTTTAGAAAACTAACAGAAGTACTGGAGAAATGGTCTTGGACCCAATGAGTTGATTAGGCATTCCTGTTGGTCGTTTTTCTGTGGAATTTTGGATTAATAGACATTACAGCATCTATCAAACCTATGCTGGTACAAGCTCCTGCACTGGGGTTACAGAAATTTAATCATAACCCCCTCCACCCCCACCCCCATCCCCCCGTTTTAATCCAAAGCCCTTTTCACTTGTCCTCTTAAAATTTACAGAATGCTTGAATAATCACTCCCATTTGCTTAACGGTGTAAACAAGATAGCTCATTCAAATCCCATCCACATTAGTCTTTACTCACATTTGCACTCATTTTCATAGGAGGAAAGTGGTTCAGCCTCTGTGGACCAGCCAGAGGGGATGGAGAAAGAAAGCAAGATGGTCTAATATGTAAACCCTTAGAACAATCATGGAGTTGCAATCTCCAGTAAGCATGAGATTAATAAAAACAACTGCAAGAAAATTACATTTGTATAACGTCTTTCACATCGGGAGGATGTCCCAAGGCACTAGACAGTCAGTGTTGGGCAGTCAGTGTTTCAGCCCTGAGCTGGGGTTGGGATCGGGGAGGATGGAGGCAAATGGGGTGACCGATGGCACAGTCGAAGAGGAGAGTCTTGAGATGGGACTTGAAGGAGACTAAGGAGGGAGCGAAACTGCGGGATGGAATTCCAAAGGTTGGGGACAGGTGGCTGAAGGCTTGCCCGCCGATGGTGGGGCTGGTGGGTCGGGGACATAGAGCAGGCCAGAGCCCGCTGAGCAGAGGGAGTGGACAGGTTGATAGGAGATTAGGAGGTCACAGAGGTAGGGTAGGGCAAAGCCATGGACAGCCTTAAAGGTGAGAACCAGACTCTTTCTTTGAATCCTCTGAGTAATGGGAAGCCAGTGGAGTCACGTGAGAATGGGGGTGATAGGGTCGCAGAGCTTGGTTCAGGAGAGGATACAGGCTGCAGAGTTCTGTATGATCTGCAGACTATGGAGGGAGGAATTAGGGAGACCGACTTGGTATAGTCGAGCCTGGACATGATGAAGGCATGAATTTCAGTGGGCTGAGGGGTGAGGTAGTGGCGGAGTCGGGCAATGTTGCGGAGGTGAGGGAAGGCAGAGTGGATCATGGCTTGGATAATATAAATTTTATATCACATAACAGGTGACAACCAACTACTGTTGACATGAAGTCCTGGATGAGCCCTAACTTTCTATGGTTGAATGTAAACACCTGACTCCAGAGCCCAATGGTAACATACACACTACTAGTTTTTGACATTTTAATGCATGCATATCCTCTTTCCTCAATGTTTTCTCTTGTTCTTCACCATTCCTCCTTACTTTCACTCCAGTGAGGACAAGCAAGCAACACATGTGCCAAGCCTTTACTGACACTGCTCTTGAGAATGCCACTTGTTATTCTGTGAAGCAACTCCTTTTGTGGTCATGCGTCACGTGGGAAAAGCCGTTTTCCATTCTGAAAGTTGCGAAACCTGTCTTGGGAAATTCCAGGCACAAATCTACATACTGCACTAAGGAGGCTGCAAGAGGTTGGTGCTAAAAATGTTTTGGGGGAAATTCAATACAACTGACTGCAAATTGAATTCAAGATGTCCTATATTCCAAAAGAAACCCTAGTAAATCATATGGCTTCTATGAGCAAGCTTGTTCATTTCGAAACCAGCAGAATTCACGGGGGGAGGGGAGGGAATAGTTTGGAAACATATTTTGCATTTCTATAAAAGCAAGTTATGATGTGCTCGAGTCCATTCACACCAAGGTTAATATAAACAACTCAACTCAGCTTGGTTCACCAACCCTTGGTGCCAAAATTACTTAAAAACTTTTTTTCCATTTGCTGTTTTGTAAATTTCCAATAAGAAATTTGAACAAAATGTCAAGCCACAATTAGACATGACATCTATGTTTTGAATTAGGCTGGATTCATTCCAAACGCTTGTTCGAAATTGCACTTTCCACACAAAAACAGTTGAATCTAATACTCTACCTCAAAGAAAACAATAACGGTTTGGATTAACAACTTTGTAATTAAGTCATCATTTTTTAAAAAAATAACAAGGGGCTACAAACAAAAGTTCTGTAGATACCAAAATACATTTCAACACTTTACATAAAAATGAAACATTTTATAACAATATGGATGAATTAACTATTGTAATAGGCCTTCAAGGGACCTTTTTTAAAAATTGCTTTACATATGGACACAAATTTGTTATTTTTTTTACCAGTGAGTACAAATTGCATTAAAGTACTTTCATGTCAAAAAATATTGAAAAAAGTTTTACCTTTCCTCTGTTATTTGTGTTCATCTTAATAATAGGAATCCTTGAATCTGATACAGCAACATATCACGTTGTTGAGATGTTTGAACATGCTTTACAGAATATCTGATTCAATAACAACTTTTAAGAGAGAGGTAAACAATTATTTGGGGATGCCAAGTTTGCAGGGCTGTGGGGAGAGAGTGGGAGAATGGGATTGATTCAGAAAGCTCTTTTAAAAGAGACGGCATAGACATAATGGGCCAAATGGCCTCCTTCTAAGCCGTATAATTCTATGTGGAGTACTATAGCTCAGTGGTTAGAGCACTCACCTTGCAAGCTAGAGAACTGGGTTCAATTCCAGGCAAGTCAGGGTGACTTGCCTTGGGCAAGTTTCCTTACTCCACACACCTAATATTAATCCCTCAACAAAAAAACCCAATAATAAATTGGTCATATTAATCCACAGCTGTTTGTGGGACACTGCTGTGCGCAATTGACTGCCACGTTTTGCCCATAAAATATGCAGTCAATTCACTTTCCAGTATATTCTGGGAAGCGCTTTGAGATGTCTAGAAGATGTGAAAAGTGCTATATCAAATGTAAGTATGTATTATTATGATTCTATACTGTAAAGATAATTGACTGCACATTTTATGTGTGAAACAGTACCTTACAGCAATTAAAAAAAATAACAGCCCACCCATATTGGCAATGCATTCCATAACATTGTCCTGTGCATAGTCCTTACATTTGACTGCATTGGTCTGACTTCAGCTAAAAAACAGAGTGAACATAACCAAAAGCTATTACGTTCACCAGAAAATACAAATTCAAGCCTCCCATTTGCTGCTCCTGTTTGCCTTGTATACTGTGCTGTAATTTGTTCCACCTGTATTTTGATACAGTTTTGATAATTGATCCCAAAATAAAATAAAATTGGTAATCTTATAATGGTGCAAATTAAACAGTCACTTCACTGCCTAGTAAAAAGCACTTGGGGCAGATAATTTGCATTTATATATCCTGGTGCTTCACAGCAAAGTGCTTTAAGACATTTTGATGACTTGATAAAGTGTTATATCAATGGAAGGATCATTAATTTACTTAATTTAGATTGAAGATTTCTCTTAAACTGAATTGTTTGTGTTTATTTCATGCTCTTCCAGTTTAATCCCTCCAAATAGGAAATTGGACTCCCTCTCCTTTTCATTCTCCTCTCCTCACTAACAGTGACTTTTTTGCTGGGGTAGTTTCTTGGATAACAGCAGCCTCTTCAGCATCTTGCCAAAAGCGACCATTCTCCAAATGTAGGGCTGAGGAATCACTGACAGGGTGGTAGCCACAGGCAAGTTCAAACTTGTCATCACTCAACCACTACAACCATGCCCTTTCCAACAGAGGTCAATGAATAGCAATCAAGGAGCAGGAGCCTCAAGATCAGTTATTTATCCTAGTTTTCCCAACAGCGCCTTTGGACGTCCTCCCGATGAAAAGGCACTCTATCAATGTAATTTTAATATTGTTGTTGTTATTTACTAAACAATCTTAGCATCGACGTAGAATCTTTACACCTGAAAGAGAAAATAACCAACACAGACCAAGAAAGGTACAGGTTCCAGCACTAGACTGTGCCGAGGTAATACAACAGGAAAAGAGGCACAATTTACCTAAATATTTTAATTGTTAATGCTATGAGCATCCTATGTTGGAGGCAGGTGTGGGTATATGTTGGGTGAGGCTAGTCTTCCTCATAGTTATACAGCCTGGATGAACATTCGCTCTAAAATGGCAAGATCAAGTACATCAAAATACAAGTTTAATGTTTGATTAAATGACAGATGATAAGCATTGCCCTTCACAAGTATTATTCACATGTACACTTCACTTCACCCTCGCTTGTTGATATAAGAAGCCAAGGCAACTGACCCCAAATTATCTCAAACAAATAATTACTCTGAACTCTAAAATATTGTGAATCTTTTCCTCACAGCTGGAATTTGTGCATTTTTTTTAATACCACGTCTGTTTATTGGAGAATCCAACATTTCGCTACCCTTAGATTAAACAATAATGGTAAATTCTGGCACACTTGGTTATTTCTCCTCATTACAATAAGATATCTCAAAAGACTAAATAGCCTTATCCAGTTCTTGAAAGCAAAATATAAGAAACTAATTGACTGAAATGTATGTCCTTAACCAGTGTTTTCTGTACAAGTTTTAAAAAAACAGTAGAGGATGAAAAATAAAACCTAAAGACAAGAATGTTCTGTGGCGTAATTTACAACCACACCTGCATAATGTACAGGTATGCAAGGTGTTTTCATTTGTGTGCTTGGTAGTCACAGTCCAGTACATATATAAATGTAATATAATTTGTATTTATAAATCATTCTTTCCTATGAGTTGTATAAAAGTAGAGATCCAGTGAATATCGGTGAGCGGTGTTTTTATTTTGATTTCTAATGGTCAATGTGATCTCATTGTAAAAACCATGCCTCATTTCTGTTTTGAAAGAAAAAACAGCATCACTTTGTAACAGTGAGGTCCTACAACCCAGCCATTTGGGGATAGATGAATGTTGGCTAGGATATTAAATAAGATTCTCTTTTCAAAAAACGTAGGATAGTATCATGAGATCTTCAATAATAATACTTGCATTTGATATCACATCTTCGAGACGTCTCAAACTCACTATATGACAGATATCAGTTGAACTTCTCATATTAAAGACAACGTTGTATTCAACTTATTTTGACTCCTATATGACAAACTAAAGAATTATTACATAGAGCTCGAATGCATTGACCACATTAGACCCAAGACCTATTGTAACTGTAGTATACATTTTTTTGCCTGGGAAATGCACCTACTTTTCTGATAGTAAAAATGATATCCTACCCAAACTGTGAGAATAAAATTTCACAATAATGAATGGACAGTTTTGAAGCCCAGTGGGCAATCAGCTTTTCATTCTTTGATCTGAAGGTCGATAATGTGAGTACTTTGGCCAAAATATATCCTCAGGTCAAGTGGTGACTTTGATGATAGGCTCTTATTTACAAGACGGAACTGGGGGTGTAGATGTGTTGTCAATCTTGTTAGCCTAATACCATAGCCCGTTCTAGTTAGTTAAGCATCATGACATCTGTTGCCTACTGTATCTTTTATGATCCACTCCCTTAAGGCAATTCATGCACCCACTAAATAATAGTGTGATATGTTTTTAAATTAAATTTTCATAAGCATGAGCTATAAATGTCTAGAAAATCAAGCTGAAAATGAATTTAAGATACAATTGAAATCACAAAACAGATATGGACGAAGAAGGCCCATCAGCCCACTTAATCTCATTCTCTCAGAATACTTACCCTACCATCTGCCCATTACAGCTTCAAGCTGTTTCTTCAATCAGTCAAGCATCCTACCTTCAACCACTGTTCCTTGTTTCCTATTCCAACCTGATTCCAGTCACAAATTACCCTTATTCCCCCTAGATTTGACCTTGTTCCATGCATTTATTGAAATAAATAAATAAATAAATAAATATTTTGGTTACCACAGACAAATTGTAAATGTTGTATTCCCTTGAAGGTTCAGTCAGCATACCAGGGATGAGGGCTAAATGCTGACTTTGAAGATACACTGAACATTGATGAGAATCAGTGCATAAAGTTTCAGTGATATTTTATGTGGCCTATTTGGATTGATAGTGAATGTGAAAGCATAAATGCATGAGCTCATGGGTTTCTGGGATAAACTATATTATTTATGATTCTCACTCTACTGCTAGCTTTTTCTCCATGCCATTATTTGTCCCAGAGCAGATGAGATGGGCTTAGGAAGTCTAGCAGCGGAATAACATTTGCAAAACTTAAAATAGTGGAAGTGAGAAACCAACATTATATTTAGTCCGAAACGTTGTACCCGAAATGTTGACTCACTTTTCCTTTCTCCATGATGCTGCCTGACCTGCTGAGTTTTCCCAGCAACTTCTGTTTTTGTTTGATATGTTTTTTATGTCCAGTGGTTCTTAAAGAATTTTTTTTAGTAGCCTCAGTTGTGGTCACCAGCAGTTATTGGTGGCCACAGTACAACTTTCAGAATCTGTGTTACTTCCACCTTCTAGAGCCAGCGGGCACATGGGGAAAGACAGAGGGAGTGAGAGAACTGCTAATGCCCACGACTCAGAGAGCTGTAGTCCGGCTGCCCCATCCACAGAAGCTGGCCCAATGCGCACTCGAACTACAAGGACCGGCATGCGCTATGGTCCACACACTCACCCCAGGATGGTGGTAGTGGAGGCTGCTGTGGTCGCACAAAATCACATAAGTGGTCTCATGCAGCGATGGTGGCCGCATTTGAAAAACACTGGTTTAGTTTTCCTGGAAATATATCGATTCAGCGGCTTTCTTTATAGATAACGCTCCATTTGTTTCAAAATTTTGAGTTAGTGGCCACTAGTTGTCAGATGGGGCCTGAACCACTCTTCAGAAGAAGATGTCATCACCAACAAAGAAAACACAATATCTCTTAACAATGACCCAGCCAGATGGTGAGAAGCAGTGGAGTAATCCCGAAGGTTGTTTGTGTGGGCGTTCCCATGATCTAAAAAGGAACTTTATTATAACCTAAGTGGTGTGAGTGGTGTGTCCTTAGACTAAGACATCAGCTACGCCACACAACAAGCTATGCTTATTGAAGTTTCAGAAATGTCAAGTGCTACTGCTCTAACATCATGCTGAGCAGTGAGATAATTTCTCAGTTTCCGGATCACAAGGTTTACTGAGTCACAGATTGATCAATTTGCCACGTAGCAACGTTGGCAATATGATAAGAGGGTACTGTTACTGACTCATTGCAATTGCTATTCGTCATATCTTCCACAAAGCTTGAAATAATAGGTGAAAGGACACAGGTCTGTGTTTAGCAAAAAAACAAATTTCGAACTACAATTGCTGGAAATACCCAATAGGTCAATCCACCCCGAGCCAAAACCTTTGTCCTTTTTCAACAACAACAACAAAATGACACTTGTATAGCGCCTTCCACATCACAAGGACGTCACAAGGCGCTGGCCAAACACTGAATGACTGTGGGACATTGCTATGAACAATCGGCAGCCGCAATTCTCCCACAAAATACGGTCAATTAATTTTACAACATATTCTGTGAAGATATCTCAATGACATAATAAGGCACTATACGAAATGCAAGGAATATTATTTTTATATTGTCTTTCTATGGGTTTCAGCCTTTCTGGGTTTATTACTGGTCTATAGTTAGAGACTGGATTTTGATCCCTACTTGTGTATGCACACAACATTTGCCACTGTCCTATCAAACAAGATACCGTGCCTTGCCAAGGACCGTCAAGCGGAAGAGCCAGGGTTAACTCATTTCTCAGGTACGGAACTGGAATGCCAGGTATCAAAACATTAGAGTCACAAATCTAGCAAGAATGTTAGGCAGCTTTCTGACAGCTGTTCAAACAACCATTGTTTGAGCACTGGGTTGGGGCATGATTGGATTCTGTTGCAATGTCGCCCGCAAGCTAAAATCTAAAATCCAACACTCATTATCAAGGGTCACGTGTGAATTCAGGCAATCTGAGAGACGGGAAAAGAGGCAACTGGCATCCCGAGAGCTCAAAGAAAGAATCAACCACAGTGAACGTGCACTTCAATAATTAATGAATAAATGAGCAATCATTAAAATCATTATTTTACCATAGAAGAAACCTTAATTATGGATACATTTATTATTTGGGAAAAAGAATCATCCATATTACTCCCCCAAATATTCTTCTTGTATGATTCACTGTAATGCAAAGATAATTATACATTATCAACTAGCAGCATATCAATAAAATTCTCTGCTGTCCTGCCAATATAAAACTCTTTTTTTCCCTGAGTTGTGGTACAACAGGTATTTCATCAGCTAATTCCGCTTCCCACTATGTGTCCTGATAGGACAATCCTGCCCATTAGAGCTTTGGTTTGTATGATGAACAGAAGCAGAGTGAGAAGATGCCCTAATCCCAATAACCAGTCTTGCACACTTTGCCGACTGGCTGATTTCTCACCAGCTTTGTCTTGGTGAACCCGGCAGGCTCTGAAATCGACCATGAGGATAGTCAGTCACTAGTTGGTCTAGCAAAAATCTAACACTGGAGTTTCAATGCAAACCATGAACAACAGCAAACAAAATTACATTTGTATAGCACCTTTCATGTCAGGAGCACATCCCAAGATGCTGGACAGACAGTATTTCAAACCTGAGCTCGGATTGGGGAGGGTGAAGGGCAGGTGGGGAAAGCAGGTTGTTCGAAAGCACGGTCAAAGAGGAACCACTCAAAGTTCACCCTTTGTATCCTATAACATCATCTAATTAATTATATTTTTTGAAACTCACCTGAAAGTATGGAACATCTCTATATCCTAACTGGATCTATTGGCTCTACTGCAAAGGTAACATTTTCAGAAAATGCTGTACCATATTATCTGCAGCTGTAAACAGCCTATTATTCACAAATGTTACATCTAGAGTTGATCAGGAAGCAAGAAATGATTTCTCACCCATTCAGTTTTACCATTCATGGATTACAAAGATTGGGTACCTTGTCAACACTTTTTGTATTCAGCAGTGTGTCACAAAATATTATAGTTGTATTTTGTTATCTAGTTCTGTGTAGGCGTAGAAGTAGCCATGAGGTTTTTAAAAAAAGATGAAGTAGAATGTAAATGAAAGTAGAAGCCACCTCACAACAGCGGGATGTTCCAAAGAGATCTAAGGTATCTTCCCTAATTTTCCAGCAATAACCTGGTCACCCTCATCTTCAACAGTTTTCACATGTCATCTATGTGAATCCACCCATTTCACAACTGAATCCATGTCAACTACCAATACCACAGCCACTTTCAACATCTGGTTTCAGATCAAATTTATATCATCTCTCCCCCCCACCAACCCACAAGATTTTCTTTGGCATATTTTTTATTTTGAAAGATGAGGGATGTCAGTATGTACAAACATTATTTCAGGCTTGAGATTTTCTACGTTCCTCTCCACTTAGGTGAGTTTGCTACCCCAGGCTGGAAGCCTTTGTAACTTAAATTGACATATGATAACACGTTTGCAAAACAAAAAAATTATGAGACATTGTATCCTATGAACTACCCTCGCTCCGAGGTGATAAACGATCCTTAGAATAACAACAATATGAATAATCCTTGCATTTGATACAGCATTTTAGTCATAAAACCTTCCATCACAGGGGGCTAACAATCCAATCTTTATTAATAAATCTAATCTACACAAATCAAAATAAAATGTCTGTGTGTGACTGCCAATAATGCAATAACCCATTGATATAAATACGTGTTTTATAACTCAATGGAAATGTTTTGCAAAGAGGAGCAACATGGGCATATTTTTTCTCGGTGATCGCTTTTTGTTGATGAGCTACATTAAAAAATGCTTTAATTAAGCCCGCTCAAAACGTAGGTATCCTGCAACAAAGTAGCAACAGAGATCATACGCCCTTCTAGAGAGATAGACTATTATTGACAAAGACAAAATGTCTTCCTGTGTGTCTGTCTAACCAACATCATTTATACCTCATCGGAAAGGTCTTATGTGGGGAAGTGTCATGGGCACATTTTTTTCAGGGATCTCCTAGTGTGACCGAAACAAGCTCATCACACATGTATGGACTCCAGCCAGAGGTCCTCCCAGCCAGGAGGCCTCTCAGAAGAATATGTGTCCATATGTCTGAACAAGGGATGTTAGTTAACAAGTTCAATAGCACATTTTCTTAATCTTAAGGGATGAAGACATCTAGGAAGCGAAGAACAATAATAATAATTCTTATATTTGATATAGTGCTTTTCACGTCTTCTAGATGTCTCAAAGCGCTTCACAGAATATACTCTAAAATGAATTGACTGTATATTTGTGGGTGAAACATGGCAGTCAATTGCCAACAGCAGGGTCTCACAAACAGTCAGGATTGAAATGACCAATTAATTATTGTGATTTCTTTGAAGGATTATTATCAGGCATATGGAGTAAGGAAACTTGCCCAAGGTTTCACCCCACTGGGAATCGAACCCAGGTTTCTCCCTTGCAAGGCGAGTGCTCCAACCACTGAGCTATAGGCAGATTAAATGAAATTGGTTTCAGGCGTAGCTGCAACGCGGATAGCAGAAGGTTATCTATGAACCAAGCACCAGAACTTTATTGTTGCCATCGAGGAGAGTCCCAATCTAGATGGTTTTTTGTTAAGAGGGTCATTCAGGAGAAAGATAAACTAGAACAGGGAGAATGGGTCTCCTGCCTAACGCTTATTGTGTTATCATAGATATGGAGCTGCTTGGCCAACTTGTTTTCAGCTGTGCCAACACCTGTGCAAAATGTCCTTGAGCAGGGTTGAAATTAATAATGCTTTACGTACCTGATATGATCCTGTAACTCAGTGGAGTCCTGTGGTTTAGTGGTTAGTGCACTCGCCTTGCAACAAGATTCCAGGTAGGGCGAAACCTTGCGCAAGTTTCCTTACTCCACACACCTGATAATAATCCCTCAAAATCTTTTTGGCAATTTCAATCTACCAGTTTGTGGGACACTGCTGTGAGCAATTAGTTGCTGCGTTTCGCATGTATATATAGTCCATTCACTTCAGAGCATATTCTGTGAAGCACTTTGAGATGTCTAGAATACATGAAAAGCGCTATATCAAACGCAAGGATTATTATTATTATAGCTAGTAATACATAAGCCTTCAATAGCTCAGGTTCTTTTGGTAAGCAACATGAACATAGGTGATAATCAAATTATCCAGTAAGTTTTATTTTATAGAGATGTTCTAACACATGCAATATAAAAGTACGAGCCTGTTAGCTGTTAGCGACAAGTACATTTTAAAAATAATCGCATGCAAATGTAAAACTTGATGCTGAATTACAACTCTTGTACATATTTCTGGGTTTTATATTTTAGTCAGCTGGAGTCTGACACATGCAGAAACCCCTCACCATGTTTAAGTGTATTCAAACTCTTGTCCCATGAAAATTCCCAGGATATTTATTGGACATTCTCTCCCTGGAGAGACACATCCTGGTTACAATTCCATTAAAGTATTAGATGAAGGTTAGCAAGAGCCAAGGTTTGTGGGGGATGAATTGGTCAAGTGTTTGATGGGATACTGTTGAAGTCTAACTAGCTAAAACCACATAGTTTGCCATTGAAAGCCTTGTCTGGCAAGTTTTCCTGATGCTTCTCCAGCTGAGACCAGCCTACCGTTTAAAACTTTGGCTTGCAGGTTGAGCAGGGGCTAAGTGGGAAGAGTTTCTACACCCAGTGACTGCCCTTCCAAATCCCATCGAGGAGTCAGGCTGGCTGGGCTGTCAGCAACAGTGCCCGTGAATTCTGCAAACCTGCCTAACTCAGGAACTAGACAACCAAGACTGCCATAGATGGTGGATTTGATTCCAACCTTCCATTTCCAAACACCTTGGTCGCCTTGGAGCCAGGTACACCTCCAATCTCACAGTGTAAAATATATCATTATAGAACTCAGGGTCACGCCTGCTTTAGCGCCTTGGGATGTCCTCCCGACGTGAAAGGCGCTATATAAATGTAAATTGTTGTTGTTGTTGCTTTGATGCAAAATATGCCAATGTAGGCCAGATTGTAAAATTAGATCAAAATTAGACTAAAAAGGTATAAATTCCCAAGTTCCGGGGCCTTTTTCCATATGGGTCTAGTTTGGGACGTAACCATTTCAAAGCACAATAATTTTAATTTGTGACAAATGGAATGGAATTTTTTTTTACACATAATATGGAAGAGGTTGATAGCAGGGTACAGGCCACTCACCAGGTGACGTAACAGCATTGCACGTCATGACGCTTTATGTCAGAGAATGAGAGAAGAACATTAAGGTACCACATCTTAGTTTCATTGACCAAAGTTTGCAGCATCTCCTTACAGAGAAGAAAATTGTTTCAAGGAGGTTGCTTGAGTGGTACTCATTGCCTGTGTGCTGCGCTAGCTATATTGAGCTCTGTCAGTAATTTAGCAGCAGGGTAAAACCGCTGTTCTCTTGGGAAAAGTAACTCCATAGAATATATGAAAATTATATGAAAATAAAGCCTACCTATAGCTCAGTTTAAAGCAAGTCAAGGCAAAATGTTAGGCAAGTTTCCTTCCTCCACATGCCTCTGTTTACCTCGCTGTAAGTAGGAAACCAGTTGTTAGGAAATTGGAAGATTGCTTTTCCGGGTGTTATAATTCTTTCACAAAACATATAATAAATTGGTCACTCAATCTACAACTGTTTGAGGGATCCTGCTTTGCGCAATTAACTGCTGAGTTTCACCCACAAAATATCGTCATCACTTTACAGTATATTCCGTTAAGAAGTCTCAAAGACATGAAAAAGCTCTAAATCAATTCAAGGATTAAATTACTGCAGCCATATGACATTTCTAGATCAGCTAGCCCTCTGGCCCAACTAATTAAGCTTGTAATTGCAGATTTATTCTGATTTAAAATTTTCTCTCTTCCCCTGAAGATATTTGTCTCACCTATAAGAGATCCAGTTCTACTGTATTCTAGTTTTTAAGAGGTTACAGTTATTTTGTGGGCTTTGACAGTGAGTGTCAGCAAGATATTTGACATGGAATAATTATAGCCAAACCTGTTGTTGTTCTCACTTGTACCCACATGATGCAAACCACTCTCTCACTTGGGGCTAATTGGTGGTCTGTATATGTCTTGATCATCCAGTTCCCAAGCTCAACTTGTCCACAACACTCTAGGACACTGCTGATGGTAGCTCAGCCAGCAAGGCTCATCGGGAGGACTTGGAAGAGCATCCAATCCAAGGTGGGCCCACTCATGCCCATGTTAACTCTGCAAGCCAAAGCTCTGACAGGTGGAGTGGTATAGGGGAACGTCAATAATCCAACCGCACACCTCACAGATTTTGGAGTTTGCCAGTATTACAAACAGCTTTTCTGAACTTCGTCAAGAGTTGCCAGACATCAGAAAAAAATGTATTTTGAAATCTTGCTGCTTTTAGGGAGTTGCCAACTTTTGGAATATCGGATTATTCACGTTCTACTGTACTAGTTGGACAAGCAGCAGGAAAGCTTGCCAGGAAGCGCTTTCGATGACATTAGGTCAGCAGGATGCGTCCCAACAAGGAGAAAATGCACACCCATTCCAACAACAACAATCACAACTTGGATTTATATAGCGCGACTGCCATAGGTTAATGTCCCAGAGTGCTTGCAGTGGAAGAGCTTGATTCCGAGTTGGAGGGAGTAGGAAGGTCTTTAGGTACGACCTGAAAATTAGGAAGGAAGGGACAAAACGGGGGGATAGAGGAAGTGTTCCAGAGTTTGGGGGCGTAGTGGCTGAAAGCATGGCCGCCAATGGTAGAACAGAGGGCACTTTTTAATAATCTTTCCCACTGCTTGTCCACCTAGTGCCACCCCACTTGTCAGGGCTTCTGGCTTGCAGTTATAATTCCAATAAACATCTCAAGAGAATTTCCACATTCCAGTGGGATGCATGAAACTCTGTTTGGTTTGGATATTCTTAAACATGGTGATGGGTTTCCAGCTGAGAAAAAAAAACTTCGAACAAGCACACAACAACAACAACTTGGATTTATATGGCGCCCTCCACGCCAGGGGGTGCAGAGGAGTGGAGGGATTTAAATGCAATAATGAGGATCTTGAAGTCGATCCACTCTGTGACAGGGAGCCAGTGAAAAATGAATACGTAGCAGTAAATGCAGTGAATACATAGAAGTGAATTCAGACCAAGGAGTGACTGTGTCACCAAACTAGTCTGTATGCTTCAACTGAATAAAAATTGCTGAGCCTTTTTAAAAAAAAATCAAAGCTAGCATATATTTTCAACTGGGTTCTGACTGCCTGTTCAAATTGTTTTATTGAGGTCAACAGTCAGAGATGACTTAAATGCTATCAATTATCACTCCTACTATAAATGCATCAGTGTGAATCAGTTGGTGGCACTCTCACCCCTAGGTCAACCCCCAGACCAGACCTCAAGTCTTCACAGATTCCCCAAGGCTAGTCCTGGAGGTGTGCTGTACTCCTGATCATGTGTCTGGTTTCAGATAGACATTTTTTTTAAATCCCATTACAGTGTGTTAAAACAGGTATTACTGTATTATTATTTCTTCTTTTGCTCTGGCCAGAATAATTCGTCATTCAAACCATGGACGTTTGTGCAAACTTGTGTGCAAATAGCTGTTGCCTTGCTACACTTTACAACAATAATTACAGTTATTATTTGTGAAACACTTTGAGATATCGCAACATCAAACCACAAGTTATCCTTTATCAGCCTTGGCAGAATGAATTGCAGTCCATGACCTATAAAGGTCAAAAAACAACACTTCTACTCGTTGCATCACAGAACCCTTTTCAAAATTGATTTATTTTATTAAAACATGAAGTTTCGTCCTGTTATGAAACAAACAACCAAATTCCAGCTAACTTTAAATGTAGTGAAAGGGGCTACGACAGTCCATTCTTGGAGGCTAATTCGTTATGCACAAAACTTTAAATGAGTTTTGCATGAAAACCCATAATCCACTCCCTCATGTCCTGACTTTGAAATGCATTATTATTACAGAGCAATCACTCGGCTTTTGTATTCCAACAAAACGTTATCCAACTACAGTCCTGCAATAGAATCACATCTTCTGATAGGTTCTGAATACAATGCAAACACAGCAGAACATCTGTTTGTGCCAACTGCAAACATGGAAGGTTTCAGACTCAACCTTTGCCCACTGAATACTGCTCTAGATAATATTGTATGCAGAAGATAGATGAATGAGTTTTCAGTAGCAATAAAGATTGTTCAAACAGTTTGCAGGGCTAAAAGTTCTTGTATTAACCTTGGAGTTAAATTTTAAATTGACAACCAGACAGCTTCATGATAAGTACACAACCCAGTGCTCTTTATATTGCTGCAACTACTTCACTGCAGAGTTATTAGCCGTGAATTTTGAAACAAATCCCCAATTCACTTTCAATAATAATCCTTTGATATAGCGTTTTGTCATGTCTTCTAGACATCTCAATGCGCTTTACAGAATATGCGGTAAAGTTAACCGATTGCATACTTAGTGGGCAAAACGCAGCAGCCAATTGCTCACAGTAGTGTCCCACAAACAGTCTTGGATTGAAATGACCGAGTTATTATTTTTTGAGGGATCATTTATTACACATGTGAAGTAATAATAATAATCCTTGCATTTGTAAGGAAACTTGCCCAAGGTTTTGGGCTGCCTGGAATTTAACCCAGGTCTCTTGCTTGCAAGGCAAATGCTCTAACCACTGAGCTACAGGACTCCATCAAATCTATAGGTATGAAAAATATGATTACAAACCCTACAGAACCTTGGTATCTCCCTACCTCTCCGACCAGCTTACTCCCCAACCGGTACCCACTGTCTCTGCTTGACTGGCTCTGATTTTCTGCATGTTTCCCCCCACCCCACCCCCGCATCGTGTTCCACCACTGTCAAGCTCTCTGAGATGCGCTATATAAACGTAAGTTGTTGTTGTTGTTACAGTAATAGCAACAAAATGTGCCATACTTATGAAAATGTGCTGGCTGTGAAACATGGGAGTAAGGGTTTCTGAAATGGGGAGATTTGTATACCCAAGGAATATAAATAATAATAATCATAACAACATTTGGTATAACATCTTTCATGTCAGGAAGATGTCCCTCGGTACTTTATAGGATTCACTATATTCTGTGACTCAGTGGCTAGAGCACTTGTCTTGCAAGCTGGGGAGACCAAGCTGGGGAGACCTGTGTTCGAATCCAGGCAGGTCAGGGCCAAACCTTGGGCGAGTTTCCTTACTCCACACGCCTAATAATAATCCCTCCAAAAAACCACCATAATAAAATTGGTCATTTCAATCCACGATTGTGTGGGGGACACTGTTGTGCGCAATTGGCTGCCGCGATTCGCCCACAAATATATAGTCACTTCACTTTACAGTATATTCTGTGAAGCGCTTTGGGACGTCGATAAGATGTGAAAAGCGCGATATCAAATGCAAGGATTATTATTATTACCATAAAGTATATTGTCTTTGTTTTTTTGTGAGCAAACAGTTAGCTTCAATAACAACAACTTGAAATTTCGATAGGATCTCACATGCAGGGTAAAGTCGCAGGGTGCTTGCTCTGCAATAACACACAGATAATATGGTACATTGTACATTGCAATAGCTTAAATCAATACTATGAATTCATCATGCCCCAAACGAATCCACTACAGAATCATTTATGTTTAGTTTCACACTCCTCCTCTAAATTCTTCTTCCAAACAAAACGAAAAAAAAGAAACGATTTGTACTGAAGGGTGTTTCTCGCATTTCACATTGACACACCAGCAAGATTTCACACATTAATCATCAGGGCTTTTCATTGAGACCACAGCCACAACGCAAGATGTAAGATTTGCACGGGGTGGGAGAACCAGATGCCAAAAGCCTTAGCTCCCAACGTAATTACCCTGTTGAATTCCTGCAGATTACACCCCCCAATGGAAGCGCCAAAACAGTTATTTATGATCTTGCAGCAAAACTTTTAGTGGCTTTGCAGACCGTACGGCAGGAAAGTGAAGGGAGGAGGACTGGACAAGGTGAATCCCAGCCACAAACATGGAACTTCAGGAGCCTCTGGTCAACTTGACAATGTGTCCAACACATTCCTCACACGGGGTCTGGTGTCACAATCAGTCATTACACAGCAATAATCTCACAAGAGATGAAAAGTAACTCTCTCACACACACACACACACACACACACATTAGCCTACGGCTGATAAACTCAAGCTAAGCTCACAATCCTCTTGAATTATTTCGGCAATAGGTACAACATTGAAACATTTGCGAGAATATTTCCTAGGAAAAAGTTGCTTTTTTTTTATTAAACAAAGAGAAAAATCCTCGCTGATTAATACCGACTGCACTCCCACCCACCGCACAGTCTGGGGGGGGGGGGGTCATTCAATCATCAGAGACTCCGCTGGAATCCCCCCCCCCCCCCACACACTGAAAATATCCTCAAAACAGACATCAGCGGGTGTTTATCGTAAACAGTGTAGAGATGAACGACACACACACATACACATACACACACACATACACACACACATACACACACACACATATACATACATACACACACACACACACATACACATACACACACACATACACACACACATACACACACACACATATACATACATACACACACACACATACACACACACACATATACATACACACACACACACATACATACACACACACACACACATACACACACACATACACATATACATACATACACACACATATACATACATACACACACACACATATACATACATACACACACATATACATACATACACACACACATACACACACACATATACATACACACACACACACACACATACACACACACACACATACATACACACACACACACACACATACATACACACACACACACATATACATACATACACACACACACACACACCGTGAATGTCACTCTGGACACCAGGTCCACGCCGGGCTCTGACTTCCACGAATTGTACTGGGGGAGAGAGGGGGGGGGGGGGGGGACAGGACAACACACACACACACACACAGAGAGCAGTGACCAGGGAGTCAGCAGCTCCCGAGTCTCTCAGCGCAGCACAGCAGCAAAACAATCATTTATATTAAAGAGGGGGGGTGGGGGGGGAGGGGAGAGAGGGGGGGGGGAGAGGGGGAGAGGGGGGAGGGAGGGGGAGAGGTGGGGGGGGGAGAGAGAGGGAGAAAGGGGGAGAAAAAGAGACATGAAAAATAAGGCGCAACACACAGAGAAGGTGCACATGTCGTGATCAGGGAGACAAACTTACTGGTGTCGGGGCTATCCTTCCCTGGCTGTGCTGAGCGAAGCTGGAGTGAGTGAAGTGAGTGAGTGAGGAGGGCAGTAGACATGCCCCGGCTCTCTCTCTCTCTCTCTCTCCCTGTGTGTGTGTCAGTGTCAGCTCCGCTACATTGCACAATGCACCCACTTTCTCACGGCATTGACCATTACGTCATTGGTTTCCAGAGCGGAAGCGGAAATCTCTCGGCAGTGCGCAGGGTACGCCGGGACTTGCAGTTTCATCTCGTCTTTTTTTAAAAAAAACCTCCGGGCCCGGCGCATGCGCGTTCCGCTGTCAGCTGCTGTGTTGACATTGCTCCCCCACCTGTAACAGTGGCTGCTGGGCTTGCCACCAAACATCAGCAGGGAAGGTACATCTCACTGACAACCACCCACACACCCTAACGTATTGTACAAGCATATCAAGAATAAAAGCTCCTGTGGCTCAGTGGTTAGAGCACTTGTCTTGCAAGCTGGGGAGACCAAGCTGGGGAGACCTGTGTTCGTATCCAGGCAGGTCAGGGCCAAACCTTGGGCAAGTTTCCTTACTCCGCGCACACACACACATGCCTAATAATAATCCCTCCAAAAAGCCACAATAATAAAATTGGTCATTTCAATCCACGACTGTGTGTGGGACGCTGCTGTGCACAATTGGCTGACGCGATTCGCCCACAAATATATAGTCACTTCACTTTACAGTATATTCTGTGAAGCGCTTTGGGACGTCGATAAGATGTGAAAAGCGCTATATCAAATGCAAGGATTATTATTAAAAGGTTAGTCAAAGGTAGGGTGGGACCAAATTAGGGACCAAGGAGGATATCTTATTGTGGAGGCACAGGGCATGGCCTGATGTACTGAATGGGTACTTTGCCTCGTGGTCTTCACAAAAGAAGAGGATGCAGCCAATGCTACAGTATTGGAGGGGAGGGCAGAGGAAATGGATGGGATAAGTATAAACAGAGAGGAAGTACTAAAAAGGTTGACAGCGCTCAAGGTAGATAAGTCACCCAGTCTAGATGGGATGCTACCTAGGTTACCAAGGGAAGTACGAGAGCAAATAGCAAGTAGCAAAAATAATTTACTATTATTTACTAATAGCAAATAGTAGCTCTGGTACTATTAGTAGCTCCACAATCTTTCAATCTTCCTTGGACACAGGGGTGGTGCCAGAGGGCTGGAAGGTTGCTAATGTTACTCCCCCGTACAAAAAGGGGCAGAAGAACAAACCTGGGAACTACAGGCCAGTCGGCCTAATATCAGTAGTGGGGAAACTTCTAGAGACTATAATCAGGGACAAGATAGATCTTCACTTGGAAAGATATTGGTTAATAAAAAACAGCTGCACGGATTTGTTAAAGGCAAATCTTCTCTGACAAATCTGATGAGTTTTTTGATTAGGTAACAGAAAGGATGGATGAGGATATTGCATTTGATGTAGTTTATATGGACTTTCAAAAGGCATTTGACAAAGTGCCACATTAGGCTTGTAAGAAAAATAGAAGCCCACTGTGTTAAAGGGACAGTGGCAGCATGGATCCAAAAGTGGCTGGGAGACAGAAAGCAAAGTTGTGGTGAACAGTTGTTTTTCTGACTGGAGGGAAGTGTACAGTGACATCCCCCAGGGATCGGTATTGTGACCACTGCTCTTTTCAATTTATATTAATGATCTGGACTTGGATATCGGGAGTACCATTTCTAAGTTTGCAGATGACACAAGGTTAGGAAAAATAGTATATAGTGAGAAAGACAGTAGCCATCGGCAAGAAGATATGGGCAGAATGGTAAAATGGGCAGACACATGGCAGATGAAGTTTAATGTGGAGAAATGTGAGGTGATGCATTTTGGGAGGAGGAATGAAGGGAGGTAATATAGGCTAGATAGTACAATTTTAAAGGGTGTGAAGGAACAGAGAGACGTGGGAGTTTGTGTAAGTGAATCTTTGAAGGTGGCAGGACAGGTAGATATAAGGCTGTTAAGGCTAATACGGGATTAGGCTTTAAAAATAGGGGCATAGAGTACAAAAGTCAAGAAGTTCTGGACTAACCTCTATAAAACTTTGGTTAGGCCTCAGCTAGAGTACTGTGTTCCATTCTGGTCACCACACTTTAGGAAGGATGTTAAGGCATTGGAAAGGGCGCAGAGGAGATTTACCAGGATGGTACCAGGATTGAGGCTTTATAATATTCAGTTATGAGGAAAGGCTGGAGGCTAGGTTTATTCTCACTGGAGCAGGGAAGATTACGAGGAGACCCAATAGAGGTTTTCAAGATCATGAGGGGATTCGATAGACTGAACAGGGAAAAACTATTTCCACTGGTTGATGTGTCAGTGACTCGAGGTCACAGATTTAAAATAATTTCTAAAAAGAAGCAGAGGGGAGGTGAGGAGAATTTTTTTCACTCAGCGAGTTGTTCGAATCTGGAATGCATTGCCTGAAAAGGTGGTGGAGGCCAATTCGATAACAACTTTTAAAAGAGGGGTAGACGTTTATTTGAGGAGGATGGGTTTGCGCGGTTATGGGGAGAGAGCTGGGGAGTGGGATTGAATTGCTCTTTTCAAAGAACCGGCACAGACTCGATGGGCCGAATGGCCTCCTTTTGTGCCGTCAGATTCTTTGAAACCATTTAACATTCCATCAACACTGGATGCACAACTCAAGCACAACTGCTAATAATAATAACAATAACCCTTGCATTTGATATCACACTTTTCACATTTTATCGACGTCTCAAAGCACTTCACAGAATATACTGTCAAGTGAATTGACTGTATATTTGTGGGCGAAACGTGGCAGCCAATTGCGCACAGCAGTGTCCCACAAACAGTCACAGATTTAAAATGACCAATTTTTATTATATGTGTTTTTTTTGGAGGGATTATTATTTGGCGTGTCGAGTATCGAAACAACAACAAATTACATTTGCATAGCATCTTTCACTTCGGGAGGACGTCCCAAGTCGTTGAACAGTCAGGTCGGGACCTGAGCAGGCGGGAGAGGTCAGGGTAGGGGGAAGTAGGAGAATTAACTGTATATTTGTGGGCGAAACGCTGCAGCCAAATTGCACATAGAAGTGTCCCACAAACAGTTGTTGGGTGGGGTAAAGTCAGGGAGGAAAAGGGAGGAGAAAGGGGGGATAGAGAGGGAAAGGTGAGGGGGGTTAAAATCAGAGAAATGGGGGCAAGAAAGGGGGGTAAGGGGGAAAAGGAAGGGAAGGGGGAAAAGGGGAGAATGGGGGAGAAGGAAGAGGGAGAGGGAAGAAGAAAGGGGGGAAGAGAGAGGGGAAAGGAAGGGGATAGAGAGGGTACAGGTGAAAGAGTGAGAGGAAGGAAGGGGGGGGTGAAAAGGGGGTGAAGAGAGAGCAGGGAAGAGAGGGAAAGAAAGAGGGAAGTGAAGAGATTTAAAAAGCCCAAGGTTTTGCCCTGATCTGCCTGGATTCCAACACAGGTCTCACGCTTGTAAGGCGAGTGCTCTCACCACTGAGCTACAGGAGCTTTGTTGATCTTGTTGATCAACAAATGATGATCTTCTTGAAGTCATAGCTCATCAACTATAGAAGATCCCCCCCCAAAAAAATATATCCTTGACACTCCCCCGTGCAAGATCTTTCCAATGAGGTGCAAACCATGTCTCTACATCAATCAGTTATTACATCATTGGCCGATAGACACACAGCCATTCAGTTTTTATCAGTATAGATGTATCACTCTGGAAAGGTGTATGATTTCCTGTCACTACTTTGTTGCAGAATACCATGCAAACCTCACAGTTTTGGGGTTTAACTAAAGGATTTTTAATATAGCTCATCAGCAATAGGCGATCCCCCCAAAAAGAAATGTCAGTAATACTTCACCATTCAAGACCTTTCCAATTAGATATAAATCATGTACACTATCTCTATCAATTGGTTATTGCGTTCTTGGCAGAACATGGAGGACCACTCTGAGATGAGTCTGAGCAAAGCCTCCAATGCAGCGGAAGCATTTATGTAGAACCTCTCTTCACACCACACATCAAAAGCACTGATTTGTGGCAAGGCAGGAGAACCTTCTAATATCATGTGAGGTAAGTTTGGTTTGTTTCCACACACCAGCAGATCAACAACAATAATTTTGATCTATATAGCGCCTTCCACGCCAGAAGGCGCCTCAGAGCGCTTCACAATAACGGATCCCGGGCCCGAGCCAGGGGCAGCGGGAGAAAGGTGACCGAAGGCATAGTCGAAAAGAAAGGTCTTCAACTGAGACCTGAAACTAGGAAGAGAGGGAGCGAGGCAAAGGGAGTGAGGAAGGGGGTTCCAGAGCTTTGGGGCATAGTGGCTGAAGGCACGGTCGCAGATGGTGGAATGGAGGATTTGGGGGACAAGGAGGAGGCCAGACCCAGTGGAGCAAAGGCAACGGGTACTGTGTTGGGAAGAAAGGAGATCAGAGAGGTAGGGGGGTGCAGTAGAGTGGAGAGATTTGAAAACAAGAGTGAGGATCTTGAAATCGATCCTCTCTGGGACAGGGAGCCAGTGAAGTCTGGCAAGGACTGGGGTAATCAGGGAGGGATGGTGAGAATGCTTGCGGCAGAGTTCTGAATGAGCTGTATTTTATGGATTGTGGTGGAGGGGAGACCAGCGAGGAGGGCATTTGCGTAGTCCAGCCAAGAGGTAACAAAGGCATGGACCAGAGTTTCAGTGGCTTTTGGGGCAAAGTATTGCCGGAGACGGGCAATACGTCGCAGGTGGAAAAAAGCGGTGCAGGTGAGGGACCGGATGTGGGGGAGGAAGGAAGTTGGGGTTCGAACCTGACGCCAAGGTTGCGTACCGGTTTGGAGAGTTTTAGGGGCAAGTCGGGTAGGTGGAGTAAGTGAGAGCCATGTGACTGAAGACGATGACGAGAGCCAGAGTATGGCTTCCGTCTTGTCAGCATTCAGCTGTAGGAAATTTATGCTCATCCAGTTCCTAGTGTCTGACAGGCAGGCTGACAGAACATGAGGGGACTGGGGATCGCAAAGTGAGGTGGGAAAATAGAGTTAGGTGTCATCCGCAAACCCAAGGCAACAGTTGGGGAGGGGGAACTGAGAGACAACGACAACCTACCAGTCACATATGCCCAACTGAGCAAGCACCTTTTTAACATTTACAATGATACTGTATAACAACTCTGTAGCATGCCTTTTCCCCATCCACTTTCCATTAATATTTTATCCTTGTACTCCTTGCTTCTACTTGTAAAGTAGCTACATGAAATTTCAAAATACAAGCAGAGCACTGAATGAAGAGAAATTCCTTCCAGGGAACAGAATGTTTACGAGACACAGTGAATGAGATTAGAACCTACTTCCGAAGGTTAATTGAAAACAAATATAACCTTGGGTAATATATTGCACTCAGTTCCTTTCATGCAGTTTTCCATAAAAAATATTTTGTGTGACAATAAATGAGAGTGAAAAGTGTTCTCCAATATTCCTGTTGTAAGGGTGGGTTGCAATGGTCTAAACAGCAATATTTTCAAGATGGATTTGTTGTATTAACTGCAGTTTACAAATATCAGATTAAAACAACAATGACAATAAAATTACATTTGTTTCACAAATGGTGAATTACGAATCTCAAGCTTATGAATTCTGAAAAGGACAATGTCCAAATCTACCAGGAAATCTGTCAAACGTATTTCACATGGGACACATAGAGACAGTGGACAATGCTGATAATCTCACCAACATAGGCTGTATTTCAATGAGAGGTAATTGGCCAATGTCGAATTATTGCATAAGATCTCAAAGAGGCAGTTATTTTATAGACAGTCCCTAATAGTCAACCTCATGCCTCTGAATTAAATCTATCCATGGAAAACAACAACAATTTACACTTAGAGTCCTCCATGCAGGGTATCATCTCAAAGCGCTTAACAGTGGCAGAGCCTGACTCCGAGCCAGTGGTGGTGGGGGGGGAGGGAGGGCGGGGGGGAGGGGGGGCAGGTGGAAGTGGCCTTAAGTACAGTCGAAGGGGAAGATTTTCAAGCGGAACTTGAATAGGGGGAGAGAGGGTAAGGCGGAGGGACTGAAGGAGAGTGTTCCTAAATTTCGGGATGCACTGTAGTTGCTGAAAGCGTGAACTCCCAATGGTGGGGTGGAGGGTGCGAGGGACAAGCAGGAGGCCGATGCCAGTCAAGCGGAGATGCTGCGTGGTGAAATGGGGTGTGAGGTGGTCAGAGATAGGGAGGTGCCAGAGAGTGAAGGGATTCGAACACGATCATAAGGATGTTGAAGTTGATCCGTTTGGTGATGTGGAGCCAGTGGAGCCTGGACGGAACTGGTGAGATGTGGGAATGGAGTTTAGTCTGGGTAGATAGGTGGAGGGCAGAGATCTGAATAATTTGAATAGTGGAGCCAGGGTGACTAGCGAGGACTATGTTTGAGTAATCCAGGTACAAGGGTTTCGGCTACATTTGGGGTAAGGTGCGGCTGGGCAATGCGGTTGAGGTGGAGGAAAGCGGTCCTGGTCAGGGACCAGATGTGGGAGAGGAAGGACATCTGGGGGTCGAACTGGACACCTAGATTGCGCACAGGAACTAGTGAGTTTGAGGGAGATCCGCAGTAGTGAAGAGGTTGTAAGGAGTCAAGGAATATGGCTTCCATCTTGTCCACATTCAACTGCAGGAAGTTTGCACCAAGCCCTGATATCCGGAAGACAAGTTGATAGAACCTCAGCAACCCGGAGTTGGTGCTGGAGGAGGCAAAGTAGATTTGTGTGTCATCCATTTACTTGTGGAAGTTTACCCCTTGTCTACAAATGAGATCACTCAGAGGGAGTATATATAAATAAGGAAAAAGAAAAGGGATCAGGAATGGAGCTCTGCCACTTATGTCGTTAAAGTAAATATGCAACATCTTCCTTCTTTTAGTTTTATCCTTTTTTTTCCAATCTTGTTCTATCATTCTTTGTGGTCTTTTTATTTCTCTTCCATATCTGGTTCTTCTCACATTTTCTGTTTTTCCATTTTCCCGTTTTCTTCTTTGATTGATCCTATCTTTCCGAGCACCGGTTTCTATTGTCCTACTATTCTGTCTCCTTTGTTCACTTTCCTCTAATTTCACATTCCCATTTCGTTTTAACATTCCCATTTTGATTACATCTTCCAATCCTAATAAAGTATCAGTTTTAATTTTTTTTATGTCGAATTTTATTCTATATCATCTCTCTTTGTATGTGTAATGCTCTATCCCTACTCTGCCCACTGTTTCATTTTTTTTTGTTATAGGCCATTAATTTACCTTTCCCTTTCTCCATTTTTTTCCTTATTTGGTTCTCCCAATTTTATACATTCTTCCCATGCCATTACACAGACCTGTGCTCTTATATCTAATTTGCACTGAATTAGGTTCCTTACTTTTTTACCTATAAAGATACCATCCATTCATTTTTCTCTTTTTATTTTGTGTACGCTCTTTATGAGTTCCACTGCTTCGAGGAGATTCTCATTTTCTTGTTCGCTTGTACTGGATTCTGTAACTGAACTGTCAGTCCTTTCATATTCTTTAGAGTTAATTTGCCCAATTTTGGTTCTTCGCAGGTTATTTGACCCTTTGTTCACTTTTCTTTCTGTATGACCTCGTTCTTGTGCTTTATATCTGTTATATCTCCTGACATATGCTTGTCTATTCCTGTAATGATCTTGCATAATGCCCATATCTTTTGCATTGATAGAATTATTTTCCTCCTGCAAGAAATCTCCTCATATGATGTTCTAATCCGCATTAGTCACATTTGTCCTTTCTGTTCGGCCTCTCTTAGCCTGGAAATTCGCTGCACTTCATAATCTTCAACTGTATCATCCTGTTGGCTAGTCATCTATTTACATTTCTGTTTCTTTTTCCATCTCTCATATTTATTTTTGTCACCTCTTCAATCCTTATTATCTCCATTGCCGATTCTAACATCAGATCCCCTTTTTTCAAAAGCTTTCCTCTTAATTTTGTATCCTTTATGCCAACTGCTATCTGGTCACGAATCATTTTGTCTCTTAATGTTCCCTAGTTGCAATTTTTACTATGGGTTCTTAGTACCACACAGGACTGATTGAGTGATTCTGTGCGTCCCTGCTTTCGTGTTCCAAACTTAAGTCGCTCAATTATCTTTTCCACAGCATCTTTGTCTCATTCAATGGCATGTTCGCATGTCTTTCTACGGTTACAAAATAGTCCCTTGCTTCCTTGCCTGCTGCATTCAAAAATATCTCAGACTGCTGATCCTGTGGCAGTTTCATTATGTTTGCTGCTAGTCCAAAAACTGTGGTCACTTTCAAACCGTTGCCAATTGTGCCGTAGATTTCCAAACAGTTTTAGTGCTTTTGGTATCTGCACATACCTTAGTACAGCATTTAATTCTGTTTCTCCCTGCATTTTGCTTTGCAATTCGTATTCCCGCTCAGTTTCAATCCAGATTCCGTTTTCACTTTTTCACCATGTGATGTTATTGAATCCACAAAACGCAATGTAGATTCACTCAGTCCTTTAATTTAAACTCTGCAAGTCAACCACTTTCAAATCAACCTCTTTCGCACTCTTTTTCAAATCTGCAAGTCACTCTTCCCAGAACTCTTTTATCTTGCACCATTCATATTCAATTGCAACTTATGTTGTTAAAGAAAAAATGCTGGGTTATGGTCAGATGGATCCTATAATTAATTTTTAAAAATCCATGCATTTAATATGGTGTCTGATCACGTCGTTGATGCATCTCAAACGCTTCACAGGTTATATAGAGTGTAAAGTTATAATTATAATAATTCTCAAACAACAATAGTATATTTATAGAGTGCCTTTCACATCGGGAGGACGTCTCAAGGCGCTGGATGCAAAAAAAATTGGAATTTTTCACAAACTGCATGTAAAAGGCCTGAGTAAGTTGGCAGCTATATGACTATCAGGCCATCACAGATTAGAACAAATAATTTTACCAGGCATTAACATACTTTCCAGGAGGAATCACTGCTTTTTGGAGCAGAAGCCCTCAATCATCGAAGGGGTGACTAATCTAAATGAAAACAGATAACTCAGCATAGATCAAGATTTGAGCTCATACCATTCTGGCCGAATGACAAATGACACGTTGGGTAGTGATTTTCCCCACTTGGGTTTGGGAAAACAAGTATGAAGCTTTGTGTAGGTGCCCATGAATCTGATTTCTATTACTGTGCATTTAGCCACAACTATCTTTCAGTCAATCCTTTCTGGGATGTAAATCAGTCCCTGTGGAGTTAGGCTTCAGTTTAGAGACCAATACAACAACAGCAACCAAATTACATTTGTATAGCGGCTTTCACTTCAGAAAGACATCCTAATGTGCTGGACAATCAGTATTTTGGACATGAGTGGGGGCTTGGGGTGGGCAAAGGTGATCAAAGGTACGGTTGAAGAGGGTCTTGAAATGGGTCTTGAAAGAGACAAGGGAGCGGGTGAGGATGAGGGACTGTGGAATGGAGCTCCAGAGGGTGGGAGCAAAGTGGCTGAAAGCTGTCTGCCAACGGTGGGGTGGACAAGGCAGGAGACATGAAGCAAGCTGGAGTCCGTTGAGCGGACGTTGCAGGCAGGTTGCTAGGGGGTTAGCAGGTCACAGAGGTAGGGGGGAGCACAGCCAGGAGGACCAGTCCATGGAGGACCAGGACTCATCACTTGCCCACTGGCTTCCTATCACACAAAGAATATAGTTCAAGAGCCAGTGGGCGAGTGATGAGGTGTTAGGGTCACTGAGCCTAGTGCAGGATAGGACATCGGGTCGCAGAGTTCCTGATGCACCATTAATGCACCATTCGCAAACCATTTGTTAAGCCATTCCCCATTCCACAGACCTCTATGTAAAATACTTGTCACTTCCCTTATTTCTAAATCTCAATGAAACGTTTTCTGTACCTTATTAAAACAATTCATAATTTTGAAAACCTCCATTAGATCACCTTGCCCTTCAGATGGGGATTATGCTGTCACAGCTGATCAGAAGAATGTCATCTCTTGCTGCAGAAAAACCTGATTTGTAGATCAGGAGGTGGCCTCATGACTAACTGCATATCAGCTGTGTTCTGCTTAGAAAATATGCACGGGTGACAAAAGTTGATATCGACACTCTCTGTGAATGTTTGGAGTTTGTCTTCAAAAACATGTTGCTCAATCAAAAGGTTGGCATTTATTAATAGAACAGGGAAAAGTATCACCATTGAAAGTATGTATGATTTAATGCACTGTCTGTCTCAATGGATATAGTATTTCTGCGCATTACTGTTAATATTGATAGAAAACTACTGCCTATTAATGTACACACCACCATTTGTGTCTAGTCATAGATGACGGTGAAATCAATAATATGTACCAATAAACTATATGATATAGAGTGTTAGAACTCGTGCAGACAGCAAGGACAAACATTCCATGCTTCAGGCTTAACACTAAGCTACATGCACTGATAAATGAAGGTGAGTCATCACCACATGAGTACTTGCTTAGAATGAAAGGCATTGTGAATTGGTTGAAGATCAACTGGACAGGTTAAATGGGTTAATTAACAGGTTAATTGTTTCAGGTAAGACTGAAAGCATTATAGAATGGTGTCACAAGCAGAGAAGAAGCGTAATACAGCGGTCAGGTCAAAAAAGTCTAAGTATCAGAGAAACAGTAAGATACCTACAGTTCTCTTGGTCAGCTGTACAATATGATGGACCAAGGATGGATCCAGTCTTCATCTTTGCGATGTTTTTCTCTCTTTACATAAAAATAAGGAGCAGGAGTAGGCCATTCGGCCCCTCGAGCCTGCACCGCCAATAAATAAGATTATGGCTGATCTTATGATCTAACTCCACCTGTATTTTATAATATTTAAAAACTGAAAGGCAAGCATCCATGAGTGGGTGAGGACAGCCTGTCGGGGCTCTGATTTCTGTACCTTTTCTGGTGGAGCTCCTGTAGCTCGGTGGTTAGAGCATTCGCCTTACAAGCATGAGACCTGTGTTCGAATCCAGGCAGGTCAGGGCGAAACCTTTGACAAGTTTCCTTACTTCACATGCCTAATAATAATCCGTCCAAAAAAACCCACAATAAAATTGGTCATTTCAATCCACTACTGTTTGTGGGACACTGCTGTGCGCAATTGGCTGCTGAATTTCGCCCATAAATATACAGTCAATTCACTTTACCCTATATTCTGTGAAGCACTTTAGGACAAAGATAAGATGTGAAAAGCGCTACATCAAATGCAAGGATTATTATTATAAGGAGCAGGAGTAGGCCATTCGGCCCCTCGAGCCGGCCCCGCCATTCAATAATGTCATGGCTGATCTTCTAATCTAACTCCTTCTGTCCACCTTATCCCCATATCCCTTAATCCCTTTAACCATAAGAAATCTATCAATTTCAGGTTTAAATATGTTCAAGTACTGAGCATCTACAGCCTTTTGGGGTAGAGAATTCCGTTAGAGTGCTTGCGAGTCAAGCTCCAACCACTGAGCTACAGGACTTCACTAATGTAGTACAGATTACATCATGTAAGTATCAATGCCTTTATACTTAAATATCATTAAGTGTCATTTGTTGTCTACCATTCACATGGGAAATTTAAGTTCCTAGTATAGATATGTTGATTTTCATTAGTGATATTAGAGCACATTGAGAGCATTGGAAAATTAATCAGTCATGTATAAGACATTTAGACTTCGCATGTTAAAAAAATACATAATAGGCCCATAGTTGCATTGACAATATTTGAAAGTATATTATTCTAGATATCCAAATGTACAGAAGCCCCATTTTCAGTATATTATCTTTAGAGTGCTCAGCCTGGATGCTCTTAGTTGTGATAAGGTACAAAACCATACATGACTTTTTAACCATGTAAAAAAAACTACAGTATATACTGTATATATCTGTCTAAATGAAAATGACTAATAGGGAAAATACATAGTACATTATATGGATTTGTATTGATATTGTTGTGCTATTGTGTAGAGCTAGAAAATTACTGATGAAGTAAAAATTTCACAGCCAAGCTTAATTGGAAAAATCAACATAGCATGCACTTTGCTGCGCTTATTCAAAAGATTTCATTATCTACTACGTATAGTATAGTTGTTATCGGTTTGCACCCAATGATGATTCATCCACTTCTGTGCATCTGATTAGAGTACACTTTAAATTCTAAAGTCAACTGACATGCAAATGTAGCAGATATCAGATAATTTGTGACTTGGAGTCAGTTGCTCTGGATATCATTGTAAACCAATTACAAATTTGTTGATAGTCTATACGTTAACTCATACCTTAACAAGCAATCTTAACATAATTCAATTATTCTCTCATCCTGATAGATCAAATCAGCCAGTTTCTGTGTTACAACAACAGCAACTTTGATTTATACAGCGCCCTCCACGCCGAGTGGCATCTCAAAGCGCTTCACAATAACAGATCCCTGGGCCGAGCCAGGGGCAGGGGGAAAAAGGTGACCAAAGGCGCAGTCGAAAAGTAAGGTCTTTAGCCGAGACCTGAAACTAGGAAGAGAGAGGGCAAGGTGAAGGGAGTGAGGATGGGGTTCCAGAGCTTTGGGGCGTGGTGGCTGAAGGCACGGCCGCCAATGGTGGAGTGGAGGATTTGGGGACAAGGAGGAGACCAGAACCGGAGGAGCGAAGGCAACTGGAGCTGCTTTGAGGAGAGAGGTCGGGGAGGTGGAGAGGAGTGGAGAGATTTGAAGACAAGAGTAAGGATCTTGAAATCGATCTTCTCCAGGACAGGGAGCCAAGGAAATCTGGAAAGGACTGGGGTAATGGGGGAGCGAAGTTTGATGCGGGTGAGAATGCGGGAGGCAGAGTTTGGTATGAACTGGATTTTATGGATTGTGGTGCAGAGGAGACCGGCGAGGAGGGATTTGAGTAGTCCAGCCAAGAGGTGACAAAGGCATGCACCAAAGTTTTAGCAGCTTTTGGGGCGAGATATTGCAGGTGACGGGCGATATATCAGAGGTGGAAAAAAGCTGTGCTGGTGAGGGATCGGATGTGGGGGAGGAAGGACAGGTGGGGGTAGAACTTAACAACAAGGTTGCGTACGGGTTTGGAGAGTTTTTGGAGCAGGTCGGGTAGGTGGAGGAGGTGAGAACCATATGATTGAAGATGGCTTCTGTCTTGTCAACATTCAGCTACAATCCCTAAAGAGTAACATTCCTTCATTATTATTTTCTAAATCCGAGGATAAATCAACCAACGCCCAGACTTTACCTATTAGTGTACAATTCACTACAGGATTATAACCAACGTTAGCCATTTCAGAATAGACAGAAAAGTACAAATTGTTTGCATAACATAGCGAATTTACAGATGTGAAGTAAATGCACTATAATTTGGTATATTAAAAAAAATTATATAAAAACAATTTAGTAATATGTGGCTTGAAATGTTTCATCATAGCTTTAAAATCAATGTTTTAAAATGTCTTAAAATGTATATTTGGGCATTAATATGGATAATTCTTAAATTGAGCCGCATTTTGGAAGCCATTTTAAAAACTGGCTTCTAAATTAAGCTATTATGGATTTCCATTGGAACTCACAAAGTGTATTTAGCCATCAGGATGGTGTTTTCCGCAGATCATGCTAAATCCAGGCTTCTGAAAATATATGTTTTCCGCTTTGAAGGGCAGTCAAGCAAAAATGTAATATGTTTTATAGCTCTCATTGTTAAATCAATTATTTCAAGCTATATTAGTTCTATTTGAATATAATTTTTTTTCAAGCTATAACAATTCTATTGTGGAGACCTGTAGCTCGGGCATTAGAGCATTCGCCTTGCAAGCAAAACACATTTGACTCCCAAGAACAACAACAAAATTACATTTGTATAGCATCTATCACTCCATCCCGAAGTCCCTCCTCATCTGCTCCCTGGCTTCCTTCAAGTCTCACCTCAAGACTCTCCTCTTTGATGGACCCATGGGCAACTCCTCCCCCACCCCCCACCAGTCCTCAGCTCCGGTCTGAAGCAATATCTGTCCAGCGCCTTGAGATATCCTCCTGACGTGAAAGGCGCTATACAAATGTAATTTTGTTGTTGTTGTTGTTCACGTCAGGAGGACGTCACAAGGCGCTGGACAGTCAAGAGCATTGGCATAGTTGAGCTTGGATGAGATGAAGGCATGAAAGAAAATTTCAGCACCCTGAGGGGTGAGGTAGTGGTGGAGTCGGGCAATATTGCAGAGCTGAAGGAAGGTAAGAGTGGGTCATCGCATGGATGTGAGGGAGAAAAGACAGCTGAGGATCGAAGAAGACACCTAGGTTTCTGACTAGCTTGGTGAGGTGGTGTGTGCATCCACGGAGGTTTATGTTACCAGTGCCTGAGGTGTAGAGGCATTGGCGTAAGCCAATCAGGAGAGCCTCAGGGTTGTTGACATTCCACCATACAAAGTTAACCCTACATGTGGAAGTTGACCCCATGTCTGCAGATGATGTCACCAAGGAGGAGCATGTTGAAAAGGAGAGGACCAAGGTAAGGGAGGAGGGAGATGCAACAACAACTTCGATTTATATAGCGCCCTCCACGCCGGGTGGCATCTCAGAGCACTTCACAATAACGGATCCCGGGGCCGAGCCAAGGGGAGGGGGAAAAAGCTGACCGAAGGCGCGGTCAAAAAGAAAGGTCTTTAGCTGAGACCTGAAACTAGTACGAGAGGGGGCGAGGCGAAGGGAGTGAGGAAGGGAGTTCCAGAGCTTTGAGGCCTAGTGGCTGAAGGCACGCCTGCTGATGGTGGAGCGGAGAATTCGGGGGACAAGGAGGAGACCAGAACCTGAGGAGCGAAGGCAACGGGTGCTGTTTTGAGGAGAGAGGAGATCAGAGGGGGTGCAGAGGAGTAGAGAGATTTGAAAACAAGAGTGAGGATCTTGAAATCGGGTTGAACGTACTGTATATAGGGGGGAATGGTGGGGCATGGAGATATATGTAATGAGGGGGGTATTGGTGGACAGGATAGAGGTAGCTGAACAGATCCCCTCAATTTGCAGGGCAAAGTTTCCTTATTCAACATGCCTGATATTAATCCCTCAAGAAAAAAAATTAGTCACTTCAATCCACGATTGTTTGTAGGACCCTGTGCGCAATTGGCTGCTGCATTTTGCCCACAATTATATAGTGAATTCACATTACAGCAGATTTCTGTGAAGTCCTTTTAGTACTTTTACACAAGTAAAAGACAAAAAAAACCTGCTTTTATTTCACCATCTAATCCATTCAATTGAAAGCACATTAAACCTGTAGAAGAAAGCTTTGTTGTAGGCACTTGTCCCTACAAATGAAATGTTGCTGTTGTTTACAAGATATAGTTACTAAACTTTACAGTGTAGTCTGTGGCTGTCTCACTTTGAGACATCATCCCAGCATGAAATGCACTATATCAAATACAAGACCGAGGCCCTCCTTATTTGTCTCCCGTCAGAGCCTCTACACCTCAAGCACACTCCACCTCACTGAGCTAATGTTGTTTGACCCTCAACTGTTCTTTCTATCCCACATCCATGCCATGACCCGCTCTGGCTTACCCCACCTCTGCAACATCGCCCGGCTTCAATGCTGCTCAGGCCACCAAAACCCACATGTGCAAATTCCTGTGGAGTCTTGAAGCTCAGTGATTGGAGCATTTGCCTTGCAAGCGAGAGACCTGCGTTTGATTCATGGCAGGGTGAAACCTTGGGCACGTTTCCTTACTCCATATGTGTGATAATAAACTCTCGAAAAAAAATTAGTCACTTCAAACCATGACTGTTTGTGGGACACTGCTGTGCACAATTAGCTGCCTTGTTTCGCCCACAAAATACAGTCAATTCACTTTACAGTACATTCTGTGAAGCGCTTTCAGATGTCTAGAATTCTGCTGCCCGCGTTCTCACCCACACCAAACTTCGCTCCCCCATTACCCCAGTCCTTGCCAGCCTCCCCTGTCCCTGAGAGAATCGATTTCAAGATCCTCACCCTTGTCTTCAAATTCCTCCACTCCTCTGCACCGCCCCTACCTCTCTGACTTCCTCTTTCTTCAAACCAGCACCCATTGCCTACGCTCCACCGGGTCTGGCCTTCTCCATGTCCCCCGAATCCTCCGCTCCACCCTCGGCGGCCGTGTCTTCAGCCACTATGCCCCGTGGCTCTGGAATTCCCTTCCTCACTCCCTTCGCCTTTTTCCAGTTTCAGGTCCCAGCTGCAGACCTTTCTCTTCGACTGCGCTTTTGGTCACCTTTCTACCCATGCCCCTGGCTCGATCCTGGGAACCGCTATTGTGAAACGCTCTGAGACGCCATCTGGTGTGGAGAACGCTGTATAAATCAAAGTTGTTGTTGTAGAAGTTGGCCTTCCCAACTCTTCCCTCCACAAGCTGCAGATCATCCTGAACTCAGCAGCTCATGTTCTTTCCCACACCAAGCCTCGTGATCCCATCATCACCACCCTTGAGTGGCTCGACTGGCTCCTCATCTGCCAGAGAGTTCAAAATCCTCATCCTCGCCTTCAAGGCCTCCACAGCCGTTGCCCTCCCTACCTCTGTGACCTGCTGAACCCTTATCAACCTGTTTGCTACCTCAACTCAGCAAGCTCTGGCTTGTTCCATGTCCTCCATCCCAGCCTGCCCCACCATCAGCAGCTGGGCTTTCAGCCTTTCTGCCCTCATCTATGGAATTCCATCCCACCTTCCCGTCACCTTGCTCACTCCCTCACCTCCTTCAAGGCACGCCCCAAAACCTTCTTCTCTTCGACCGAGTCGTATGCCACCTTCCTAGCACCCCACCCTCCTCGATCCCCAACTCGTGTCCAAATCCATGACTGTCCAACACCTTGGGACATTCTCCTGACGTGAAGAGGGCTGTTACAAATGTAACTTTGATTATATTGTTATTTTCATCAACTTTTCTTTGTGCTTTTAATGCAGATGAAAACAATATTACATTTGTCTATTACATTTGTTGAGTAAATAAATTATTTTAATTAAAGGAACTGGAAGAGAAACTGTAACAAATGGAGAATTTTTAAAAAAAATCGAATGAGGAGCAATTCACCAAAAATATAGGGAACTTGAGTCATACTGAAATACCACCGTTACATAGAATTACTGTACATAGAATATGCAGCACAGAAACTGGCCATTCGGTCCAAACAGTGGTTGCCTGTGTTTATTCTCCAAATGAGCCTCATCCTACCATTTCTGAACTTTCAACTGTATAAATGTCTATTCCTTTCTCCCTCACATACTTATCTAAGTTCTCCACAGATGAATATAGCTGAAAATTAAAGAATGTACTTATTTTTTGCCTTTTTTAAATTTCTCTTACCTGAGGATGCCTTCTCAGCCTGGCTCAGTTGATAGCCCCCGCGCCTCTAAATGTAAATCTACACATTGATTTTCTATACAAATATATAGAAGAGGATGGGAGGGAGCAATCAGTTGGTGGAAACACATATAAAGTATAAATAAACTAGTTGGGCCAAATTACCTGTTTCCGTGTAGTACATTTTATGTAAATCGTAAACTTCACTCCCCCATTACCCCAGTCCTTGCCAGACTTCACTGGCTCCCTATCCCAGAGAGGATCGATTTCAAGATCCTCACCCTTGTCTTCAAATCCCCCAACTCCTCTGCACCCTGCTACCTCTCTGACCTCTCTCCTCAAACCAGCACCCACTGCCTTCGCTCCACCGGGTCTGGCCTCCTTCATGTCCCCCGAATCCTCCGCTCCACCCTCGGCAGCCATGCTTTCAGCCACCATGCCCCAAGGTTCTGGAACTCCCTTCCTCACTCCCTTCGCTCCCTCTCTTCCCAGTTTCAGGTCCCAGCTAAAGACCTTCCTCTTTGACCGCGCCTTTGATCAACTTTCTACCCTGCCCCTGGCGCAGTCCCGGGATCCGTTGTTGTGAAGCGCTCTGAGACGCTGTGTAATCCCATGGTATTATTTGATAAATGAAGGGCTTTCTTTCAGTGTTAACAATCACTCAAATAAAATTCACTTCACGGCTGGTATGTGCAAATTGGCTGAGCTGTTCACCTACAAAAACAGTCACTGCACTTTCCGTGAAGCACTTTAAGATGTCTTGATGATGATATGGCTCTATTCCAATGAAAATATATTATTATTGCATTATAATGCATAGTTATGTACGCCCATTCTAATTAATTACAATCCTGTTAATAATCTACTAGCCACCTTTTTATGTATGTACTTACTGCTTTTAAACGTTTCATCTCATATATTTGTATTATTCTGCTCATTTTTGGCCTCTTTAATCTGTAATGGGTGAAATGTAAACAACTGTTTTAGTATTAAGAAATATCATACCCAAATCATTCATAATATACCTTGCATTTTGATTTAGCACTTTTTACATCTTCTAAACGTTCAAAGCGTTTCACAGAATATACAGCAAAGTGAATTTACTGTCGATTTGTGGGTCATTTCAAAGCATTTCAACAAACTGCATTTGTATAGTGCTTTTCAGTCTGGAGGACGTCCCAAAGCACAAAACAGGGATTTGGATAGGACCAAACCTTGCACAAGATATATTGTAAAGTCAATTGACTTTGTATGTATTGTGAATGCAACACGCAGCCATTATTAACTGATCATTCGGTTTCCAATGCCGGTCTACTCGTTTGCATTTGAAGCAGTTTCAGTGCTGGTGTTTATATTTCTCAGAAGTCTACATGCGAAGATGACATGTGAATCATCAGAACAGGCAGACTGAATGTCTATTTATTGTCTTATTGAAAGGAAGCTCCCTACAATAATCCTTCAGTAATATTGTGTGGGCCTTCAATCTGAGATTGAATCCATATCCTTTCGAACACCAATGAATGAAATCTGCTCAAGATCACCTGAGCAGAAATAAAAATGAACCTGAACTGGAACAGAAAAAATACAAAACTGTATAATTAATTTAAAAAAATAAACAACTTGCACCCTCCACACCGGGTGGGATCGCAGGGCACTTGTATAGTGCATAGAATAAAAGCTATTCCCTTATGTTTTCTGACGTTCTGACAAAGGATTGTAAACCCGAAACGTTGACTCCTTTTCCTTTCTCCATGGATGCTGCCTGACCTGCTGAGTTTCCCCAGCAACTTCTGTTTTTGTTTCAGATTCCCAGCACCTATAGTATATTTTGTGTTTTCTTACGTCTTTTTTTCTCTCATGTTTTCTTGCAGTTTCGCTTTTCCTCCGAAAAATCCTAGGCGGTAAATTTTAAACTTTCGTATATAAAAAAAATTCCTAAAGTTTGTTAATAATCATAAAAGGTCCAACCGTATGGGTTAAGTGTGTTAGTACCCCCCCCACCCGAAACACCACAGCCCAAACCAACATGCGAACATCTTCACTAAGGGTCTTGTTGATTCTCTGCGGGTGGTTGACACACCAGCTACAGTGTAAAGACAACACCACAACAATAGGAGGGAGGAAAAAAGGGCGAGACCGTGGGAGGGAGGATGTGTAGTTTCCACGGATCTTTCTGACAAAACTCACGACTTCCCACTCACTGGGCAACATGGTCATGAGAAAAATGAGGGGAATAACAGAGGAAGGTGGTGGGTGGAGGGGAATCGGAGATAGGAGAGGGAACGAAGGGTCGCCTTCATCAGCCACTCACAGCCCCGGAAGCGGGGGATCCCAATAGGAACCCATTTCAAAAAATAACGGCCAATCGGGAGCGCGGGCGGCGCGCGGCCAATGGAGTGTCGTATAGTCTGACGGGCGTCACAAAGGAGCCCGGCGATTGCGCCCAATGAGAGGGTGCGGGATGATGTGACGCGAGGAGAGGCGGCCAATGGGTGGTCTCCCCTGTGACGTCGCGACTATCTGTGACGTCTATGAATAGTCGGAGCTGCGGCGGCGCCCGCCATATTGTTAGCGGGAGAGGAGAGAAACGCATTCATGGCAATGAGTCGGCGGCTTTCTCTCTTTCCCTTACCCGCCTCCGCATTATGTCCAGATTCTCCACGTAGATAAGCCTTTAGACAACAGCAAAACAAGTTTTTTTTTCTTCCGTTTCATATACATATTCGTTAAAAAGGAGTTTTTAAAATATATATATCTATACACGTATATATCTTTACAAAGATGGCGGAGGAAGCGGCGGCCAAGGCGGACGCCTGCAAAGAGTACCAGTCGTCGCTCGAAGATCTGACTTTCAACAGCAAACCTCACATCAACAACCTGACCATCCTGGCCGAAGAAAACCTGAAGTACTCGTCGGAAATCGTCAAGTTAATCGAAGCACAAATAACCAAGGTTTTTAAAACAGTTTTTTATTTTAATTTTGTTTTGTTTATTAAACAAAAAAAGGGGTGGGGGAGGAGGGGTGGGGAGGGGGGGGGGGTGGAGTTAAAATTGGGGATTTTTAAAAAGAAATATATAAGGAGATTTTTTTTGAAAAAAAATTCAAAAACGGGTTATTTCTAGTCGTGGGGTTGGTTGGGTTTTTTTTAATGGTTGTTTGGGGGTGACTTTCCTCTCGCTTCCCTCCCCACCCTCCTGCAGTAATGTGCTGAAGATGGCGGCTCTCAGACTGACTGACTGACTGACGCACAAGCACATGATGCAGCAGCCGCTGGTTATGAGGTGACCCTGTTTGTTGTTTTCCTCCCTTTGACCTCCTTTGGTGAAAGGAAGTGGAAAACAAAACATATGTTCCCCGTCTTCCCTCCCCCGCCCCCTTTTTCAGTTGAGCAGTGGGTCGATTGGCGGGTCGTTTCTTTCTCGGGGGGTAATAATTCTTTAAGAAAAAAAGATGCATTTGTCACTTCAACCCACGAATGTTTAGTTGCACTGGTGTGTTTCCCCGACCAATTATACAGTCAATTCACATTACAGATTGTTTTGTGAAGCGCTTAGAGTCTCAAAGACACTATATTAAAAGTAACCATTATTTTTATTTCCTGCCCCACCGTCAGAATCCCGCACCCTCATCCCAGTGCCCTTCATTTCTCTTGATTCTAACCCCTCAACTGTCCAGCATCTTGGAACATCCTCCCGATGTGAAAACTGATGTATAAATGCATTTTACTGTTTGTTTGCCTTGTGCTCCTCTTTCCCAGGGGGCACAAGTCCAGAGCACATGGGTGAAAGCCTCAACGTGGCCACCCACCCACACCGCCTCCAGCTGCTGCTTTTAGAAAGATTTTTTTGGTTCTGCTGTAATTTTTGTAATGGGGATGTTAGCTGCAATACAGGGTGTTAACCCTGAAGCAGAGGAGTCTGGTTGGGGATGGAGAGGTGTACTTAGTAAACTGCTGCTGGGTCCCTTTTGTTAGCCAACTAAATCCTACTCCCATTTTGGGCCCCACCCAGGTTGAGCCTCTTTTAACCAGAGGGTTTTAGGTTCCGATCTACTGTGTGGTACAAAGCATCTTAAATATATTTAATTGGCTTGTTGCACTTCACACATAAATTTTGGCGTTATGTAAGGCGTCTGAGGGTGGAGATACTGGGGAAGCGGACGCCATCTTGGGTGTGTTAAATTACTTCGTAATTTGTAGACTTTTGTTAAGCAACTTGCGCGTGTTTTTAAAACTGGACTATGATTTAAGATGTTTTATTTGTGGAATAAACTTTTGAATTTCCCCCTACCCATGGAGTCCAATGCAAAGCCGATGTCACTTTTGAGATAATGCATAACAGGCAGGGGCTGGTTGAGGTTTTAAAACATCTTTTGAATAAAGTCTACGTAATTTCTAGCTAAATGTGAAGTGCCGATGGTTAATTTCCCCCAAAATGTTAATGATTGGTACTGTGAAAAAAAATGTTAATAAAGGAAATGAAATACGTTCTTTTGTCTTATTTATTTCACAAAACTTGCCATGTCTGCCTTAGTGTTTTGATTAAAGTTCCGCCGAAGAGCATGTTTAGCACAACATGAAATCCTTATGGACAATTCAGGGGTCGAAGCAGAAATGTTTCTGTTTTCTAAATTGTCTAAATATATAGTTGAATTTGCAATGTTTAATTTGACTATTCAGACATTTTTTCACTGCCCAAGGTTAGTTTAGATTTATTTCTGAAAATTAGCTTGGTGCTCTCCATAAGCCACATCCTCAGCCAAAACATTAATAAACCCATCCCTTTCCTCATACCATTAACAATTTCTTTATAGTGCAGTTTGTCCTATTGCAAGACTATCTTTACACACTTGTCGCATTTTTCGCATGGGTGGCTTGCTTATGTAGTGTAGTATGTTAGATAGACAGCCACCTTCAATTTAGTTTGTAGTGTATATCTGGGCTCAGATGTAGAAGGAATTTATTTAAATTGCCATATGGTTAATTTAACAGCATGCAGTATATCAAATGTATTTTACATTTTTAGGTCACTAGATTTTTGTGGGAGACAACAGCAAAACTTTGGAATCGGTAAATTTACAAAATGGATGACAAGATCTGTAAATATGAAAACTCATGACACAAAATTTATAACAATTTATAACAAACAAATATTAATGCCAGTGTGTCTAGCTTGACTTTTAATGTAACGTGGATTTTTCAGGGAGAACATTTGCTCAAATCAAAAAATTTGCATGAAACTGGAAATGCTGGAACTTAAACCATACAAGATGAAAGTTATCATTTAAAACATGCATTGATTATCAACATATTAAAGAAAAATGTAAAACCCTAAGACTCCATAATTTTTTCATTATATTGAGCTGTGCTGAATGTGTTCTTTCTTGGCTGTTTGAATTAGCAAAGTGTTCTATAGCTACAAAGGAACCAAGACTACTGTTGAGCTTTGAGCTCCTTCAGGAATACTTAAACCGTGGCCCGAGGTTTTGTTTCATGTGCACCACAGATATTTTCACAGGGCATCTTGATTTCATGAGATCACTGATGTTGGCTATTTCCTCATGAATGGGCAGTCCAGCTCCTGTTTTTGGTAACCGAAATCACGAAACAGTTGGTCAATATTCCACGACGTATTTGTCATTAATGTAATAGCCTCATCCTACCTCATGGAATTAAATATTGTGATATGAAGCTAGGAGTTATTCAGAATCACGGGGTAATTGGGAACCTTAAATTATTGCGATTGCACACTTCCAAGTTCATTTTAGATTTTGGTGTCTAAAGATTCAATCTTTCGGTGTGATTAAGTCAGCAGGTTGTGTCTACCAATGCAGATCAATAAATTCAAACAATTAGCAATAATTAAAAATAAGCATACAACTGGATAGGGTTAGGTTTTTTTTGCAGTTTGTTCATTTTCAGGTATAACAGATTGTCAAATATAATCCGTGGTCTTGCCATCAATATGGGAAAATGTGGCACATATACAATTACTAGCATTAAACAAAACATAATGTGGCAGAGGATGCATTCCTTTAAATACTCAATAACCCCCATTCTAATGACAGCCAATAGACAGTTTTACCTTGGAGATTGTATTGGCTGACTTTTTGAGGATCAAATTCACCTTCAGGCAGCTGTTGTGCCTGTGGTCATACCGTTGATTTTTAAAATCCACTTTAGGATGCCATCAGACCACAAGCCACGATTAGTAAAGAACTGAGCTTTCTTTAGATTCCAATAATAGATGTGTGCATCTAATTGGATATTGGTTTTCTAGGAGCTCAGTTGGTTAAGTATTGAATTAGCCTAAAGTATTAAAAGAACCATCCTTTAACCTAGTATTGCACTGCTAGGGATTTTATATTCTCTTTTAAATGTCAATCATCCATTGGGCAGATGTTACAAATACAATAATTGGGTACCGTGCAAATGTGTACAGCACTCAATACTGGGTATCCTATTCCTGTTCTCTATTCAAATGTAGCTGACTAACGAGGCTTGGGTGTACAACATGGTGACTATTGAGGATTTATAATACTTATGCGTTTTAAAGGAACCTGTATTGGGTCAAGTGGGGATGTTGGAAGCTTTGCTTGCGAGTTTGTGAAAGTAAATGAGAAGAATCTAGGTTTTAACTAATTCACTGCAGTTCTGTCACGTTATTTGTCTCTGCATAGCTGTTATAATTCCACTTACTGACTTGCCTATATTGGAATTGAGTGAGAAGAACAATTAATTGGGGCAGGTGTGTTTAATTCTAGCAAAAAGTTCACAATGCACATTGGTCAAAACACTTGCTTTCTTTAGTACACACCAACAAGTTTATTTTTGGTTCAGATTGCCCTAAAATTAATTGGTACAACACTATACCAAAATATATTTGTGATAGGAAAGTAAGTTGGATGATTAAAATTGCCTCAATAAAATGGCATTGTTGATTTGGATTACACCTAGTCTGTAGAGGAAGGAGCAAGGTCCACATTGCTGATTATAGGCAGCATTACTAAATGAAAGAAGATTGATCCTAAGTCTGTATTGCCCTGCAACTCTATTCTCAATAAAGCATTGAAAATGTAATCTGTGCACCTTTGAGGTCAGTATCAGAAATTCAAGAGGAAAGTGCTTAAGGTGCTTTTATAATTTCAGCAGTTTGATATTTCTGCTTGATGGTTCTTGATTAAAAATGGCTCCAACTGCCAATTTCATTTGATTCGCCATTATTAATTCCACCAATGTTACAAAAGCCCAGCGAGCCTTTTTTTTTTGACACCCCGCAGAAAAGATTACGGAGACTGGTTGAATTTAATAGTGAACAGGTGAACAGAAATATTGGTTTACAACACCTACATATTGTAGTGGCCACAACCTATCCTAAAATTTGCACCTCCAACAACACAGCACTCTTCAGTGTTGCATTGGAGTGAAGCTATAAACAAGGCGAGAGTGCTTTAAACCAATGGCCACACTTTTCAGTCCACATAGTCGAGTTGATGTGGCAGCAGTGTGCATGCAGGTTTGCACCAACAGTAACCTTTCCCAACTGCTGAGAAATATAGCTAAAGACGTGAATGAAATGGAATCAATCTGCTGTAAGTACAGGTGATTTTTCAATTCCAGAGAAAGTTCAAAGTAGAAGAATTAAGCTTTTTTTGTTGTGGGACAAGTATCTAGCCTACAATCATTGGGTGTGTTCAGGTATTATTAAACAAATACCATGGCAAGTGGCAGATAATAGTGACATTTTATGTCGTTTTCATGAGTATTTGATGTAAAATCATTTGGGAAATTTTTCATACTTTGAGAGAGTATGTGTGTGTAATTCCTAATGACCCTCTTAGTGTGAATTGCTTAACAGCTAACATTTTTATAAATTTAGATTCTTAATACTGTCTTTTTTAATTGAGTAAGAAGTATTGGTGGGTAATTAGTGACTAGCATGATACTGGTAACTGCTGGATGTGAAAGATAAACTAGATCATTTAAAGTAAGCAAATGCATGTATGGAAATAAATATAGAATTCAATTTCTGGAAAAGATTGTTCTGACATTGAATGAACTATACATTATTTGGTAACAAATTCTGTTTTTAAAAAAAAATTGGGTAAATGCAGTTGTGTTAACAATTAAGCAACTTAATTACCGATTTGTTGATATAAATGCCTGTTGCTTTGGGTATTGAAATTTTCCCATATGATATTGTACGTTTTTAAAATTTGTTTCATGTCTTTTTACTAATGTTCTGAGTTTTCCTATTGCTACAGGCTTCCACTTCAGAGAAACTCCCTATAATGTACCTCATGGATTCCATTGTGAAGAATGTTGGAGGAAGCTATATATCGCTCTTTGCGCAAAACATAGTTTCTACATTTGCTTGTGTTTTTGAAAAGGTACTTATAATTTTGTCACTGGAGTGGATCTGTATAATTAGATTTTGCAGTGATTATGTGTGGAATAAACAATTTGGTGGCTTCATGCTGAAATCACACATTTCTTGTATTTGATACTCTAAAGAAAGTATTGGTCAAATATCACTCACTTTTCATGTTTCAGTATTAGTTAGATTAAAATGGGATTCATTTCCAATCCCTTCTCAATAGTATTTAATGTAATTAGGTATTCGTCTTGTGAATTTACCTATTAGTTTTACAAGTAATTATAATGATGAGGTAAGGAACATTCAAAGTGTACTGGGGATGGAAACAGGATGGGGTGGGGGAGAAAGATGACCCGAGAACACGGAAAAAAGAGGTAGGTCTTGAGACTGACAATTTCACAAGCTTCATAAATAATAATCCTTGCATTTTATACGTGGATATTTGTCTCTTAAGTAAAGATCAACAGGTATTAGCAGTTCCTGGATACCTTGCCTTCGTACTTTTATTTGAACTGTAAATCTTGCTGGCGAGTTTAGTACTAAGGCTATCTGGTGAAAACTAATGTGGTTCCTTACATTTCTTTTCGTTTCCTTCCAATCTAAGATGGATAGTAAATATTCTTTCTCACTTCCTTCTTAGATAAATTGGCTCAGCATCATCTATTTAATGAATTAGAGTAGGTATTGGAATAAGATACTTCTATTTTGCCAGGCCATTTGAGTGGTTGACAAAAGCATTTTGCTTTAAACTTATCAACTGTACTGTAAAGTTCCCCTGAGGCATTTTGTGTATATTTAGTAAGAAAAGTGTTCTATCTGTTTGAATCAAATAGGCAGTTTTAAAAACAAACGTGGTTTATTGTTAAATTTATCATCTTGGAATTTGTTTTGATGTAATTTAATCCTGTGGGTGATTTTTACACTAAACCTCTCTCAAGTGCTGTGGTTATATCAAATGTAATGTTTTCAATAATATACTGGACTGGATATGCATGTAGAAAGCAGCTAGGTCAGCAGCAAAATTGTGTTCCATAATTCACCAATGACACATCCTCGGGGTTAAAGTTTGACTGGAGATGACACAATTCCAGTTGTAGAAGTAAACAACTTTTGAATCCTTTTTTGATATTTAAAATGAAGGATATTGATTACATTTTATATTTAGCATGATGCCGTTGAGCTATTCATTGTGAAGTCCGGTAGCACAGTGGTGGGAGCACTCACCATTCAAGCAAGAGATCTGGGTTTGATTCCAGGCAGGGCAAAACCTTATGCAAGTTTCCTTACTCCACATGCCTAATAAAAATCCCTCAAAAAAAAACAATAATAAATTGGTCACTTCGATCCACAACTGTTTGTGGAACACTGCTGTGTGCAATTGGCTGCTGTGTTTTGCCCACAAAGTCAATTCACTTTACAGCATATTCTGTGAAGCACTATGAGACGTCTAAAAGATGTGAAAAGTGCTATATTAAATACGAGGGTTATTAGTATTATTCTCCCCATCGTGGGTTTTTCAGCTGTATTGATCCAGGTTGCTCATCTCCCAAGACCTTTGCTAATATTATTTTAACGTAAAAAAGTACTTGATTGTAACTTGAACTTGCATAACCTTAAGTTCACACTTCAGTGCAATGCTGAGACATTAAAACAAGATTATTTCTGCCTGTTCAGGCGAGGCATTATTCTCGCGAGGCATTATTCGAAAGAAGAACAGAGTTTCTACCAGTATTGTATCCCAACAATCTCAAAATAAAATAAATTGGTCGTTGATTTCATTGCTGTGGTAAAATATTTGTTGAATTCTCCCACAAATAAATCTATAGTGTGTCTGTCCCTTGAAGCAGTTCGGAACATCCTCCCAATGAGCAAGGTGTTATACCAAATGCAAGGATTATTTATTTTGTAAATGGTCAGGAAAGGATTTTTGACATTCTTTGCAACGCAATAATAATATTCTAACCATTTAAAGTTGTCTTTGCTAAATATCTCACCTTATCGATCTGCTCGCTATTTATAAACAATAGATTTGTCCTTTCCTTATAATGTACTTTATAACACTACATAAAGTTGGATGATTGTTTTGTTCTTAGGTGGATGAGAGCACTAGAAAAAGTTTGTTTAAATTACGTTCTACGTGGGATGACATGTTTCCACTGAAGAAACTTTATGCCTTAGATGTCAAAGTCAACAAACTAGATCCTGCCTGGCCTATTAAGCCTTTACCGCCAAATGTGAACAGTTCAAGCATTCATGTAAATCCCAAGTTTTTAAACAGATCGGTAAGTATTACAGGAATCTCGCCTCTGCATTTTATTAAGGAAAATGTATTGCTAAAGCTGCTCTTCTAAGAGTTTTGTTAGTGTGCACTTACCAAAATTAAACTTCACAAGAGCAAATAAAGACCATTTTCAAAATGTTGTGGTGTTTCTCTTATTTGTTGTATTGCTTTTTGTGCCAATTTCCTTATAAATGTAGAAAATCTTGGTCATAATTTCACTTTCTCCTTGCTCGTAGCTTGAAGAATCTGCCACCTCAAGTCCCACAGTTGTTACTCCTGTTAGCTCAGCTAAACACAATATTGCTGAGTCGCAGAAAAACGTAATACAGGAGCAGGAGCAGTTTATAAGACAACAACTGTTAGCAAAGCAAAAGCAGTTACTTGAGTTGCAACAGAAGAAGTTAGAGCTGGAATTAGAACAGACAAAGGCACAGCTGGTAAGTTGAAAGTACTGATAACTAAATGTAATTGTCTGGAGGCAATTTCACAAGTTGGGCCAAAGGAGGTTCCAGGTAGAGAGCATGTTGTGTTCTTATTCCCTCTGCACTTCAATTGTGGTTATATCTAATACAATGTATTCCGAATATTTGCAATAAATTGGAATTGTGTATGAAAATTTAATGCAGGAGAATATTTTCAAATCAATTACAGGCTGGGATATTGTCAAGAATTTGCTTACATAATTTATGTTTGCAAATTTGAATGGTCTTTATAAGGATAAATAGCATGGAGACTCCCGATATTGATAGTGATTCTAAAAACAAAATTGTGAAACAATGTTATGAACTTAACTATTCTCTGCTGCACCCCCTCCACCCCCCGCCCGCCCGCCGCTGCTCCACAAACAAGTCCTACCTTCTGCCACTTGAATCACAATGCCATCCTTCATACGAGGGCAATGAGAAAATAAACTCCCAAACTGAACCATGGCATAATCCAATATACAAACTCCACAATTTTTTTTTGTAGTCGGGCTGTTTTCTTTGCAAGTGAGAGTGGTAATGGCAGCAGATTTCCCTTTCGCTATCCAGAAGCTCGTTTGGGTTCCTCTCAACAGTTGAGGTCATCAGATCAGGTAACAGTTAGGGAGATAGCTATAGATCTGATTTTGATCTTTTGTTTTACATTTATGGCCATAGGTATGATGAAGATTTACTAAATTAAGAACCAGGCAAACTAGTGAAGAATATTGGAGGTTATAAAACTAGGCAAAATTAAGGTTAATGTACATACATTATGAATTAAGTGGAAAGGAAGAACTACTTGACTAAAATTCTCCCAAGGAGTGGGACAATGCTGAGAATTGGTGGTGAAAATCATTATCAGCAGGGTGGTGAGAATGAGCTAGTTTTTGCATTCAAAGCACCGAAAAGAAAAAAAACTGCAGGACACTGGATAGAGCTCAGCAACAATATAGTTTTGAATATTGCAAAGGAGATTTCTGAACTATAGAGATGATGCTGATTGACATGATGACAATGGGATTTTACAATTGGAGGCTACCTTTCACAAGTTGGAAAAGATGTCCCATTTCATTTAAATTTTTGACGATATTCACCGAAACTTTGAATTATACCCTGGGAAGAGAGAAACTGTGACTTTCAATATTGCCCCTCCCATTGCACATAAATGCTTGTACACCGAAAATGGAACATGGCAACAAAAGGCCCGATTTCCTGCAGCAAACTGAATGTTTTACTTAAAAAGTTTCCTCTCATCCTTTTGCTGCTGTGAAATATGCTGCAACAATATCTGCATGAATGCTCTTTAAATGAGAATTTCACAAGGTTTGCTTAATTCCCTATTTCGAGAATTGCTGATCAATTCCATGCTCTACAACAAGTTGAATAGCCTCTTAATGTCAACAGATGACATTGTTTCAGTTTTAGTTAAGCATTTGTTACTTGATGCAACACATGTTCACTATTTAATTTTTCACACTCCTTTGTCCTTTTCTAGATATGGCTTCACAGTCATCGTCCATTATTAATATGTGTGCTTTGATATTGAAGGCTGACTGATTGAGGAAGAGGTTGAATGAAGTGCGACCTTGTCCTCACCTGACAGCACCTTACTCACCCGTCAGGGATCACTTGATAAATATCAGCAGTAGTAAATCACTTGACAGATATCCTCTTCTATACAGGGCTGGGGAACCAAATTACAAAACAACTTGCATTTATATAGCGCACTCCATGCCGGGCGGCATCTCAGAAACACCTCCATGGTTCAGTTAACTTCATATTCTAGGACAAGTCACGAATCTTTCCAATCTATTGCCCTGGTATTCAGTGAATACAGTGGCTTGAAGTTCTTTGGCCAGTTTTGTTCAAAATGTCTGCTAATTTTCTGCTGACTATTGTATAAATAATCCTCCATACCAATAACAAAAACAAAAGGCACTGGGATCTACTCTCCCCCTATAAGCCCACCTGGACCCTCCGTTCAGCAGGACTTGGTTTGCTCCAAGCCCCCTGCCCGAACCGCCCCACCATCGGAGGCCGGGCCTTCAGTTTCTCCACTCCCACTCTGGAATTCCATCCCCCAATCCCTCCGCCTTGTTTCCTCCCTTTCCTCTTTCAAGGCCAGTTTGAAGAGTTTCCTTTTCGACCATGCCTTCTGTTCCCCCCCCTCTAATTTTTCGACCTACCCCATGTTTTTTACCCCCTCCCGAACACTCCCCTCCCAGCTCGGGTCACACGCCTCCTGTGCAGCGCCTTGGGACGTCCTCCCGACGTGAAAGGCGCTCTATAAGTCTAATTTGTTGTTGTTGGGAACACTCAGCAAGTGAGCCTGTATCTGTATTTCAGATCAATGACAGAGTTCAGCCAAAAGATCATCAATCTGAAACGATAACCCATTTTCCTCATTCTGTAGGTGTTGCCTGACTTGCCGAGTGTTCCCAGCAGCATCTGTTGTTACTTCAGATTCCCAGCATCTGCAGTATTTTGCCTTTTCTCCATACCAATCTTCGTTTCAGACAAGAGTACAAGGATATGTGGGGAAACGGGTTCCATTCATGGAGCTCTCTTCAAATAACAGCTAATTGGCAGAGTCAGTGGCTTCTTCAGCACCTCAAATACTGTGGCTGGGTTGACTCTTTCCCTGAAGAACGCATATTTGTTTAAACAAATATAACATCTTCAGTTTTGTTTGTGAGTTGGAACTGCCATGCCATGATCAATAGGCAACAAATGGAAATGGGAACAGCCTTTAGTATCCTAGTTTGAATAGTGTTTTCTTATCCATCCTATTTATCATCCATTGCAGGTTATCTTCCACTTTGTAATTAGCTAAACTCCTGTTCAGGTGGACAATTGAAATAACTAGGTGTATTTGTGAGACAGGTCTATTTGCAGAAATATTGAAAATAAATTAAATAAATTAAACTAATGATTGTACATCAGTCTTTTTGGGGCAGGGAATTTCGCATTCTCACAACCCTTTGAGTGAACAGATGTTTCTGATTTCATTTAAAGCTCTTAATTTAAAATGATCTACAAGATGGAAAATCATTTCTTCTAGCTGGTCAATTCCCTTTACTATCTCATGTTTGCGCAACCAGTAGACTGATTAATCAGCTGCTTCTATCTCGGGATCAGAGAAGTCCATCGAGGTTTAATGTCGACTGATTTGTTCAATATACCATATAAAATTCCAATTGCAATCAATTGGTTTGAGTAGAATTTGAATGAAAAAGGAGGGGTATATTAGGTTCCCTTAACGTTATGCATGGAGCAGAGCTTCCATGCTTAAACCTAATCTAGGCTAATTGTAGACATGAGACATGTTCACTTTGTATTGACTCGTGAAGTCAGGTCAATACAATGTTCAGTTTGGGTGGACATCCCAAACTCGATTGGGGAGGAAGAAGCCTGGGATCTTCCCACTGATGTAACATAAGAACATAAGAAATAGGAGCAGGAGTAGGCCATTTGGCCCATCGAGCCTGCCCCGCCATTCAATCATGGCTGATATACATGAGCCAGGTTGACTAGAATCATAGAAATTGACAGCATGGGAAGGCCATTTTGCCTATTGATTGATTCTGCACTGGCAGCTATACTTTCAAGCATACTGCCCTAATCTATCCTCATACCGCATCAAACCACTAGCATCGCACTATATAACCTATGATGTACTGTAGTAAGCAGCATAAATGTTTTAAAATCTGCAATGGAAACAATTTTAGGGACAACTTGTAAAGGTGTAATATTTTAAAAGTCTTTTTCACTATTAATTAGTATACACTAATGAGATCAACCCATTCGAACACCAATTTCTGAGTTTCCACTTTTATGTGCACGATTGTTCTAATACAGTGCAAAATTACATTTGTACACAACCATTGCAAGGTGCTGGACAGACAGGGATTTGTACGAGTGATGGTTTGATTCGTATCAAATTACCTAGCTCATAGGGTCCAACTGAATAAAATAAATTATCTGAAACCATTTCTGCAAGTCTCTCTTTCCTCGCCTCGCAAGCAAGAGACTGGATTCGATTCCTGGCAGGGCCACACCTTGGACAAGTTTCCTTTACTCGCCTCGCAGAGAAGTGATCTGAGTTTGATTCTTTGGAGGGCAAAATCTTGGGCAAGTGTCCTTACTCCACACTTGATAATCCCTCATGGAATAAAAAAAAATTGGACACTGCTGTGTATGATTAGCTGCTGAGTTAAGCTCAGACATAGTCAATTAATTCACTTTACAGTATATTTTTGTGAAGCACTTCAAGACATCTGGAAGATGCAAAAAAACGCTGTATCAAATGCCAGAGTTATTATCCTCTGCAGATGCACACCTTCCATTACGCATTAATTGTGTAGAGAACATTCCTCATGCCTTTCTTAGTCCATTCTCCCAATTAACAGTACTATTTTGATCTGGCCCATAATCAATTGGATTTTTTGCGTATTGTCAGAAGTTAGATTTAGCATTAATCAGGACACATAAATTACTTGTGCTTTTCTGCCATCTTTCCCACCTTACCTTTGCTCCAGCACTCTACCCACACCCCTCCCACACACACAATAAAATTGTATTGAGAAGGCCACAGGTGTAGGCTTTGTCGCCGTATAAATATAAGTTTTTAATGCATTGAGAAGCATTTCTATCTAAATTAAATTCAACCCACAGGCCTTTGTTTTCAAGAAATGTTGTTGCTTAGAAATATATTGCTGTTGCTTTAGGGGGTTTTCATGCTGCCTCCTCCCAAGCAAAACAGGTTGTGGAACACCAACTTTGGTTAATGAAGTGATTGTATCGTTCTCTTTTCTCTTGCACAACCCCCTCGCGGTGTCGATGCTGAATTGTCTATTGAGGGTTAATTATGCAGATATTTGCTCTTCAACATTGTGTATTGTGCATTGTAAGTTTCAATGTTTATTCAGATTGAAATATGTTAACCTCAATTTTTTCTTTTACTTTACTATTGGTCTGTTGGTCAGGTGAATACATTTGTGATTTGTTTTCTCCTTAGGTTGCTTCACTTGCCTCCCAGCAACCAGTTCCTGATCCAGGAGTAAGCCTAGGACATTCCAAACAACACGTACCAATTACCAAGGTTTCTCCTATGCTTTCATCGGTGTCTACAAAGCCCACTCCAGCTCCCGTCAAACCTTTGCAGCAAACATCAGCACAGCCAGACAAAGCTCAGTCTGCCCATGATACTAAAGCATCAAACCGAGACCCTCGCATCAATAGACTCAATCAACAGTCAGGTCAGGCAAAAGATCCTGCGAAAAAGGACAGTCTATTGCAAGCAGAGAAGTTTGATAAACCAGCTCACAGAACAAATAGCCCAACTGGTGAAATGTCTGCTAATTTAAAAAGTGAAAATCATTCCAATATATCAAAACAAGAAAAGGATAAGTCTTGCGATAAATCATTAAAGAAAGTTCCAGAAGGGAAATCTAAATTGCTGTCACCAGTAAAAAATAAATTGTCAGTTAAAAGTGCCAAAAAGGCTGATATAGAAAAGGGAAAATCTGAAATAACCAAGAGAGATCCAAGGTTGCGAAAATCTTCTCAAGATAAATCTGATAATAAAACAGAAATAAAAGAAAAGAGAAGGAGTGCTGAGAAAAAAGTGGAGGAAGATCAGAATAAGGGAACTGACCGTAAATCTACATCAAGAAATAAAACAGTCAATGGAACTGTTTTGAAACATGACAAGGAAGGAAAAGAAATTGAGAAAGATGGATCTAAATCTGGAGGATTAAATTTTAGATCACGTGCAAGATCTTCCAGATCCCAATCTCCAAGATCCCGATCACCAATATCACGTTTTGTTAGGCAAAGAGGGAGACTTTCTCCAAAGAGGAGACGCACAAGTGTATCGCCACTGTCTAAAATAGTACCAGAAAAAGAAAAGCCAGTGAAAAAGCATGATGAGAAACAAAATGCTGATAATTGGGAACAAGAACGAAAGAAATCTGGTAAATCTGAAGCAAGAGATACAAGGAGATCAAAGAGAACAAGGGAAGATAGAGTACAAGAACCCCAGGGTACACGTACTGAAACCAGAATCTCTCCTAGAATGTCCCCTGAGCCAAAGGAGAACGCAGAAAATTGGCTTGAGGCTCCGTCCGTGAAACGGTGGAAGTCTGGGTGGGAGGCAGCTAAAAGGTAAGGTTTTCTATTCAATTTTGCTCAAGTTATATGAAATACATCCTACATTGGCCTCTATTGGTAAGCTTAGTGACTAAATGTTAGGCAATTATCTCATAATATTTTGAATTTTAATGCAAAGAATAAGATTTGAAACTTCTCAATCTTCAAAAGTGGTATAATTCCTAGACATTTCCCAGGTACAAGTAAAAATACAGTAATTTATAATTGATTAAGCCCTGGACCTCTTATCTCCATTTTTGTACTTTAGTCTGCTTTTGCCCCATCTCAGTTACAACGTAAGTGAAACCGTTATCTGTGCTTTCGTCGAATGAAGCTCGATTTCTCAGACACTGACTTCTCTAGTTCCATCCAACAACAACAACAACAACAACAAAATTACATTTATAGACCGCCTGTGTCATCGGGAGGATGTCCCAAGGCGCTGAACAGTCAAGTCGGGCCCCAAGGTGGGGCAGGAGATAGTTGGGAGGGCAGCAGAAGGCACGATATGAGAGTAGGGCCTTGAGACCGGCCTTGTAAGAGGCAAGGGAGGAAGCAAGGGGAAGGGACTGTTGGATGGAGTTCCAGAGGGGGTGCAGAGAGGCTGAGACTGTCCATCGATGGTTGGGCGGGGGACGCTGAACGGGGTGGGGCAGGCAGGTTCATAGTGAGACAGCAGATCGGAGGTAGGGGGCAAGGCCGTGAATGGCCTTGAGAGGGAGGACGAGGATCTTGAATTCAATCCTCTGTGGGATGGGGAGCCAATGGAGCCGGGCGAGGGTGGGAGTAATGTGGTTGCAGAGCCTGGTGTGGGAGAGGAGACGAGCTGCAGAGTTATGGATGATCTGCTGGTTGTCAAGGGAAGAGCCGGGAAGACCGATGAGGAGGGAGTGTCCATAGTCGAGCCTTGATGTGACAATTGCATGGACAAGGATTTCGGCAGCTTGAGGGGTGAGGCAGTGGCGGAGTCCGGCAATGTTGCGAAGGTGGTGGAAGGTTGTACTGGTCATTGTGCGGATGTGGGTGGGGAACGACAGTTTATGGTCAAACAAGACACCCAGGTTCCTGACTGGCTTCGAGAGATGGAGGGTACTGTCTTAGATGTTGATGCTGCTAGCGCCTGAGGTGCGGAGACGCTGAAGCAAGACAATCAGGAGTGCCTCAATTTTGCAGACATTCAACTGGAGAAAGTTGTCCATAAACTTTAGCTCATGAAGAACTGCAGACTGAAATCTCCCAGTCTTCCAACAAATCATCTTCATGTCCTGATATTCAGATTCCTCACCGTACTGATGTAGACATCTCTTCTGTCCACACCTTCTGCTTCTCCGACTTGGTTTACTGCTCTGTCCGTTCCTTACCAACCCTCTCCCACTCACATTGATATGTATGTTTTGTAAGGTGTTTTGAGATGTTATCTTCTGTGAATGCTATAATCTGAGCAGGGCGAAACTTTAGGCAAGTTTCCTTACTCCAAACACTTCTGTTTACCTAGCAATAAGTAGGAACCCGCTTTTTAGTCAATTGGCCGATTGATTTCTGAGTATATTAATCCCTCACAAAAAATAATACAGTAAAAGCCCGTTTATCTGGCACCCTCAGGACCTGGCCAATGCCAGTTAAAGCATGTGCTGGATATTCAGCCGAAAACCCACCAAAACAATAGTACATTGTGCCAGATAAATTCCAGTTAATCGAATGGGGACCTTTTTTTGAGGTGCCAGTTATATGGAATTTACGGTTGATCGGGTCACGGATAAATGAGCTTTTACTATAATTTGGTCAATGTTTGTTGGACACTGATGTGCACACCTTGTGCCACATTTTGCCCAAAAAATGCACATTCACTTCACTTTACAGAGTCTAGCTTAGTGATTAGAGCACTTGCCTTGCAAGTGAGGGACTTGGGTTTGATTCCCGGGCAGGGTGAATCGTTGGGCAAGTTCCCTTACTCCACATGCCTCTGTTTACCCAGCAGTAAGTAGAAACCTGGTACCTGGTTGTTAGGTTGTTACCTGGCGGATGGCTTTTCCAAGAGTAATAATCACTTCAAAATCATTAAATAAATTATAATAATTTGTTCATTCAATCCACGACTGTATGCAATTGGCTGCCATGTTTTGCCCACAAAATATATAATCAATCCCACTTTGCAGAATATTCTGTGAAGCGCTTTGAGATTTTTCAAAGACATTATTTGGCACTTAAATGAAAGGATTATTATTATTACACTATGCAGTATTCCTGTGAAGCACTCTGAGATGTCTCAACAATGTGATGAGGCACTATTTTAAGTGCAAGTACTGTAGTATTATTATGTGCAAGTTGTTGCTTCAGAACAACATTTTTGATGAAGGATCATTTGTACCTGTTTTATGCTTTAAATGGGTGTTTGTGATAACATTGGTATTGCTTTTCAGCTTGAAGCAAGAAACTCCTACACGTACAAAACTTACTTACCAGCAGCAGAGAGAGGCACATGCTGCAAATAAATGTGTTCTATCACATCGAACACCAAGGCAGCAAAGGATGAGTGTTGATGCAAACTTGCAAATTCCGAAGGAATTAACATCTGCTAACAAGAGAGATTTATTGAGAAAAGTAAGTGGACGAGTGAAGTAAAATAAGCAGTGGGTGAAATGGATATAGTTCAGTAATTTGTTTCCTAAGCACACATTAAATGTTCATCATTTGTTTAGTTGGCATATATACATAGAACAATTATAAGCAAGAAAATTAATATTCATATTTTATCCAGACTTGCACGTACTCCTATGTCTGGACCTACAAAATGGATGTTGCTTTGAAAACTTTTTAAAAAATTCAGCAGAGGTTGAACATATTTGAGAAAATGATTGAAACTCCATTTCAATAATATTATAGAGCAAGTACAGCAAGTAAGAGGGAGCTAATGTGCCCATCTTCCAGAACCAGCCTAAGTGCTAAATGAATTTCATAGATTCACTGTTCAACACCCTGCAGGGCTAAAAATAAAACATCTTGGCCGATTCCCTCAGCAGACTAGCACCAACTGCCTATATTCTGGTGCCACAGCTACTCTCCCTGTTTTTTGTTCATACCATTTTTATAGCACCTACAAATACACAGTATTTACAGTACATTCCATTGAACACATTAGTCACTGCAATTTACGGTATATCCCATTGAGCTTTGGGGAGGCCCTCTGGTGTGAAAAGGGGCTTTGTCAAATTCAAGGATTATTGTATATTCCTTTTACTTTTCTCTTCCAATTTATTTTAAATGCAGATTGCTAATGGCTTGAACAGCTACATAATAAAGCTTGCCCTTGGTAAAAACCCATCATCAAAACAACTAATTTACAGGATGCAAGATGTACTGTAAAGTGCACTATTTTGTAGATGAACAAGGTAGCCATGTTGTTCACAGCTAGGTCCCACCATGAAGTAAATTACATTTTGTTATTTAAAGAGTTTGGCTGGAGAAACTGGGTTTTTTGTGTTAGCAGCTAAACAAAAACTTTGGGTTGTACTCTTCTCTCCTGCCCTCAAATAGAGAGAGGTAACTGGAATATGAGAATATGGGACTCTAGCTATTGTGTTCTGTTCTCTTCTCTTGGCTGAGGAACACTGAGTAATTATTTATCAAATATTATTTCATTTGAGATCAGATCAGCTAATTTAGTGGCGATGGAGCTCCAATCCTAAATTTGTAGTTTGTATGGTTTAGCAGCAACCCATATTTGAACGCAAATCCTAGTTTTCATTTAATTACTTTATTTGTAGCATGTGATTTTTAGAAATTGAAAACAAACTGTTGACTTTGCCTCCTCCCTTACCTCCTTCCCTTGCCTCCTTCAAGGCCCATCTCAAGGCCTTCCTCTTTGACCACACCTTTAATCACTCTTCTCCCCCAACCTCCTAATCCCAGCCACCAGCTTGGATTCAAATCCTTCACTGTCCAGCGCCTTGGGATGTCCTCCGGAAGTGAAATGCGCCATGCAAATGTAATTTATTGTTCTTTACTTCCATTTTAAATAGAACATTTCATTCAGCTCACTAAAATCATATTTTTTTTAGGCAAACCAACGACTGGCAAATGGAGAGATAAGTTACGATGAATTTCTTGTTGTTGCTCATCAAATCAACCAGTTGTTCCAGTATCAAGAGGAAAAGAACCGATCAAGTGACTCACAAGCATGGGGTGGTGGCAAAAAGTTAAAAGGAGAAACCTCATCAGCCAGGTCCCAAACTAAAAATGTAAAATTATCTGAAGCCGAGATGAGCTATTATGAACACATGGCTAAACTAAAACGAACTAGGGTCCAATTGGAACAGTTGCAAGATCCAGAACTTTGCTGGAAAACAAAAGAGGATCTTTATAGGGATGATACAGGAGATATCAGGCTTATTGTAAGAGAAGATGATGATCAGGGTAGCATGTCTCCGAGCACTAGCAGCAAACCACATTTAGGAAGTGAAAGGCGTGAATCGAGAGATTCTTCTCATGAAAAGAAAGTTGGTGAGAAAAGACTATCAACCGAGGATGCACATCATAATGAAGAAAGGCATTCTGATAGAAGAAAACTCAGTGATAGCAAAACCGCAAGACATTCTCCAGTTGGTGACAAGCCTGATAAACATTGTGATCGTGTGTCTTCAGTACGTAAACATCCAAGTCCTTCAGTAGAAGAGGAGAAAAAACAAACTGACGGACAAGATATCATAAACTACACAAGTGAAACATTGCCAGTCAAAGAAATTAAAAGTTCTGAATTTCCTGAAGATCAAGTAACATCAGGTAATAATTGGGTAGAGCCACGAAGTGAGCTTCAGCGACAAGGATCAACGCATCAAATACTGCGAGAAAGAGACCTCCAAGAATTTGGACCAAGAAACCGACCAGGTAAATACAATTTCAACATAGATTGCTGGTAACGTCGTGAACCATATTTTTTTCTTCTGGGATATGGTTTCACAGCGATCGGATACACCCCCAGTCCGAGGCAATATAAAGCAATCGATAGCCACGTTGGTTGCCGCAGCTTGAGCTCACTCTTGTGTCTTGAGCGGCTCCATTCATCCACAGGTGGCTCGGGGATGGAGATGAGTGGAGTCAAATTGCAGTTGACTTACAGTGGACTCCAGGCCATTCATAAGGGACCCCTCTTCATTAGTCGGGGTGAGGGGAGGTGGTGGAGGAACAGGCAAGAAACAAGGGAGTGAATGGGAGGAGTCATTTGGAGAATTGATAGACAGCTGGAGCCTCTTGTGAATGGCTGGAAATTCACAATTAGATTCTGCCTGTCATTGAACTAGAGATGCTGTTAATTGGTTCCCTTCCTGACCGATGGAATGGGAGGGAATAGACTCCACTGCTGGACAGGAAGAACTACAGTTAACCTCAAACCACTAACCCTGATGTGTCCATCTATAATATATGTATGTAAACATATACACACACTGGAGAGAATTACCTGTTGCAGCTTTGCTTGCGATAAAAGGATCAATGTAATGATAAGAATCATTCTTATATTTAATATAGCATTTTATCATGTATTCTAGACATTTCAAAGCACTTCACAGAATATACTGTAAAGTGAATTGATTGTATATTTGTGGGTGAAATGCAGCAGCCAATTGCACACACCACAAACAGTCATGGTTATGAAATGTAGATTGAGACACAGACAAACAATTCGTCTTCATATTCTTGTGGGAGGACTATCAAATCTAACCTAACTCGAAGGGTTTGCTGTGATCCAGCAGGTCCTCCAGTTATAGCAAGGCAAAACAAACTGCTGGATGTTTGTTGCAGTATATGTTGATGTAGATGTATCTTTTTAGAAGTGTGTATGCTTCCCTCTGGCTACTTTGTTGTAGAAGCCATGCATACCTTATATTTTGGGGCTTAAATCAAATATTTTTGAAATGTAGTTCATCAGCTATAAGGAGATGCCCGAAAAAAATCCCCATGACAATCATGCAGGCAAGACCTTTCTGATGAGGTATAAATCGTGTCTCTACGTCAATTGGTTATTGCCAGATATGTACAACACATTACATATGTGCGTATGGATGGACAGACACTTTTGTCTTTATTAGTATAGATAGATACATACACAGAGCTTGCTTTGCGCATCTCCATCCCATTTTTTAATAATTTGAAATGCTCATTTCATACATTCATCAACTAAATTTTTCAAATACTACTCATCAAGTTCCTACATCAGTGTTTCACAAGCTCCAGCTTTTCCAGAACTCTGCAGCCTATAACTGTAAAATAATGATTTTTTAAATTTGCCTTTTAATTGAGAGAAAGATTAATGCAGAACAATGTTAATTAATCTTTTAGGTATGATTGAAATATGCAACTTTGTAATCTTAAAAAATTGTTTTTGTCAGATGTAAAAAGAGAAATAAGATCTCAGTGTGATCATCATTCAGAAGAAAGATTTGCTTTTGATACACCGTCACAAAGAGTCGATGGACTTGGTGAAAACCCAAGACTGAGATCTGGTGGACTTGAAATTTCTCAGAGACTTAGGGAACTAACAGAAGGATCTGGACAAAACAAGCCTGGAAATTTGGAAAGGCTCCGAACTGATAAATCTATTGAACCAGAAACATGGGAGGCGGAAAGGTCATGGCTTCCTGGCCGTGATGGATCACCGAAATGTGATGGGCGCACTGCTGGATCTAGGATGAGATTGGACAATCTCCCTGGACCAGTTATCCAGCGAATTGATGATGCCACTGAACTGTCTGGCTTGCGGGTTGAGGGTCATGCTGGACAAGGACAGCCTGGCCAACGCTTTGAAGGCTCACAACCAGGACAAACAATTTCATGCTTTGATAATTCACAGCCTGGGGCTCGCTTTGATGGACCAGGCAGTCATTCTGGAGATCCCAGATTGTGGGTTGAAGGTTCAACTGGGCGTTCAGGTCAATCCAGCTTTGATGGTCTAGGGAGACACCCAGGGCAACCTGGAGTACGTTTTGATAACCCCGATAGTCCACTGGGACAATCCAGGATGCATTTTGATGTGTTGCAGCCTGGTGTACGAAATGAAGGTCCACGCCCATTGCAGCCTGGTATGCGCTTTGACAATCCCGATACTCGCTTAGGACAACTTGGGGTGTGCTTTGATAGCCCACGCCCAGGGCATCCGAATATACGTTTTGAAAACCCTGATATTCGTTTAGGACAACCCAGTGTGCGCTTTGACGGTCCACGGCCAAACCTGCTTGGTTTACGCTTCGATGGTCCGCGTTCTTTGCAACCTGGTATTCGCTTTGACAACCCTGACAGTCGCATGGGCCAACCTGGGATGCGCTTTGATAGTCCACGGGCAGCACAGCCTGGTGTACGCTTTGATGGCTCAGGCTTGCGTCCAGGACAGCCTGGTATCCGCTTTGACAATTCACATCATGGTCAGCCTGGACTGCGCTTTGATGGTCCAGGCAGTCACCCCAGGCAGTCTGGCATGCGCTTCGACAGTCCAGTTGGTCACCAGGTGCAGCATGGTATACGTTTTGATGGTCCACACCCAAGACATCCTGGTGTTCACTTTGAAGGCAATCCTGGTTTTCGTTTTGGCACTGCTGCTGGTCACCCTGGACCTCAGTTTGACCGTACTGTTGCACAACCTGATCCAAGAATCAATGTTCCTGGTCACTTATTTAATGGACATGCAAGTTCACAATTCCAGGGAGCAGTATTGACTGGACAACCTGGACTCAGATTTAATGTGGCTCCAGCGTTGCATTATAATGAATCTCCAAACCATGGAGTAACAACATTGGGTAACTCAACTTATCGATTATCAAGCCCTTTTGATGGTCGGACTCCAATTTCTCAAGGATTGCCAGCACACCGTAATATTGAGGCATACGATCCAGCAAATAGTACCTTTTATAACAGAGGCCATCCTACGTCCTTACCAGCGGAAAATACACATCAACTACAGTCTGTAAGTAATAAACCATTATTATGGGATTTTAATATGTTAATGAATAGTCTTCAGAAATGCTGCATAAAAAACATGATTTTTAAAATGATACTGTATATTTTCAGAGTAAAATAATTTCAAAGAAAATGCTTTTAAATTTGATTCTGTCATTGACATCTAAAAACAACTTGGATAATAGTAGCAGCAGTTGATTTATGGGAGAAATGCTTCTATTTGAAAAGCTCTGACATTCAATATTTTTAAAATGTTGTGTTGTAACAATATTTGATTTGATATGTTAAGGAGAATGCTTATTTAGTGTATATCTTGTATCTTATTTTGTAGGTTAATACCATGACTAATTTTCCCCACAACCAACCTTTTAGTCAAGTCCAATCACAGTATGTGCCTTCACATACATCTGCCGTTCAGGTTCAACAAGGTATGTTTTTGTGTAGTTGTGAAAAATAAATTTATGAACTATTTTCTTTTAAGAATTTAACTGGACAAAATGCTTTGAGTGGTTGTAGGACTTTTATTCAACTCAATCCAAATACCTGATCCAAGCAAAGAATTTTAATATGCCAAATGGTTTTGTTTATATATACAAAAATTCCCAAGCAGAGCATCGAGTGTTCTTTGCTAAATTTGCCCGGCGTTTTCAGTATTTGAGAAGGGAGTTGTTTTTGTTCCTGGTCCCTCGGTAGCACCCTCCACTGATGTGTGCACGTATCAGCTAAATGGAAAGAATCCAGAATTAGCTGCAATTCCCTGTTCAGTCGAGTGACTTGTCAACAAAGCTAGTGAATTCATAATGGCAACTTGAACTGGAGGGCAATTATGAAGCCCTTGCAAGTTAGAGCATTCGCCTTGCAAGCAAAGGTCCTGGGTTAGATTCCCAGGCAGGGCAAAATGCTGAGTATGTTTTCTTACTTCACATGCCTCTGTTCACCTGGCACTAGATAGGAACCCGGCTGTTAGTCAATTGGCGGAGAAATTGGCTGCCATGTTTCGCCCACAAAATATACAATTCACTTCATAGTATATTTTGTGAAGCAATTTGAGACATCTTGAAGATCAATCAATCAAAACTTACATTACACTTTCACATTGAGAGGACGTCCCAATGCTGTACAATCAGGTAGGGACAAGAGTTGGGGGGGAGGGGTCAGGGCAGGATGAAGGAGAGTAGGAGAATTGACTGTATATTTGTGGGTGAAATGCGGCAGCCAAATTGCGCACAGATGTGAGCAAAGCACAGATGTGATAAAGCACTATTTCAAATACAAGGAGTACTATTATTAGTGCCCACATTCCAACAAGAAGAGGCTAGAAAATTTGAAACATAATTGAATGCACCATTTTTAAGAAAAAAATACATTTTGAAATCTTGACAGTACCGAGTATCTATTTGTGTTTTTATCTCATCAAACATTAGATGAATGTAACAAAATATAAACTTGAATCCATTTAATTAAGATTCTAGTTAATTTGACTTGCCTTTAATAATCAAGTATTTTATCACAGGATTACCTTTTGCACCTCGGGAGAATCATTTGGGGCAGTTGGATGTTAATGAGCTGTTTGCAAAGCTACTCTCTACAGGAATCCTGAAGGCAAATCCAACAGAATCCATCCAGACTCGTAAGCTTTTTTTTAAATAAAATTGTGTCTACACACAAACTGTAAAACTAAACTCATTGATTAAATAATAAAACCTATAGGTGCATGATTTTCAATTATTTGTAACCTAGAAGGTGAATCTCAGGCTCAAGCTGTAGTTGAGGAGGAGGAAGAAGAGGAGGAGGAAGAAGACAATGAAGAGAATATTCCAGACCTTACCAACTTCAACATCGAAGAGCTAAAGCAGTAAGTATCTCAACGCATTTTTAAACTTGATTTCCTTGTTTATTGACCTCCTTTATCCATTTAAATACAACATCACTTTTATCTTTATGGTGCTTCCTTTTTGTCTGTTGGGAACAAACACAGGGCATGGTAATATTGTTCCCAATAAATACTTTATATGGTGCTGTATTTTGTCAATGTCTGCAGTGTGTTTGTTATTTAGATTAAAAATAAATAATGTAAACGTTTAACAAAATTATACTCTAGAACGTAATGAAAACAATGGGGTTGAAAACATTCTACTACATTTATTTGTGCAATTCAACTATTGTGATTGTGTGGGGAAAAAAAGGAATATTCCATGGAAACGTAGGCAACTATGTTATGTAATTATCTCAGGCTGGTGACACTGCAGGTGCAGTGCAGTTTGTAAACAGTGGTTTCCTACAAATCCACCAAGCAAATCTAGTTTGAGCTAGATAGGCTGGTCATCTTAACTGTTTTTAGATTTAATAGATAACAATTTTCTAATTAAATTACATTTAGTAAATTAGATTTCATGTTATGAGTAGGTGTACCTCTGAGCATTATAATTGTTCAGTAAGCCCAATTTGTTTTTTTTATCAACAGGAGATATGATGCTGTTATCAACAGACTATACACTGGCATTCAGTGCTATTCCTGTGGAATGAGGTTCACAGAATCACAGACAGATGTTTATGCAGATCATTTGGACTGGCATTATCGTATGAATAGAATGGAAAAAGACATTACAAAAAAAGTGACTCACAGAAAGTGGTACTATAGCTTAACGGTAAGTTTGTTAACAGTACAAAACATTATTCCTGCTTATTTTGCTGAGTAAAATAATTGTGGTGCTTTAACATTACCCCTTCAAGGTCAACTTGCACTTGGATTTTTTAAATTCAGTCATGTCCTCTCTCTTCTCTTAAAAGGAAAGTTTGTGATGACCTTAAATTTGGACCCAAATCAGAAAAATCCAGTTGTATATGTGTGACAGTGAAGTAAAATATTAGAGAAGATTTCCCTTTTTTGCTGATGAATATTGTTTCCATCCACAGGATTGGATAGAATTTGAGGAAATTGCTGATTTAGAAGAGCGTGCAAAGAGTCACTTCTTTGAGAAGGTACATGAAGAAGTTATACAGAGAACACAGGAAGCTGCAAAGGAAAAGGAATTCCAGAGTGTACCAGCTGGGCCTGCTGGAGTTCAGGAGGTGAGATGCTTTGGAATTGCATTGATCAATTATTAAAGTAGTAAACAGTGAAGAGGATGGCAGCTGACTACAAGAGGACATAGTGAAATGGGCAGAAGTGTGACAGATGAAGTTTAATGTGGATAAATGTAAAGTGATACATTTTGGTAGGAAGAATTAGGAGAGGCAGTATAAGCTAGATGATAGAATCGTAAAGAGGGTGAAGGATCAGTGACACCTGGGGGTTCATGTAAATATATAATTGAAGGTGGCAGGACAGGTAGATAAAGCTGTTTATAAAAAACATATGGGATACTATGCTTTATCAATAGGAACATAGAACACAAAAGACAGGAAGTTATGATGAATCTTTACTGGTTAGGCCTCGGCTGGAGTACTGTGTTCAGTTCTGGGCACCACATTTTAGAAAGGATGTCAAGGCATTAGAGAGAGTGCAAAGGAGATTTCCTAGGTTGGTGCTAGGACTGAGGAACTTTGGTTATCTAGAGAGGCTAGGATTATTCTCCTTGTACCAGTGAAGGTTATGAGGAGATTTAATAGAACTTTTAAATTATCAGTAGATTTAACAGGGTGAACAAGAATAAACTATTTCCTCTGGCGAGTGTGTCAGTAACCCGAGGACACTGATTTAATGCTGTTAATAGTTAAAAGAAACAAGGGTGGGGATGGTGAGAAATTTTTCACGCAGTTCAGATCTGGAATGCGTTTCGTAAAAGGGTGGTGGAAGCCAATTCGATCACAACTTTTAAGAGAGAAGTAGATAGTTATTTTGGGAGGACAGTATGCAGGGCTCTACAGAGAGAGCGGGGGAGTGGGATTCATTTGGACAACTCTTTTCAAAGAGCTGTATAATTGCTGTATAATTAAGTCTCAAAGTACTCTGGGATGTGCTTAACCTCAATATGCTGTATAATTCTATTTGCAAACCTGATTCCCAAAGAGTTTGTAGCAGGAATTCCTTTGCTTCATGGTTAGTTGTCAGGAAGAGACAATCTACTGAGATTATCCACTGGGACTTTATCCTGGCATAAAAGATGCTATACCCCAACATAAGGTTCATAATATATTGAAACATATCATTCAGCATAGTCAAGTCTAGACATAATAATGAAAGCATAAATGAGAATGAGGTATAATGAAGTACCAGATTATAAATATATCTAAATAGATAGTTATATATATTATATATTGATAGTTCTACATACATATATTTATATATATATATATGCAGAACTACCAATATTAACTTGTGCAGTCGGTGTATTAACAAACTACAGTAAAAGCCCCTTTATCCGGCACCCTCAGGACCTGGCCAATGCCAGTTAAATGGCATGCCGGATATTCGGAAAAAAAAACAACACAAAAAAAATCACCTTTTTTTTAAACATACCATATTAATAATAACCTAAATAATAACAGAACAATGTATGGATACTTACCAATAAAGCAATAAGTATCAATTACAGTCTATAAGCACAGCACACATTCACAAAGCAAACTTCTACAACGGTGGAATTTAGTGGGTTAAAAAGCATTACTGTCTTTTTTTTCCTTTTTTTCTTTCTCTTCCCCCTTCCCTCTCTCTCTCTCTCTTACACACACACACTCAGTCAGTCTGGCATCTCATTGGCTGCAAACCCAACACCCCTCCACTCATTTTCCATCTAAATTAATCAACTCACCCCGCTCTCTCTTCCCTCCTCTCCCCCACCTTTCTCTCCCCCCAACCCTCTTTCCCTCTCTTTCCCCCCCACCCTCTCTCCCTGCCTCTCCTCGCACCAAAACAGTACATAAACCCACGATACAGTGAGGCTACACAGGCAGTATGTAGTGTCGGTCAGAGAGAGAGAGAAAAAGAAAGGGGAAGAGTTAGAAAGAGAGAGGGAGAGATAGAGAGGAAGGAGAGGGAGAGAAAGAAAGAAAAAGAGGGAGAAGAAAAATCGACAGAGTCGCTTTAAGAAGAAAAACAGAAGTGCCACTACCAGCAGCATTCAGAACCAGTTGTACTGTACTCTCGTGCGACAATCGATTCATTAAATGTGCCACCGTGATTGTGCCGGATAAGATTTGGTTATTCGAATGGGGACCTGTTTTTGAGGTGCCGGTTATACGGATGTATCGGGTCATGGATAAGCGGGCTTTTACTGTATTTGAAAATGAGATTCTTAGTATGTGAAAATAAAATGTTTTTTTTAATTGATAGACTTGTGAGATTTGCCAAGAACCTTTTGAGCAATACTGGGATGAAGATGAAGAGGAGTGGCATCTAAAAAACGCAGTTCGGGTAGAAGGCAGGGTATGTATAGTAATCTATTATTATTATAAAGCATGGTATGTATGGCAATCTACTCTGGATCATTGAGATACCGATAAATAAAAGTGGTTAGCTAAATTGGGGAGAAATGTTATTTTTGATAAAAGGCATTTATGAACGTCAACATCTTTTGTTAGGTGGAAATTGAATTGAAGTGGCATCAATTTGAAAGTTTTATTCAGTATTTTGCCTCAGTGCTAAATAAGTTTTTTTTGTGGCATAATATATTAATTGTAATACATTTTGTATATAGAACAGTAGAAAAATTACTAAATGTTGATATTGTAGGTAAATTGCATAATTTTATATAAATGTTGAAAATACTTAAATGTTTTTGCTGCTAAATCGAGTTGTACTTAACAAGATATTGCCCATGTTACTTTATAATTTAATATGTAAAACTATATCATTATTTATTTTTTCTGTGTTTATTTTTCCATAATAACTTAATGAAATTGTGCATTTTATTAAGCTGTTTTAGAAAAGTAAACATTAGCAGAAAAGTAGTCTGCAATTTTCATCCTTGAAAATGGTGCTAGAATTTCTCTGTAACCTAATGCTACTTTTCGTTTTACAGACTTATCATCCAGCTTGCTATGAAGATTACAAAAATGTGAGTACAATTAAATTCAACTCTCTTTCCTCCCCTTCTCTTTCTCCTCCCCCTCTTTTTCCATGCCTCTCCCTTTCTGCTTTCTCCCTCTTTCTCTTTTCCTCCTTTCTTTCTCTCCCAGTAAAAGTATGTACAATTTAACATTCGAATGCGACCACGTCTATGGAGACTTGTCTGAGTCAGTTCCTGTATGTACATGTGTGGTGGGGAAAGTATTAGAACATTAGCTATTCAAAGACCAAGATAGTTTATGATCACATAACTTTAATCCACTGAAGAAAATAGAAAAAAATAAAGCATTTAAAAAACTTTACGTGTCCTAATTGTCTTTATTCCTTTACTTATTGCATATTTTAAAAGAATTATGCTTCCTCATTTAATCTTCAAAATGTCTTTAGGCTTCAATTACAGATTCAACTCCATCTCCAAGTGAAGCACCGATAGAAAACCCATTGCATTCAATTATTGGCATTGTTAAACAAGAAAAACTGGATAGTTGCGAGACCTTGGATTCCACCATCAGCTGCAAAAATGAGGAAAGTGAAGATAGTTCTATGTTGACAGATATAAAAACTGAAATTGAAAGTGACAATGCAGCGGTAAAAATAGAAAAAGTCTAGATCTTTCCTTCAGAAAGAAAGCTGTGCATTTTATATGCATAATAGAATTTAGTGGAAAGAGATGCAAGATGAATGGTTTGGATTTGATGTATCCTTTCGGATGAGGGCAACTATCTTTAAGATGACACTGAAGCAGTGCTACCTCTTGCTACATGAAAAATTATTGGGAAATGTGCAAAGCGGCAAAAGTGCGTGCTACCTTCGAGAAGCATGTCAAATTTAAACCTTTCTCCTATTTTATATTTTGAGGCCGGAGTCTCATCAGAAGTTCCATATTGAATACATTTTGGTATTTGAATGTTCAACTGCATGTGCAGTTCAGGTGTGTGAGTGCTGCAGATGAGTGAATGCCCTTGGAAACAATTTAAAATGCGACTTTTTTTTGTAAGAATGTTATTTCTAAATAAAATATTTTTGAAATATGTTTTGTGTGCAATTGATGCAAAGTGTTTAAGTTCATTTAAAAAAAATATTTATGGTGCAAAGAAAGAAAAAGGGTACTTTGGTTTAGGAAACATTTATTAAAATATTGTAGGGACTGAACTATTGAGATACAATAGTTATCTGAGAAAAAAAAAATTGTTTTCTCCTGTGGATTCCTGCAAATTACAAAAGTTACGTTTAATAAATCTTCTTGCAGCTTTCGATTTTATACACCTGAAAATGCAGTGTTGGAACCATCAGCCGCTGAACTTTAATGTATTAATAAACTAAATAAACCACCTGGACACAAAATATTTTGTCTGTTTTTATTTTTTTATTCTTGTAGTTCTGGGTGAGATTATTAAAATGAATACAAGAGATATGCTCCCAACAACACAGATAGTGCACAAGTCTTTCAGTGATCTAGTTGAAGGGGGAAAGTATTTTTTTTAATAATACCTACAGTGTAAATTGTGGAGTCCTGTAGCTCAGTGGTTAGAGCACTCGCCTTACAAGCGAGAGACCTGGATTTGATTACTGGCTTGGGACAAAACTCCAGCTGACACTCCAGTGCTGGGTGTGTGTTGTATTGCTGCAGATTTCCTTTGAATAAGACATTACACCAACGTCCCCTCTGCCCTGGCCAAAACACCAAATAAAATTACAATAATAATTATAATAATACTTGCATTTGTTGTAGCAGTTTTCATGTCATTCATTTCATATCACTAGTCATTCATTTCATGGCAGGTTGGCTGCCACTTTCGCCTAAAAATAATCAATACGGTTCACAGTAAAAATCCCGTGAAGTGTTTTGAGATGTCTCGAGTGACATGATACGGTGCTACATCAGATGCAAGGATCATCAATATTTGTCTTAAGTAAACCAACTTTTGTTTGCTTCTTTTAGCTAAGAACAAAATCAGACTTGTGGACAATCCAATAATCTCGATCAGGGAGGTCCAATTGATCTGTGGGCCACATCTGTCCCGGGGGATAATTTGATCCATTTCCAAATTTGGCTGCAGCTCTTCCTGAACCATCCTCGTTGCAGCAGCTCAATGTATGGGGAATAAAAGTAATACAACAACAAAATTGCACTTATATAGCGCCTTTCACGTCAGGAGGACGTCCCAAAGTACTGAACAGTTGGGACCTGAGCGGTGGGGGGGGGAGTGGGGGAGGGTTGGGGTAGGGGGGAAAGAAAGGGGGAAGAGTTAGTGGTGGAGTTGAAGGCGTGGTCGAAAAGGAAGGTCTTGAGACCGCCCTTGGAGGAAAGGGAAGGGAGGAAGCGAGGCGGAGGGGCTGTGGGATGGAGTTCCACAGTGTGGGAGCAGAGAAGCTGAAAGTCCGGCCGCCGATGGTTGGGCAGTTAGGGCGGAGCAGGCCTGAGTCTGCTGAACGGAGAGTGCGGGCAGGCTGATAGGGAGACAGCAGGTCAGAGAGATAGGCGGGGGCAAGGCTGTGAATGGCCTTGAAAGTGAGGACAAGGAGCCAGTGGAGATGGGTAAGGGTGGGAGTGATGTGGTCATGAAGCCTGGTGCGGGAGAGTACACGAGCTGCAGAATTCTGAATAATCTGCAGCCTGTGAAGGGAGGAGCTGGGGAGGTTGACGAGAAAAGAGTTCCCGTAGTCGAGCCTGGAAGTGATAAAGGCGTGGACGAGGGTTTTGGCGGAATGGGGGGGGGGTGAGGTAGTGCCGGAGTCTGGCAATATTGCGGAGGTGATGGAAGGCTGTGCCGGTCATGGAGCGGATGTGGGGGAGGAAGGATAGCTCAGGGTCGAACAAGACGCCCAGATTCCTGATTGGCTTCGAGAGGTGGAGAGAGCAGCCTTGAACGCTGATGTTGTCAGCGCCTGAGGTGCGGAGGCGCTGACGTGAGCCAATCAGGAGGGCCTCCGTCTTGTTGACCCACAATACCACCCATTGCTGCAATCTGCAGAGAATCCTCAAGCTGAAGTATCCCTTTACCACCCCCATCTTCACAATTGTCTGCCACTGCCAGATAGTGAGCCATCCCACACGGCTGTGAGAATGGCCATTGGCACAGCAAGAGAGCGTGACTGATTGTGGGCAGGGGTAGTGATTGATAGCAGAAAAATCGGGACAGAAGGGGTGGAGGAGGCAGTGTTACATGGTTCACCCCCATGAAAGATAACCTGAGAGCCTCCCTTGGCCACCGCTTGCAGAGGGGAAACAAAAACAGACACTGCACGACATGCCATGCTGCTTCCACACAGTAAACTCCTTCTTTCTCTCGTGAAAAACTCCTTCCCCCTCTACCTCTGCAATCTCCCAACCCGGTTATTGCCCAGCAAACACCACTTTGTTTCACGTTCTCCCCACTCAATCTGACCCACCATCGCCACGTTGTCCTCGCGCCCTAGAGTTCCATTCCCAGAGTCACCTACAACTCGCTCCCTACCAACTCTCTTTCAAATCCTTGACTGCCTTTTCCCATCCCAAACTCAGGGCCCCAGCTGCCAGTGTCCTTCAAATATCCTTCAAATGTGAATAGGGCACTATGGAAACGTTATGTTTCTGGAAGGGAAACCAGAAAAATATTACTTATTTTTGAGTGTTAGATACAATCAGACAGATGGTGTGGGCAGAAAATTAAGCACTTGAAAAACGTTTTAAAAAAGTACACCTTTTTAGGTAAGCCTTGCCTATATTTTGCATTTTCCCAATAGCTTGGTTCCTTGGAACCGTACTCTACTTGTTCCAATCCTCTCCAACAATCTCCAACGCCTTTACCCTAAACTCCTCACCACCGCCCACTCCCACTCCATGGTTACTTGCATCTCAGAGACCCTCAGTGCCACAGCCTCAATCCTTTTGCTGATCTACATGCACCTGCTTGGATCCTCTTGGTGAATGACATAGGCAACCGTATGTTCACCGATACCAAGATCTACTTCACTTTGTGTTTCCAGTCGACTGAGGTTATGTCCACCTGCCTGTCAGATATCAAGGCTTGGTCGGGCCTCAATTTCTTGCAGCTCAACATAGACAAGACAGGAGCTTACCTGCATTCCTGCCAACATCTCAGTTCCGGTTCTGACCTCAACCTCTAACCTCATGCAAATCCAGTGTGCAGCCTTGGCAGTTGGGATTTGAAATAAGATTGGTTTTCTTCACTTTTCTACATGGCTCTGTGGAGTCCTGTAGCTCAGTGGTTATAGCACTCGCCTTACGAGCGAGAGACCTGGGATCAATTCCAGGCAGGGTGAAAGCTTGGGCAAGTTTCCTTACTCCGCATGCCTATTAATAATCCTTCAAAAAATCCTTCAGCAGCTTGATGCACATTAATGAGACTATCTGCAGTGTTTCTAAATCCTGCTCCAAAACACCTTTATCTAACTGAAATTAAACAACCATAATGTAATTATGTAATTAAGTCCTAAAATGTAAAAAATTTTTGAAAACTTAATTGTGTTTAATTCCTGTTAAACGACTCAATGATTTTCTTCTAAAACAAAATCCCATTCTCCCCCTTGTTTTCTTTCCCAAATCACCTCCTAGCTTCACTCTTTCCACTCAACTCTACCAGCCCCTCAAATTCACTCTCAGTCCTGACCACAGCATTGATTTCCCAGTGTCCATAAAAACCCGAATGAGTTCTAACATTTTATAGCAGTACCACATTTCTGCAACATCAATCGCCTTCCATTGCTCACCCCCGCCCGGCTGCTGGGACCCTACTCACGCCTTCATCTCCGTTCTCAACTATTCCAACACCTTCCTTGCTAAATTTCCCAACTCCTCCTTACGCACACTGCAGACCATGCATGACTCTGCAACCCGTGTCCTTTCTGCATGTCTCTCGATCCCTTCTCTCCACTGTAGGGAACTGTGCCTTCAGCCAATGTAACTTGAATCTCTGGAACTCTTTGCCTCAATCCCTCTGCCTTCCCCACCCCCACCACCTCCCTCCTTTTTGTCTATCTTCAGGTCGCACTTGGAAGACTTTCCTCTTCGAACCATGCCTACGGTTAACTCCCCTCGCTCCCTGACTCCGCGTAAAACTATACAGTTTAGATATCTTGAGACCCTACGGTGAGTGAAAACACTATATAAATGCCAGTTGTTGTTGCCTAACTATCTATTCCTCTAGTCACATTGGATTTTGATCATTTTCTCTGCGAAACCGTCTCCATTCTTCTGGTTACCCTGTAGTCTCTGCTCTGTTACCACTGAGCAACCATTCAATGTCACTGTGGCATCATTCTCTGAGTTTCTTTGTTTACTTTCCACTCAACTAAGTAAGTCTCCAAACTGAAAACATTTGCTCTCTTTCACTAATTCTCCCTTCCACTGTTAGCCAGAGCCTCTCTCATCTCTTTCCAAGTTTGCCATTGCAGATTTCACATACAAATCTGCATTTTTCTTGTTGGTTTCCATCATCAACACTCAAGTCTCTGTTATTACTTTTCCCCGGATATCAAGCCAGTCCTGTCTAGGTGACTCCCGGAAGTTTATTCTCGTTGCTACCCAATTAATATAATGATTTACAGCTCCCAACAGCTGCTGGTGTTCAGTTGAAGTGTTTGCAGATGAATTTTATTTCAGACCAAGGTTCTGCCATGCAGGCAGCTGTGTCTGGAGATGCAGTTGGTGAGTAACCTTAACACACAGTGAAACTCACCTTTTTCACAAGTTTCTTTCTCATTCCAGTAACTGGAAAATGCCACAAGTGAACCTTTGCAGCTACAAATAATCCCCCCTCCCTCCCTCCCCTTCACACACACACATACACATCCCCTCCCTCCCCTTCACACACACACACACACACACACACATCCCCCTCCTCCCCACCTCCAAACAAAATCAATCTTGTGTTAATAAAAGCCTGATGAGTGGATGGCTCACTATCTTCTGTTTCTGTGTGTGTGTGAAACTAATCTATCTGCATGTCCATTGTGTATTGTATTGTGCAAACCTCCCCCCATTCCCTGTGTCCTGATCTTTCCATTTGTGAAATGAATGCTTTCTTATCAGCATCAATACTTGCTTGTGTTTTGAAATGTTACTAAGCAGCCTTTAGAGAAAACCTTATTCGCGTTTACAAGACTTATTGATTTACGGTCAGTGTTTTTAATGACAACTTGTACACTCTGGAACTCCATCCCGCAATCCCTCCTCCTCGCTTCCTCCCTTTCCTCCTTCAACGCAGGTCTCAAGACCTTCCTCTTAGACCGTGCCTTCTGCCCCCCTGCTAACTCTCCCTCCCCTTCTCTTACTCTTGTCCATCCCCCCCAGGGCAAATCTTCCCATTAATTAAGGGTTTGACTTGCAGGGAGCTGATTTGCAGAACTCCTGCCCCAGCTGGTCTGTCATCAACATTATTTTTATAATAATTTTTAGAATGATAATCCTTGCATTTGGTAAAAAGTACTGTTTAGACTGTCTCAAAGCACTTCGCTGTCTCTGGCATGGAGCTGATATTTAAAGTGAATTTACTGTATATTTATGGATGAAAGACGACAGCCAATTGCACAAAACAGCAGCCCACAAACAGTCATGGATTGAGTGACCAGAGTATTATTTATTTATGTATCTTGAGGGATTATTATTAGACGTGTGGAGTAAGGAAACTTGCCCAAGGTTTCACTCTGTTGAGAATCGAATCCCGGCCTCATGCTTGCGAGGCGAGTGCTCTAACCACTGAGCTACATTATTATTGTTACTTGCGAAATGCTGTGAGATGTTTTCACGAGACAAGATACTCTCAAAATGTAAGATTTTTGTTCTGTTGGGAAGGAAAGTTGTGGTGTTTGTCAATTTCTTTCAAACTCTGATATCATTAGTGCTGCTAATGAACTAGTAAAGAAGCCAACGATGTCAGTCATTTTACTTGTGTTAACGAGTTGACATCTATCGTTGACGCTGTGGGGAATGCAATGTTTGGAGTGCTGGTATTGTTTTGTCGGTTTGTTTGACAGCTGCAAGGAAGAAGAAATCTTTTGGCAGCATTCACGAAGCAGTCAAAGCCGGTGATGTGGCGGAGCTTGAGCTGATGGTGAAACGCGGAGCCAGTATTAATGAGGTTGATCAAGTTCACAAATTCACCCCTTTGCAATGGGCAGCACACTCCGGTAGTTTGGAGGTAAAAGATGATTTAACATAGTACTGTACTATATTATAATATCTCGTTCCCACCTATTATATTGTATTAGCACTAAAATATACTCTTGTACATCTGTGTGTTTTCACAGGCCTGTCACTTAAGGATAGTAATAATAATATTTGCATTTGAAATAGCACTTTTCGTGTCTTCTAGACGTCTCAAAGCGCTTCACAGAATATACTGTGAAGTAAATTGACTGTATATTTGTGTGTGAAACACGGCAGCCAATTGCGCACAGCAGTGTCCCACAAACAGTCGTGGATTGAAATGACCAATTTATTATAGGGTTTTTTTTGGACAGATTATTTTATTAGGCGTGTGGAGTAAGGAAACTTGCCCAAGGTTTTGCCCTGACCTGCCTGGATTCGAACACAGGTCTCACGCTTGTAAGGCGAGTGCTCTAACCAATTACAGTACAGTGCAGTACAGTACTGCAATACTTAAATAGCGTTATACCGAACTGGCAGGCTGAAACTATTGAAACTCAAGCCTAGGAAAATATGGCCTTTTAAAATCGTTTATGTAAATGAATAAAACTCACCAAGCAGTGACTGACATCCTGGTCAGTACTGTCACTGTTGTAACTCCGTGACCTTTTTAAACCCTTCCAACCACCTGTGGACACAGCCAGCAAGTTTAGTCAAAACGAGAGCACAAATGCCCACTGTATGCTTTTATGTATGTTTCAGTGTCTGCACTGGCTACTCTGGCATGGAGCTGATATGACTGATGTAACTCCCAGAGGCTGGACAGCTGCACATATTGCAGCAATCAGGGGGCAAGATGCTTGTATGCAGGTAAAAAAACCGATTGTTTGTGACTCTTAATCATGGAAGAAATGTGTGAAGCCAATGCAAAAGTTGAGGTATTTCACAATCACCTCGGCTGCGGAATTGCTGATCCTATCTCAAGCATAAAAGAAAACTTTTAAAATATTCTATTCTATAGCATTGATATCTCTCACTTTGATGAGCACAAAATCCACCTTTGGTGTTATATATTACACTATTTTGTGATACCCTTCTGTGTGAATAGCAGCCTGCTTCAGAACAGTGATCGCTAGCGTAATGCTTTCAGGTTTTTTTTCCCCTCTCAGGCCTTGGTAATGAATGGAGCAAACCTAACAGCAAAAGATGATCGGGGCTGCACTCCATCACACTTGTCAACTGCTCATGGCCATTCGTACACACTGCAGACCATTCTCCGCAGTGGGGTGGTAAGGGAATTTAGTTTCACTTTATTTGCTTGTACGCAATCTTTGCTTGTGTTTATTTTCCTATCACAGTTTAAACATTGCAAATTTCTTTTTCCTGCTGAGGAGCTGAGGCATTTGAGAGGGGTCCCGATAGCAAGTCCGTACGTATCAAGGTCCCTTGAAATCTACAATAACCACTTGTAGATCTAAAAGAGAGTTTATCGAGGACTTCTTTGCACAGAGAATAGTGTGAAGCTGTAATCGATGTGTGTATGAGGAAACATAATAATATAATAATAATCCTTGCATTTGATATAGCGCTTTTCACATCTTATCGACGTCTCAAAGCACTTCACAGAATGTACTGTAAAGTGAATTGGCTGTATATTTGTGGGCCAAACCTGGCAGCCAATTACACACTGCAGCGTCCCCCACAAACCATTGTGGATTGAAATGACAAATTTTATTCTTGTGGGTTTTTTTTAGACGGATTATCATTAGGCGTCTGGGGCAAGGAAACTTGCGCATGGTTTCACCCTGATCTGCCTGCATTCATAATGAATTCATAAGCTTAATGCGTTCACGAGGGACAAAGAAACAGAGGGATGTGGGAGTGAGGTAACACAAGGGCAACGTTTGCAGTGATTAGCCATGCTTGTTATCTGACTGTTGTGTTGCAATAGAAACAAGTAATTATTCGATTTTGGAGCAGCATGTTCTTCTGTTTTTAGTCTCATTTGGTAGCTTTTGCTATCGCTGATAAGTAGGTGTCAGTCTGGTGCTATTGGTAGCACTCTCACCTCTGAGTTAGAAGGTTTGTGGGTTCACATCCCACATTCGGACTTTGAGCTTTAACACTCCAATCCAGTACTGGGGTCGCGCTGCTTTGTTTGAGTTGCCAACCTTCGGGTGAGACGTTCAACCGAGGTCTCCTTCTAATAATTTAGGTGAACGTTACAGATCCCATAACACTGTTCATGCACTTGCTCGCTGTCCGGACTGACAATCCCTAGGATAAAATTGGTCATTCACTTTGTGGCTGCTTGTGGGACGTTGCAGTGTGCAAATGAGTTGCTGCATTTATCTAAAATAAGATGTCACTGCATTTTACATTAATAGTAATAATAATAATCCCTCAGAAAAATAATAAATTGGTCATTTCATTTCAATCCACGAGTGTTTGTGGGACGCTGCTGTGCGCAATTGGCTGTCACGTTTCGCCACAAATATACAGTCAATTAACTTTACAGTATATTCTGTGAAGTGTTTTGAGACGCCTAGAAGACGTGAAAAGCGCTATATCAAATGCAAGGATTATTATTATTATTATTACTATTCTTAAGTGACAGGCCTGTGAATATGGCATTTAATATGGTGCTTTTCACATTGTTGAGCTATCTCAAAAGAAAGGAAACACAGGCGCAATCAGTTTGTTTCCCAAAGTGAGCAGGCATGCTTCCATCGCTCTTTATCTCTGCTCTGTTGTGGTCTAGGAAGCCAATCCGTTGGATAAGAGTGGTTGGAGATGTGTTCACTACGCTGCCTTCCACGGAAGGCTGGGCTGCTTGCAGCTCCTGGTGAAGTGGGGAGCGCGCCTGGATGAAGTCGATCAGAATGGCAATTTACCAGGTTATTTGACATTGTTACTGCAACTCTGCAGCTGATGTGGGAATTCGGTCGGACGGAAAGTCACAAAGATCAACTCGTGTGTCCAATGAGGACCATTCTCAACCTTAGCTCCTGATTTTATCATCATCATCATCATCACAACACCACATCATAATATCAGTAAATAATAATACCAACAGTAAACCATATTATTCATATTAATTAATGTTCAATTCACTTTATCATTATATAATTTAATCATAATATTACCATTAATAAAATTGCTATTAATAATAATAAATATAATCGTCATTTATAATAATTATACTAGTATTTTAGGTTTCATGTTTTTTGACTGAAAGTAACTTTTTATTTGTTGTGGTTAGTTGCAAGCGGAGCCACAATATTATGATATTGCCAGTTAACGTAATGAAATGTGTACAACAAAATAATATAAAGCCCAGATTATAATATGAGAGCACGTTATTTTAAAACACCTGATTTCACAGTGCTGTGTGAGACCATTGCCAAGTGGTTCACGACTTCAACTTGATTGCGCAATGTAATGCTTTCATTTATCATACACCAATCTGAACGTTTCCCAGAACGAAATGATCACGTGATTTACTGGTAGCTTTAGTCTGATCATGTCACAATAGTGAAACTTCCTGTGTAAATACCCTCATTGGCAAAACACAATGACTATCGCAGACACCATGACAGCCATTACTGGCGAAAAGACCAAAGCAAACCAATTGAAATAAAGCTGTATGTAGGCTCTGAGGCTGCTACATACATTCATTGCTCTTGGGAAAGAATCCTTTAAAAATATATTGCAGCAAATTTATTTATATAACAAATAATAAATATCCTTGCATTTGATACAGCAACTTTCACGTCTTCTAGACGTCTCAAAGTGCTTCACAGAATGTATTGTAAAGTGAATTGACTATATATTTGTGGGCTTAATGTGCTCTGTAAATTCTCTGTTAACACTAGCTCATCTCGCGTCAATGGAGGGCCACTCGCTGTGTTTTAAGTTTCTCGTCTGCCGAGGGGTGAGCGTGACCCACGTATTGGGAGCTAGGAATGATCAGGGAGAAATACCAAAGGATCTGGCGCAGAGATTCTACAAGGACAATATAGTGCAGAACATTGCGGCCATGGAATATGAACAAGATCACCCAGATAACGAAGAAAGTAAGCTGCCCAAGACCTCATACACTCCAGCTAGTCCACTAAGTACTTACTGAGCATGGTTCTGTTTAGCACGTGCTTCTAATTAAGTAATGTTTCTTTCAAAGGGAATTGCAAATCCAAAAATTTAAGAGGAAACGTAATAGGATATGGATAATGAAAAGAGAATTGATAATAATAATAATCCTTGGCATTTGATATAGCAATTTTCACTTCTTCTGGATGTCTCAAAGCGCTTCATATAATATACTGTAAAGTGAATTGACTGTATATTTGTGGGCGAAATGCGGCAGCCAATTGCGCACAGCAGAGTCCCACAAACCGTCGTGGATTTAAATGTCTAATTTATTATTGTTTTTTTTGAGGGATTTTGCCCTGCCAGGAATGGAACCCAGGTCCTTTGCTTACAAGGCGAGTGCTCTAACCACTGAGCTACAGGACTCCATAATGAAGTCCACTTGAATTGAGATTACAGTATTTTAGTTTGGTCCAGTAAATTACCTAGCCCAATATTATAGGCTCCTTTGGCTTCTATGCTTCAATTTGTATGATTTTTATTACGGTATATCAAACCATTATCTTGTCTACGTGAGTAAGACCTGTGCTTTCCTTAAAAAAAACTCTTGAGGAGGAGAGGTGCATGCACAGAGGGACGTAAAGGCGTGGGGAGAAAATAAGGAAGTAAATTATGTGCGAACGAATGGACGTCTAATGTAATATCAATGGTGAAAGTAATACATAAAAGTAATAAGGATATTTTCCTATTTTGCATTTCGTAGATGTTGCATTTCCTGCTCACGTAAGTTCATTCAAAGGAGATTTGAAAACTCTCAGACAGTTGGTGGAATCTGGAGTCATCAACATCAATGAGCGTGATGATGGAGGCTCCACTCCCATGCATAAAGGTCAGCTGCAGCCTTTTAAACACTGCCATAAGGGAATTAAGTGAAGCAGTCCGTATGATGTGCACTGAAGTCTCATAGGTACACATGATAAACTCAGACAGCGTGTGTCAGACAATGGAAAGATCTGGATAAACGCTTCACAGAGTATACTGTAAAGTGAATTGACTGCATTTTTTTAGGACATCATTTAAACTGTTAACATCACTGCTTTAATAAATATCAAAATGAAGATTTCAGCTGCGTTTCTGTTCAATAGTACGTTAACAATGTGGTTGCGTTTGTTTTAAAAATAAACATGAGGACAACATATCGAGGCGGTAACATTGTCCAATTATAATTCATGAATTCTTCAGAATAAATAACTGACATACGTACTCGATGCAGATCAGAGTGTAAATAGTCGAGTAAAAGACATAAAAATAATAAAAAGGAATTATTCACGCAATAATTTATCAGTTCCCAGAATGTAATTAAAAATATATCACAGTTCAGAACACCTCCAAAATATTGATGGTCTGCCTCCCTTTTACTCTTTCTCAAACAACTGCATCTCTCTCTCTCCCTCTTTCTCTCCATCACAGCTTGTCCCAGTGCCTTGGGACATCCCCTCGATGTGAAAGGTGCTATACAAATATAATGTTGTTTTTGTCTTGTGTCTGTCCATTCTCTCTTTTTAATTTTAAATCTTACTTTGGGGATTATGGGCCTTTGAAAATTGCCATACTGTTCAATTCATTTTTAAAAATATATATTTTTTATCTTTATATATATCTTTACATATTGTGTAGGAGCAGAGTCAAAATAAACTGATTTCTGAAGCAAGAAACTGTGACAATCATTAGAAATTTCAATTATTTATTTGTTATGCCGCATGGAAATGTTTAATTGGTGGTAAATTAACCTGACCTACTCAGAAACCATTCATGTTTCAAACAAATTAACTCAATCAGCCCCTCACATAAACAATGTGAAGAACCCACAGTTGTTGTATGTGTTCCTATGGCAAATGATCTTTCCAAGACATTCAGACTGCAAAATGCATCCAATAAATGACTGCATTTTGCATTACTCATTATTATTTTGCACACACAGCATCCTCCTGAACAGCCAAGGGTGGTGTAAAATGTATAATAAATAACAGGGCCATGGAAGTGAATAGTGTGACATCAAACTTCCTACAAACAGAGATGGATTTCTTTATGAGAGCAATAATCGAAATTTAAAAACAGATTTCTCCACGTCCTATTCTGTTTGTTATTTCCAGGGTCATTTTAATTCCTGTGGGTGTTGCCATAACACTTTCAGATCAACTTCCTTACAGCCATTCTGGCAAATGCTGTACACTCTTGTCCCTACATTGAAAAAAAATGCTTTGTACAGAACAGTGAAATTGGATAATATTTTAATCTTAGAGTTAGGTTCAATAGAAATTATGTAATGCACATAAAGCAGCATACTCTGAATATATCAGATCAGTAAATGGGTCAGTAAATCTTGCCAGGCTCCACTGGATCCCAATCACCGAACAGATCGCTTTCAAGATCCTCTCATTCATTTTCAAATCCCTTCATACCTTGGCACCTCCCTACCTATCTGAGCTGTTTACCCCCCACTCCACCACCTGCTGCCTCCGCTCAGTTGTCTCTGGCTTCCTGTTTATCTCTCTGTTTCACCATCGGTGGCCGTGCCTTCAGCCACTACACTCCCAAACTCTGGAACTCTCTCTCTCAATCCCTCCTACTCGCCCGTTCCCTCCCCACCTTCAAATCTCACCTAAAGAGCTTCCTTTTACAGACACCTTCCACCCCTTTCTCTCCCCCTGGCTCAGTGTCACACTCTGTCACAGTGAAGCTCTCCGGGACGCTACCCCATATGAAGGGCTCTATATAAATGCAAGTTGTTGTTGGTTTTAGAGATGTATGAGATTGTACGTGACTGACTGACTGACTATTTGATCAATCCTCAGCTGCTGGACAAGGCCACCTTACTTGTCTGCAATGGCTTGTAGAAATGGGAGCAGACCATAACATCAAGAACGATGCTGGAGAGACAGCAAAGGATGTGGCAGATAGGTAGTAAATTGTATTCATGTTGGAAAGGCTTACTAATGATTTAGCCTGATTATTCAACACTCAAGGATTATTACCCCCCGGAAGGTGGATTGCTTTCCAGTGTTAAGAATTCTGCCCCACAATAAAATTTGGACATTCAATCCACGAGTGTTTGTGGGACACTGTGGTGCGCAATTGGTTACTGCATTTTACCCAGATATACAGTCAATCTACTTTACAGTGTATTCTGTGAAATGCTTTGAGACATCTCCATATCACTTCTGTATTTCCATATTGTGACCACATCACCCCCATCCTCGCTTGAAGCCACTGGTTTCCCATCACTCACAGTGTACAGATTACAATCCTGGCTCTTACCTACAAAGCCCTCCATGGCCGAGCTCCCACTAGCTCTGTGACCTCCTAACCACCCCCCCCCACCAACCTGCCCGGTCCCTCCGCGCAGAGGGGCTCAGAGGGACGCTTCACCTCCCCCACCTCACTCGCTTTGCCTCCACCCTCTGGAACTCCATCCCGCAGTCGCTCCACCTCGCCCCATCCCTCACCTCCTTCAAGACCCACCTCAAAGCCCTCTGACTGTGCTATTGATCAACCTCCTTCCCCACCTACTACCCTCCCCAATCCCTAACCAGCTTGGTGTCCGAAAACTCTCTGCCTAGTGCCTTGGGCACTATACAAGTGTAATGTTTTTTTTTGTCTCACAGTGTAATAAAGCGCTAAATCAAACGCAAGGATTATTATTATTATTAACATTAGAGACTTTATTTATATCTGCTCAAAGGACATTTTATTTACTTCGGATTGTTTCTATTGAGTTACTATGTTGTACCTCATGTCAAAAAGTGCAATATAAAATGGATATAAAAACAGGAAAATGTGGAGGAAGGGGATCAGAGCTGATAGTAAGAATACATAATAATCCTCACATTTGACGTTGGGAGGAGATCTCAAAGCTCTGCACGCGATTTACTGCAACGTTTATGGATTGATATTTTTGTAGGCAAATGAGGCATTCAATTTGAGTACGGCAATGTTCCACCAACAGATGTGGAGTGAATGACTAATTCTTTCTGATTATGCCGATGGATATATTCTTCGAGCCAGCTCTAAATGGAAATTGTAAACGCATAAATTAAATGTGCTGTACAGTTACCCCACAATAAAAGCACTGATGGTGAGGGCAGAGAACCCTTATCTATTTGTGATACAGTACTTAAGATGGATCAAGTATAAACGTTGCATTTGTATAACAGGTTTTCCCAGTTGGCCGCAGTTAAACTGTTAGGAGGAGGCCTGGGTGATGATTCTGATGAAGAGCTCGACAAAGATGATCCAAGCTTCTTTGACCAACATGGTGTTGAAGGCAGCACCGACAGGCGGGACGATGTCAACTTGAATGCCAGTCAAAAACGAGAGGCAAGGAGTAAGTTCAACTTCCTCAATTCACAGGAAATACTGTAAATACAAGCTAATGCATTAATTTTTATTAGGTGGGGAGGGTGTGGGGAGTGGTGGGGTGGGGGGGCGGGGGGTGGACATTCACTCAGTAAGATGATGGATGGTTGCAGAATGTTGTTGTAAATCCTGGAAGCTGCCGAAACCAGCAACTTTAATGCAGAATTAACTGTACCTGGATCTTTTGATGCGGGTGTTGTCCCCGAGGGAATATTCTGTGTTAAATTAGGAGATTTTTTCATGTCTTTCTACTTGTTCCATTTTATAGCCTTGGTTAATGAGGGTTGGTTATGATATATTTTCAGTGACAGGTAACATTACCCGCTGTTGGCATTTGTATAGCTAGCGCTAGCAGCAGGATTTACATTTGGACAACCTGTTCCACTCGTTAATTAACTTCTGAATAAAGATAACCTTCCTGGTATCTATTCTGATGTTGCCCTTTGCAACTCTAAACCTACATTCTTTTTTTCTACTGACTTGATACATCCTGAAGTATTGCTATATTGCTTTTTCAGTCCCTTTTTAATAATAATCCTTGCATTTGATATAATTGTCTTCTAGACATCTCAAATCGCTTCACAGAATATACTGTGTAGTAAATTGACTGCATATGTGTAGGTGAAACACGGCAGCCAATTGGACAAATAATCATGGATTGAAATGACCCCTTTTTATTCAGGAATTATTATTAGGTGTGTGGAGTAAGGAAACTTGCCCAAAGTTTCGCCCTGCCTGGAATAGAACCCAGGTCTCTCACTTGTAAGGCAAGTGCTCTAACCACTGAGCTACAGGACTCCAAAATGAATCTTAAACATGGTACCCACCTCTATAAGGTCTCTTCTGAGACCGTAGAGCTCAAGCTTATATAATTGTCATTCATTTCTCTAACACTCGAAATCATTGTTCCTCTCGTCTCCTCTCCTCTCCTCCTCTGCACTGCCCTCCCTCCCTCCCTCCCTGTTTCAATGTCAGATTCTTTCTCGTGTGAAGGGCGCTATATAAATACAAGTTGCTGACTGTGTTTTTTTTTATAAACCTTCTTGCAAAACATTTAAAATACCAGAGTTATCCAACTTTACGTTTAAACGGGAGCTGGACCTACATTTTGTATCTTCCAACGGTTTCTCCTCAAACCCCCGCACAGTTTCTCACGGCGTCTCCCAGGGCTCTGTCCTCGGCCCCCTCCTTTTCACCCTTTACACGCTCCCCCTGGGCGATGTCATCCGCAAACATGGGGTAAATTTCCACATGTATGCGGATGACACCCAACTGTACCTTTCTGCCTCATCCCTCAACCCCCAGACCATCGATGTTCTGACAGCATGTCTGTCCGACATTGAGTCCTGGACGAGGGACAACTTCCTCCAATTGAACGTGAGTAAGACCGAGGCCCTCCTGATTGGCTCAAGCCAGCGCCTCCGCACATCGGGCGCTGCCAGCCTCAACATCCAAGGCTGTACTCTCCACCTCACAAAGCCAATCAGGAACCTCGGCATCACGTTCGACCAAAAACTCTCCTCCCCCACATCCGTGCCTTGACCGGCACCGCCTATTTCCATCTGCGCAACATTGCCAGGCTCCGCAACTACCTCACCCCCCACGCTGCCGAAACACTCGTGCACGCGTACATCACCTCACGGCTGGACTACGGAAACTCTCTCCTCGTCGGCCTCCCCAGTTCCTCCATTCACAGGCTGCACGCCATCCAAAACTCTGCAGCCCGTGTACTATCCCGCACCCGCCTCCGCGACCACATAACCCCCACCCTCGCCCGTCTCTACTGGCTCCCCATCCTCCAGAGGATCGAGTTCAAGATCCTCGTCCTCACCTTCAAGGCCTTACACGGCCTTGCCCCGCCCTATTTATCTGACTTACTCTCCCCCTACAAGCCTACCTGGACCCTCCGTTCAGCAGGACTTGTCCTGCTCCAAACCCCCCGCCCGAACCACCCCACCATCGGAGGCCGGGCCTTCAGTTTTTCCGCTCCCACCCTGTGGAATTCCATCCCCCAATCCCTCCGCCTTGTTTCTTCCCTTTCCTCTTTCAAGGCCGGTCTGAAGACTTTCCTCTTCGACCGTGCCTTTTGTTCCACCCCGAATTTTTTGACCTCCCCTTCGTGTTTCACCCCTTCCCGTACCCTCCCCTCCCAGCTCGGGTCACACGCCTCCTGTGCAGCGCCTTGGGACGTCCTCCCGACGTGAAAGGCGCTTCACAAGTTTAAATTGTTGTTGTTGTTGATATGCTGTCAGTCTATATTGTTCTTCTGAAATGCTACACTCATCAATCAATACAGTGAGGGCCTACCAAAAGATTGAACAATTTGAACATTCATTGCAAGTTGCAAAAAGTAACTACAAACAACTTGGAGGTTTACTGGAAGAAGACCGACTCAGACAGAAGGAAGAAAGCGAAACAGACAGGTAGCTATTGCATGCTCATGTGGTTAAGCTGTGAAGTAACAGTAAATTCACCATTTGTCTACTAAAAAACTATTCAAATTTATGCGCTGGTTGACTGTGCAATTTGTCTGGGATTCTTCATGATGGAAAGTATTTCATTTTGTTTTTATGTCTTTGGGTATCAAACCTTTTCCATGGAGAAGCTTGACCCTGATGTACCAAACCTAGCAGTGTTTGATATTGAAGATCTGTATTCTCCAGCAGTGCCCTTGATAAAAGTAGTTACTGTTTCAGGGATATAAAAAAAACATATTAACGATATAGTTCACAAAATATTATGAAAAGAATAAAACTGTGCATCGTTCCTGCCTCTCCCACTACTGACCCATCCAATCGTTGAGAGAATGTATTAACAACAAAATTACATTTGTATAGCGCCTTTCAAGTCAGGAGGACGTCCCAAGGCGCTGGACAGTTACTGCTTCAGACCCGAGCTGAGGACGGGGTGGGTGGTGGGGAGTGGGGGGGGAAGGATTTGCTGATGGGTCCTTTGAAGAGAGTCTTGAAGCGAGACTTGGAGACTTGAAGGGGGCCAGGGAGAGGGTAAGGCTAAGGGACTTTGGGATGGAGTTCCAGAGGTTGGGGGCAGAGTGACTGAAGGCTCCCCCGCCAATGGTTGGGCGGGTGGGTCGGGGGGACGTGGAGCAGGCCAGAACCTGCTGAGCGGAGGGGGCGGGCAGGTATATCAGCCTTGACTTTTGACCTTTGAGCAGAATGATTCAAGAGCTTCGGGCTCAGCTGGAGTATGAGCGCATCCGCAGAGAGAAGCTGGAGTGTCAGCTGGACGACTGTCGAGCAGAGATCAGCCACTTGAACCAGTGCCTGGAAAGACTGAAGGTGTCTGATGGCTTGGTGGTGAGTGAGCCCTAGGCGTAAGCCTTTACTGTTGTGTGACACACAAAGCAACGTATTAGAGTGCGGGTTCACTTATAACATGGTTTTTCTGTGGTTATCAGAGAGTGCGAAGTTAAAAGCTCATGAGAACTATCCCTGCTGACCCTGACCAGGCCTCTGTGCCCTGCGTCTACCCACAGGAAGTTGACTAATCCATGTCAGGAGCTAGGAATGAAGTTAGCAGTGGCTCTGACTTCTTAACCTGGAAGTCGAGTGTAGTGGAGAGGGTGTTGTGGAGGAGAGTAAGTGCAGAGGATGGGTCACTGTGGGAGGTGGGCCAGAGGGAGAGGAGTTCAGAGGACTCGAAGGCAGCGGAGAGGGGTTATAGGGAGATCTTCTTCCATGGGCGGTAGACAATGGTGGTAAGTTTGGAGGTAATGGAGGGAGGGATAGAGAATTGAGGTAGATAAAATGGTGGCCAAGACAAGACAAAATACCACAGGGTGTGGTGCTCACAGTGTAACTCACAGGAAATTAGTCATTCGTTGTGTGGCTGTTTGTGGAACATGCCTTCAAATACACAATTCACAGTAAATCCTGCGAAACGCTTTGGGACACCCTCCCAAAGGCGGGAGGCCAAACGCATCGATAATTTATTATTAATTTCAGTCCTTTGCTCTCGATCACCAGGCAACAAATGCCCCCAGAGCATATTCTAAAGCGCATTACATCCACACAGAGCCACACTGAGTTCAGACGAGTGATTATACTGTTTGTGTTTGGACACTCAGTAAAGCAAAAACCATTTTTGTGGGGAGAAAATCGATGTTACTATTTGCTGTACAATACTGTGATTTTTGATAATTCTATCAATGACAATTATACAGAAGCTTGGTTCAGCAAGATCAAGCTTGACTCAGTTCAGCACCTTTTTCCTTCTTGTAGGAAGATAATTTCCAAGAGCCAGTTAAAGAGAAGAGAAAGATAAAGAGACAGGTAACCAGTGCCGGAGGTGTGTTCGTTCGACGGATCCCAGACAGGAATGTTTTCAGGGGGAAACCTCTGTAACACAGCAGAATCCCTTTTCCCAGGACTCTACAGAAGCCGATAACATTTAACCACATTGGGTATTGAAGTCTAATTTACCAAATGATCACAAAAGGCCTTTAGAGAAGTATTTGCGAGTTCGGTTCAGAACCGTAGAAAGTCGATTTGCAACAATGTGGGAAATGTGAGGCGGAGAACCAATGCAATAGTGTTTTGCTCTCTGGCCTCTTTGTGAAGGAAATGACATCAACTACACTTGTTTATTTTGTGGTCTCTGCGTACAGGCCCAAACCTGCAGACCTTTTTCCATGAGAAAATGACTGATGAGGAGTAAAAATGTGACCTTCTCGATGCCTGTAAGACCATTTATTGGATTGTATGGGAGTATAGCAAATTCTTAATTTCAGCCTTAATTTGGAAGCTGGTTTTCCACAGCTTTTTGAAAAGAGCCTGCTTCCAAATTAGCTCTAAATTTAAATACAGGTACTGTATGTTCATTGGATAATTGGACTAACTTAAGGCAAAAATGGTTTCATTGGCTGAGTCTTGGTGAAATCCTGTACCTACTTTTTCAAAATAGAATTGCATCTTAGAATTTAACTTCAATTAAAGTTTGATTAGAAATGTTTCAAAATGGCAATTTATTATTTATTTCACAAAGCAAATATGGCCTATAGGAATAATAATAATAATTGTCATTGTATTATGAATTCTTGATTTGTTTCTAATGCAGAAACGCTGCAAGGTTAAATTGGAGTGACAATACTTTTTGTCATGAAATTGAAGAATTGTGATTTCATTTGCAGGTTTTGAATAAGTGGTCCCGTCCCCTGTAATTCTTAATTTTTAGCTAAAGCAGGATTTCGTCATAAGATTTGAGTTCAAAATAGGGATTGTCACTAGAAAACTGGAGCAGAGTTGCTGTGAGTTTCATGGTATACTTATGATTTCCAGACGAAAATGTCCATTGTATCTCAAACTCCTCATTAAAACATCCTGTTTCAAACCACTATGTTGTAGACTCCATTCTTGCAATAAATTTACTATTATAATTTGCTAAATTTGTCTGAGGTCTGTGATTTTAGCTGCAACAAAAGGATTTGCACACGTCACTTTTCACCCTACTCTTAAATTGCTTGCATGGTTAGAGCACTCGCCTTACAAGCGAGAGATCTGGGTTCAATTCCAGGCAGGGCGAAACTTTGGGCAAATTTCCTTACGCCACATAATAATAATAATCCTTGCATTTGATATAGCGCTTTCCACATTTTTATCAACGTCCCAAAGCGCTTCACAGAATATACTGTAAAGTGAATTGACTGTATATATTTGTGGGCAAATCGCGGCAGCCATATGCGCACAGCAGTGTCCCACACACAGTCGTGGGTTGAAATAACCAATTTTACTATTGTGGTTTTTTTTGGACAGATTATTATTAGGCGTGTGTGTGGAGTAAGGAAACTTGCCCAAGATTTGGCCCTGACCTGCCTGGATTCGAACACAGGCCTCCCCAGCTTGGTCTCCCCAGCTTGCAAGACAAGTGCTCTTAACCATTGAGCCACAGGAGCTCCACATGCTTAATAATAATCCCTCAAAACAAAACAATAATAAATTGGTCATTTTCAATCCACGACTGTTTGTGGGACACTGCTGTGCGTAATTGGCTGCCACATTTCGCCCACATATATAGTCAATTCACTTCACAGTATATTCTCCGAAGCGCTTTGCACGTCTCAAAGACATGAAAAGAGCTGTATCAAATGCAAGGATTATTATTATATGCACCAAAATTCTGAGCAGCTTCTCAACGCAAATTCAGGAACATCAAAATTCATAATTTTTTCAAATACAAGCATATTGAAATTATCACAGCATCAAACGGATTCGGTTTTAAAATGAATCTAACACCCTGGGCCTAACTATCTTTCCTGGTTACCTATTCCAAATGTTGATTAGAGGGCATTCAGTCTCCTATCATTGCATCACATGGACATCAACTCAGCCCCCTTCTTCACACCCAGGAAGAAGCCAACAGGTCTCTACAAAATGCACAGTCATTACACTTCACAGTAAAATCCTCTGAAGTCCTTTAAGATGCCTTCCCATCATTTCAAATACAAGCATTTGAAATTATTAATAACCTAGATTATTTATCTTAAATCCCAATGTGGCAGTTCGGTAAATCCATAATCTTCTAACCCAGAACCGACCGTGTTTCAAATTAAACCAGACAGGTACAATATTCAAACATACTTTATTTTCAATGCAAACATCTCAACATAGTACACAATACTTCATAGAGAAGTAGGAGACATGTTTAGGGCTTCATTCAGTGTTTTATTGGTTAAGGTGCTGAACAGGAGGAGGAGTGAAAATCCTGAAGGCAAACGGTTATGGAGAAAAGGCAGGGAACATGGGATTAAAAGATCTGTCAAAATCTATTAAGGCAAAACAGGCCTGAGTAGTTGATACGTGTAATTTTCTGCTCCTATTGTTCTAAATCAGGTCGAACTGCTCACTTGCTCCCCTTGGTGGTCATGGTCAGTTCGGCATTGGCACTGACAGAAGTCTTGCTGTGGGGATCTGAAGCAGCACTCTTAACAAACAGGGCAGTTAGTGCATGCTGGTAACAGACGATTGGGGGAGATTAGATTACGTGAGGAGTGAGATGAAGCAGGCTCAATGAAACATCCTGCTTCCATAATTTCCTATGTTCCTATGAAAACATTTATTCAGTATAATGTGGAGGGTGTGTCCAGGACAATGCTGAGCATGGTATCTAGTCCCAAGGATTCCCTTTGAAGGTCAAACCGCGATGATTCATTCACAGAGGCTTTCGTGGTTTGTTGCTGGAGGTCATATTTCATTTGCTATTTCCGCAACATACGGTATAATCCTAACGCTATTGCCAAGCAAGTGAAGACAGACGCTGCAGCAAAACAACAGAACAACATGTCATTTAAATAAATAGTGATTTGATAGACAAGCTAGAGAAATAAGGTGTCATTTACATCAACATTTTCAGAGTTCTAAAACATTTATTGAATGGTGTGCGTGCGAATAGGCCAAAACAAATGTGGCTTTTAACCTGTTTACTATCTCCAGCAAATAAAAGCAGTTTCTTTTTTAACCGTCCCCAAAACTGGCTATTTTATAATTGGAGGTTGCCTCAATACACTTCACAGGGCATACTGTAAAGTGTAGTGACTGTGTATTTGTAGGTGAATGTAGCAGCCCATTTGTGCACAGCAGGTTTTAGACAGTTAATGTGGCTTTCAACTAAGAAGAGCACATTTGCAAAATCCAATTTCACAAAAATTCAAACCCGCGTGCAAACAAACGCCATGTTCCTACCTGCAAGGTACCTCACAGTTTCCAGTTTAAGAGACTCCAACATGGTCTTAAGCGAAGCTACGTCTGTGTCAATTTTCTTGTTTGTTTCTGCAACGCCAAGAGCTGTATCTGCATTCTGGAAGTGTACGGAAACGACAGTACATGAGGAACTGGGAAAGGCGACTTACTCCCACCACCCAATGTTTTGTATTTCCTAAACACAAGTAGACAGTGCCAGTGAAGGTTTAGACATGTTTGCTTGCCTCATTGTGTCTGGCAAGAGAATTTAACAATCCCTGGCATTACTGTTATACAGTGCCCCTTCATCACCTCCAATATATTTTTGGTGTGATTCATGACGACACCCATATCACTATACAAACTAAAGCTAGAATTTCCATGCATTCCACCTGCACATGGAAATCCCAGAGATAGATTGATGGAATATGCACTCTCTCCCTGAAGGGACGCATCCTGCTTACTTAGTTTGGAAAGGTATCAGTGCAGGTTGGCAAGAGCCACGATTTAGAGATTCTAGAGTGTGTGTTGGGGTTACTGTACCTCTGCAAGAATCACAGAAGTGGCTGTGTGCCAAAATGAAGGTTGATGTGAAATAATGTTCATCCAAAGCATACGAAATAATAAATGTTTGAAATACATATTAGTCAATTGGACTAAATTCTACAGAAAGGTCATGCCTCAAACAAGCCGCCCAATTGGCATTCTGTGATTTATAGTATTCCTGTCCTTATTTCCAATTTCCAACAACCAGCTATTCATTTTATTTCTTTCATATCAATTAAGCACCATTCTAAAACCACAATTCCCACAGTTCTATCAAATTTAATGTCTGTGACCAAAAACTAACATTAGTATTATATATAAAAGTGAGCAACAGTACAATAAAAAAATATGAAGGAACCTTAGTGCCAAATGTATTGTTGACATTCCCATTCATTTCTGCGCTCTCCTTTCCCTGGTGATACTTCAGCCTGAAGGTCATGGATCGAAACACATAAGGATTGTGGACTCCTGTAACTCAGCGGCACTCGCCTCATAAAGGAGAGACCTGGGTTTGATTCCTGGCAGAGCAAAACCGTGGGCAAGTTTCCTTACTCCACACACCTCATAATAATCCCTCAAGAAAACAAATATTAAATTGATCGAGTCAATCCATGACTGTTTGTGGGACACTGCTGTGTGCAACTGGCTGCTGCATTTCGCCAGCAAAAAAGAAGTCAATTCACTTTACAGTATATTCTGTGAAGCGTTTTAAGATGTCTAGAAGACGTGATAAGGCACTATATCAAATGCAAGGATTATTATTATTAGTGGTAATAAACAAAAAGTACAACCCTGGCAAAAAACATAAACAGAGTTCAACTATAAAGGACATTCAGTGCTTTGACAATGTAAAAACTGGGGCAGTGTGGGATTGCAGGCTTGTGTAGAACCGTGAAACCTTCAGCAGACAGCATCGACCACCCCATTCATTATTCACTCGGTTTGCCTGAAGGAGGATGTCAGAAATAATCATAGAAAAGAGTCTCCACACTGTGCCTTGTCCGACCATATCTGCACTCTCCTGACATGCTTGTTACAATGCATAGTACTCACTCCAGCTACTCAGGGTCCAGACCAATGAAAAAATGGCTCATCTTTCGATTAAATGTGAATTGTTCATGACTCACTGAGTGCCCAGAGTTTCCATTTCTAATTGCAACATAGAAAGAACTACTGATAACCGTCGATTGACAGAAAAAAATCACTGTACTCATTGTATTGATAGATGCCTGTTTATATTCTACAAAAATATATTTTAAAAAATACTCACCAATTCAGTAAATTCAGTTTTTGTTGCCATTAACTGCTTTTCTTGGTCTCTGAACTAATAAAAAAAGAAATGAGTAATGTATTATGGACGTAGTTGGGAAATAGTAATACTGTACTGAAAAGCTTGGCAGCGAAACACACGTTTTGATGTTTTGATGAGAAAGATGAAGTAAAAAGCATATAATGATGACGGCAAAGAACGCACAGTAACCAGCGACGAGCTGCCAGAGATACATTACCATATCCACAATCCTGCTTTTCTCCAAGTTCATATCCAGTGTTGAATCCGCTCGCATTTTCTTAACTTCTTCCTACAAAACCAAAAAGTTGCATAATTTCCCATCAGCGGGAAAAGGTTCACAGAATTGGGAATGTTCCACTTCCAACCACCCCGCAAAGTGCCAACTTACCACAAGGTGTCTTTTCACATGTCCCAGTTCAATTTTTATTTTCTAATGAGAAAAGTGGAGAAACAAAAAATAGAACTAAGTATATTAGCGTATAGTGCACTGTGTGAGGAACAGACCAGGGCGTCACCAAGGAACCCTGGAACAAGGGCAGCTGCTCTTGATTTCACACTTAATCTCAAAAGTCTAGTCAATGAAAATGAGATACACATTACCAGCTGGTTCCTCTGTGTCTCTCACAAATAACAAGAACCAGAGCAAAACAACATACTGGCAGCTGCTCTTAACATGACGGATGAAGATGCTAAAGCCTGAATAAGGACGTGTTGAAGAAACGGTTTGATACTGTAACGGAAAGACAGTATAATAGGTGAGCTGACAGGTTAAGATCCAAATGGCCAAACCTCTCCAGTGATTCTGTGTGATCTTGTGAACCCAATGCTAATTCACATAAAAATGTGTAGTATTTTATACTGCCACTAGACGTCTCAGCGTCTAACTTACTACAACACAGTGCCAGGAATGCCAATAAGAAAACAAAATACACGAGTGAAGTTTAAGTTGTTGAAAGCCTTTCCAAAATCTTATAACCAAAGCATTTTGCTACACACTGATGCAAGCTGCTCAAAGTCGTACCTCATTCTCTGTCCTCAGGTTTGAAAATTCACTTTTCTCCAGAATAACCATGTCCTTCCGTATAGAGTCTAAATGAGCCATGATTTGCTGCAGCATAATTTCCTGAAATAATATTACAAAACAATTAAGTCTTGTGGGTTCTCGTTAGACATGGAGTCCTGTAGCGCAGTGATTTGAGCACTAGCCTTACAAGCGAGAGGACCTGGGTTTGATTCCTGGCAGGTCGAATTTCAGAAGACGTGATAACAACAACAATAACAAAATTACATTGATTAAAGCACTTTCCACATCGGGAAGATGTCCCAAGGCGCTGGAAAGGCATTATTTCAAATGCAAGAACTATTCTTATTATAGATATCATAGAATCATAGAATTTTACAGCACAAAAGGAGGCTATTCGGAAAAGAGCAACTCAATCCCACTGCCCCGCTCTCTCCCCATAACCTAACAGACCTGTTCTCCCTAAATAAAGATCTAATTCTCTTTTAAAATATCAGCAAACATTTGGCGGTTTTACGTTTTCTGTCATTTTGATAAAAAAAAGTTTCCATTGATAAACATACAGTATGTGTAACCTATTTTGAAGTGTGCGTAAATTGGCTGTCGATTTTACATTCTGGGAAGTGCTTTGGGACATCATTCTGGCATTCTACCAAACGTAAAGATTATTATTACAACTATAAAAATGGCTAAGATAAGAGTTGCCATCAACATTACTTCTTGCATGGTGTTCACGGGCGTGATGTGCCGTGGGAGGAGCAGGCAGAGATAGGAGGCAGTGAGGGAGCAGGCAAACACTAAACATGTCGAAGCCACAAAAACAGTAACGCAACCCGTCCGCAGCAAAATCAAATCTATCAATGGAGTAGAAAGGAATAAGAAATAAACAGGAAAGAAAAAGACAGAGACACAAAAAAAAAATCCAGGCATGTGGAAATTATTCTCTAGGTTGGACATTACGTACTGTATATCCATCGCTTTGTTGAGATGCTCTGAGGCAAACATAGAAGCACTCATGGTAATATTTAAAGGAGTAGTATTTGCAGCTTTCTCAGCGGCTTGTACTTTTGTTTGGATAATTGGTTAATTTATTAAAAGTTCACAAAACATTTTTACATAAAAGGAAATGAGAATAATCCTTGCATTTGATACAGTGCCAATTTATCATTATTACTTGACTGTGGTACATTGAATGAACTTAGTTATGTAGAATTTAATGTTTCTAACCATATATATCTGAGGAAGTCAGAAGTTTTAACAGTATACGGTTTAAAATATGGATGTGAGATTTGGCCATTCAATCTCTTTCCTTCAGGATACCCACCACACTGTGTTTCTATCACAGCAACAGGCTCTCAAAATCAAAATTCAATTTGGTGTATTTGACAGATAACAAATCGTGTCTGGCCGAAAGGTCAGACACGATAAGGACAAAATGTGACTTCTTGTAGGTTTACCTGCTGAGCTTTAGTAACCATATCCTTGTACATGGATTCCATATTAGCGCTGGTTAGATTTGCTATTACTGTGACGACCGCTTCAGCTTGCGCTTTCTCAAAACCTGTCAGGAGGAAAATGCAAGGGCATGTACATCGGACTAATTCCAAAAAGGAGCCAGATACTTTACAAAACTAATCTCTAACTCTGCTGGATTGCCCCTCCTCCCCCATCCCGTCTCAGTGAACAGCAAGCAGTAGTTCCCAGCTGCAAATCCCTGACCTCAGTTGAAATAATAACAATCACAAACTAATGAGAATAATTATTTCATCTGATTGAGCCTTTCCACACTGTCAAAATGTCTCAAAACTCTTCACGCGATTTTACTGTAAACCGTAGGGGAATGTGGCAGAAACCTTGGCTTAGTGTTTCATCTGAAGGATGTTTCATTCTCCAACAATGGGGGATATAGAAGGCTCAATCTCATGTGGACTTCTTCCGTCAAGCAGATTTGTTGACCCTGATCGAATGTCTTTCGCAAGGAATATATCTTTGACTAGACTTGCACACGAGCTTCACAAAGAGAGAACCAGGCCGAGACCTGAGCCTATCGGGTTCAAGTCAAGTGCACCATTTGAGTGACATTCGACTGGAATGCAATGCTCGTTAATCTCGGAAGGGGACAAAAAAGTCAAACACAACAAATTGAATTTTAGTTTGAAACCTAGCGTGGAGCTGTGATGGGTAGACAGTCCGCGGATATTCTGAAAGAAAGAGATCGAAAGGCCAAATCTCTCAATCTGGAATTGACAGTGAAAGAAATCATAGAATCGTACAGGACGGAAGGAGGACATTTGGCCCATTGTGTCTCTTAGAAAAGAAGTGTCCAAATCAATCCCAATCCCCCGCTCTCTCTCCATAGCCCTGCAAACTTGTTCTTCCCAAATAATGATCTACTTCTGGAGAGAGAGCTGAGTAGCTAACGGTCAATGTGCCTCTCTGCTGTTCCGCTCGCTCACCGTTTGTTTGCAGTTCCAGGACCAGGGCGTGCGTGTCGAAAAATGCCTTCCTCTGCTCTGGCGAAGTTATTTCCACTCTCCGTGAATTGTAAGACTGGGACACCCCAGTTGTGAGAAAACCTGCAAATGCACAGAGGGCGATCAGTTTGGCCAGGGGTCGGCTCACCGAAGCAAAACCACCGCGGGAATTTGCGGCTTGTGTAAATTTCTAAACCGTAAAGGAAACTCCACCCTTTCCAACGCACCAAACTCACCAACACAAAAACCTATCGTTTCTTCTCTCCCTCACTCTCTTGCCTACACTCTTGCCGGTCTAGTCAGCCTCAACAACAACAACAACAACAACCAACAACAAAATTACATTGATAGAGCGGCTTTCACGTCGGGAGGACGTCCCAAGGCGCTGGACAGTCAGGTCGGGACCCGAGCAACAGAGGGGGGCAGGTTAGGGGGGAGGGGAGAGAGATAGGAGGGGAGGGAGAGAGATAGGAGGGGAGGGAGAGGGTTAAGAGGGGAGGGAGAGAGTTAGGAGGGGAGGGAGAGAGATAGGAGGGGAGGGAGAGAGATAGGAGGGGAGGGAGAGGGTTAAGAGGGGAGGGAGAGAGTTAGGAGGGGAGGGAGAGAGATAGGAGGGGAGGGAGAGAGTTAGGAGGGGAGGGAGAGGGTTAGGAGGGGAGGGAGAGGGTTAGGAGGGGAGGGAGAGGGTTAGGAGGGGAGGGAGAGGGTTAGGAGGGGAGGGAGAGGGTTAGGAGGGGAGGGAGAGAGATAGGAGGGGAGGGAGAGAGATAGGAGGGGAGGGAGAGAGATAGGAGGGGAGGGAGAGAGATAGGAGGGGAGGGAGAGAGATAGGAGGGGAGGGGAGAGTTAGGAGGGGAGGGAGAGGGTTAGGAGGGGAGGGAGAGAGATAGGAGGGGAGGGGAGAGTTAGGAGGGGAGGGAGAGGGTTAGGAGGGGAGGGAGAGAGATAGGAGGGGAGGGAGAGGGTTAGGAGGGGAGGGAGAGGGTTAGGAGGGGAGGGAGAGGGTTAGGAGGGGAGGGAGAGGGTTAGGAGGGGAGGGAGAGAGTTAGGAGGGGAGGGAGAGAGTTAGGAGGGGAGGGAGAGAGATAGGAGGGGAGGGAGAGGATTAAGTGGGGAGGGAGAGGGTTAGGAGGGCAGCAGAAGGCACGATCGAAGAGGAGGGTCTTGAGACCGGCCTTGAAGGAGGCGAGGGAGGGAGGTGAGGCGAAGGGGCTGTGGGATGGAGTTCCAGTGTGGGGGGTGGGGGGGGGGGGGACTCTGAGACACGACCCTGCCTGGAGGGTGCTGTGTAAGTGCGGGCTGTTGTCGACGTTGTTACCCTATACATTCTGCTCAGATTCAGACTTCGCCAACCTGTCCCAAAGGGCCCTTGGGAGACTATATTATATCCAAGCGCAGATTAGAGACCGGCCTCAAACACAGTGAATAGACTGAGTATAACTTACTACTGTATGAGTAGTACTGTATGAGCTCCTGCGGCTTAGTGTTTAAAGCGCTTGTCTGGCGAGCTGGGGAGGCCTGTGTTCGAATCCAGGCAGGTCAGGGCCAAACCTTGGGCAAGTTTCCTTACTCCACACGCCTAATAATAATCCCTCCCCCCAAAAAAATCCCACAATAATAAAACTCGGTCATTTGAATCCACGACTGTGTGTGGGACGCTGCTGTGCGCAATTGGCGGCCGCGATTCGCCCACAAATATATATATATACAGTCAATTCACTTTACACTATATTCCGTGAAGCGCTTTGGGACGTCGATAAGAGGAGAAAAGCGCTTTATCAAATGCAAATGTGCGAGGATGAAGTTAGTTATTCCCGAACCGAAGCCTTACCTCGGGTTAGCCCAGAGCCCAGGCTGTGGCTCGGAGGAGCCTGTGTGGAGACACTGCCTCTGAAGTGACATGAGACTGGCAGCCTGGTGCAACATTGTATTGCTGCTCGCCTCATGGTATCTGAGCGTCCTCCTCAACAGTCTGGGCCTTGAATTGGGGCTCAGGGACACGTGTCCCTCAGAGGTGTCTCTGTCTCTCTCTCTGTGCTCAGCCAGAGTGGAGACAGCTATAATCAAAGGAGCAAAACTCCCAGCCAGTTACTTGTTCCTGTGTTTCATTCTCCACCTCAAGCTGCTCAGGCAAAATCACAGCATCGCCCTCTGGGCTGGAGACCTCACTGCAGCAATGTGTGTGTGTGTGTGTGTGTGTCATTCAGCACACAGCTCACCCAGCCATGTGCCAAACAGTATGTTTCTGATACAGTCCTTTTACTTGCCCACCCCCCACCAACTCAATCCTCACCCACACGTTGCTGACCCCCCCCCCCCCCCCCCCCCCCACACCCCCCCCCCCAACCTGGCTCAGTTGATTGAAACCACAACTTTAACACTCAGACATAATAATAATACTAATAATCCTTGCATTTGATATAGAGCTTTCCACGTCTTCCAGACGTCTCAAGGCGCTTCACAGGATATACTGTGAAGCGAATTGACTGCACATGCGGGTGAAACGCGGCAGCCAATTGCGCAGTGTCCCACAAACGGTCACGGAGTGAAATGACCCATTTTTAAAACTGTTTTAAACAATTACAACAACAACAACAACTTCGATTTATATAGCGCCCTCCACGCCGGACGGCGTCTCAGAGCAATTATTATTTGGTGCGTGGAGTAAGGAGACTTGCGCAAGGTTTCACTCTGCCTGCAATTGAACCCAGGTCTCTCGCTTGCAAGGCGAGCGCTCTAACCACTGAGCTACAGGAGTCGACAGTAGATGAGAGCCGAGCCAGGCTACTGCTAACTCATCTAACATTTGATTTCAGCTTCCGACAAAATGCTTTTCCTTCTTAGTTCCCACAATAGTATTACAACAAACTGTTCAGCTGTGCGGTGTCCGACTAAGCCATCGAGCCTCCGCAATAAACCTGGGTGAAGGAGAACGCTTGGGTCATGTGAAAACGGATTCAATGCCAGGCTGTGGGATTGGGGGAAGCCTCCCATCATAGCTCTGGAATGGGAGGAAGCCTCTGTCTCTGCTGAGTCAGGAAGACCTACAACAAGGACAAGTTATACGCTATAGGAGTGTCATTTTTTTGTTATATAGCCACCTTCATGAGGGGTTGCGTCTTGAAGCAATAATGGAACCAAGGAATAAAGGAAACTTTAAGGAAAATAATAAAATTACGCATGCGCACTTATTAAACTTACAGTCAGTGATGGCCCCCCAAGAAAATTGACCAAGTGGTTTGAAGTCTTAAACCGCCTCTGTCTCTGGGTCTGTTAGAGGTAATGATAATACTACAGTACAAGGTAACACGTCTTGAGGTTTTTCCTCAGTGTTAATAAAACACTTTAGTTGTAACCCACGTCTGTCTCAATGCGGGTTCAGAATCTTTCTGTAGCTGGGTCTGTACGCATGTCTGCTACAGTACAGTGACCCCCAGGTGACTGGACTCCCAAGTCTCTGAGTTTTCACTAAACAAACACGGTGTCCAAAAAATGCTTGTAAACAGCAGTACAGTGTAATTACACCAAGACGGAAATTCCAGCTCACCGTACTGTATCCCCCCCCCACCCTTTAGTCTGTCTGGATAGCCAGGGTTTTACTGTCCTTCAAACTGAGTATTTGATCCTATCTGCACCAAGCATTCATGTATGATTCCAGCAGAGGTCACTAGATAACAGAATACCAGAGCTATACTTTTCTCTTCCTGATGTAGAAAAACTATAACCAATGTTAATCATAAGATAATCATAATGAACAAGCCCCAGTTCTGGCGAAGGGTTGTAGACCCGAAACATTGATTCTTTTTCCTTTCTCCATAGATGCTGCCTGACCTACTGGGTTTCCCCAGCAACTTCTGTTTTTGTTTCAGATTCCCAGCATCTGTAGTATTTTGTGTTTTGTTTAATCATAAGATTATGAGTTTGGTTCAGATGAGAAATGGCCTGCGTCCCATCTCAACCCTCTAGACCAGTGGTTCTCAACCCTTTTCAGTCATGTACCCCTTGTTAATTTTCAACATTATTGTGTACCCCCACCCAACCACATACACACACACACACCACTCCCCTCATTCCACTATTTTCTCTTTTGCCTTCCTTGCCCTGCCTCTCCCTCTCTGTTAATCCTTGATGGCTCAACTTTTGACAGTGGCGAAGAGAGAATGAAGGACATGTGGCAAGTCTGGAGGGATAAGAAGGCGCGAGAGCGAGGAGGGATTTATAGTCGCTCGATCCGAGTTTAAATTTATTCTATCTGCATAGCATTTCAGAGTCCAGAATTGTTGAACAGAATCTTAACTCTGACGCATGTGGCTATTAAAAGAGCGTGGAGAAAACTGGCTTCAAAATTTGGGTTGTATTTGAAAAAAAAGCTATATTCTATTTATAAAACTATCTGCGTGCAAGGTTTGCAGGTATGATTTGTTTTGTATGCTCTAATTTGAGGATGGAGCATTTATTTGAATGTATTTGTTTTGACCGTGGAAAAACTGGATGTGCTAGAAATGTTGGTTTAATAAAATGCAGCAATTCAATCTTGCCTGCCAGGTGGCACGCTTGTGTACACTTCCATGTGTGGTGTTTGATGTAAAATCCATGTTCATTACAATAACACTTGAGTTGCTTCAATATATGGTGCATGATTTATTTTTCATTGGATTTTCAGAGCAATAGGTTATTCAGAAAGATAAAGCTGTTTGTCTGTGGGGTGGGGGTGGTTGGGGAGTTGTGTGCAGGGCCAATCAGGAAGGCCATTTGGTCTCGGCCTCAAGCTCAAAGGAGGCCTCAAATTTACATACGTTAATTTTTTTTGGCATTTGTTAAGTTTCGTGACTTGTTTTTACGTGCCAGCCTTTTGAACCAAAATGTGACGCACCCTCTCAGCTTAGAGTGGGGGAGGGTCTGGCCAGTGTTAATTTTGAAAACAGGATTTAACATTTTTACACGTTTTTATTAGGTTTGTTTAAAACATTTTTTTTACTTATAATTTCATAATATTGTAGTTATTAAATATAGTGAGGCCGTGATTTGGAAGTTAACCGTCATTTTTTTTTTATCACCAGGGGCCTCAAAAGTTGGAAGTGGCCCGAGCCTCTCTGAACCTGTGAGAGGGACTGGTTGTATGTGGGTCTGGACTTATGTGAGACAATGTGTGGATAATGCAGGGGAATTCTTGTGTATATCTTATAATAATATTTCTCTGGAATGTGCTTTATCTTCTTGAAACATTCAACCGAGTTCCCATCTGCCTGTTCAGGTGAATTGTTAAAGATCTGTGGAACCAATTGAAAGGAGAAGGGAGTTTCTCTTGGTGTCCTGGTCAGTCCCCAAATAAAATTGCTTATTCACCTCATTGCTGTTTGTGGGACATTGCTGTAAGCAAATTCACTTCAACGTTCGCCCACAAAACACATAGTCACTAACTTACGGTACATTTACCTGTATGTATGATGGAGTCATCAGTACTCGGGAGGTTTCAGGGGCCCAGAAACATTCCCATCCAGTATTGGTTAGAGCACTCACCTCTCATGTAAGAGGACATGGGTTTGATTCCAGGGCAGGGTAAAATCTTTTTTACCCAGGCATTTAAAGGCATTTTTTCTTACTCCACACGGCTCTGTTTACCTAGCAGTAAGTAGGAACCTGGTTGTTAGTTGATTGGTGGATTGCCTTTCCAGGGATAATAAACGCTTAAAAAAAAAAAAAAATTGTCACTCAATCCAAGACTGTTTGTGAGACATTGTTGTGCGCAATTGGTTGCCGCGTTTCACCCACAAAATACACAGTCACTTTACAGTGTGAAGTGCTTTAGGATTCTAGAAGACATGATGAGGTGCTATATCAAATGCAAAGATTATTAATATTATTATATCCTGTGAAGCACGTTAGGATGCCCTCTCGACATGAAAGGCACTGTTTCAGATACATCAGGGATCAAAATTATTATTATATTAACCCTCTGGACTAACCCTATTTAAGCTTTTAACAACATAACAAAACACTATTGTCATAACAAAGTTACTCAAATGTCAGTAATAGTTCTATCTCTGTAATGTTAATTCTAGATTGCCACAATTGTTGAAAAGCTTTAAGGCACAAGAATGTAAGAATAAGGAGCAGTAGTAGGCCATTCGGCCCCTCGAGCCTGCTCCGCCATTCAATAAGATCATGTCTGATCTTCTATCTTACTCCACCTGCCCCGCCTTATCCCCATATCCCTTATTCCCCTTATCCATAAATCTGTTTTAGATAAACAACCCTTTATAGATGCAACTTGTTGATGAGCTTCTGAGGGTGAGTTTGGACACTCTGAGTTTGGACAATATCATATATATGTAGTATAGAAAACATTAATAATATCATTTGTGTTGTATCTCAGGATATACTGTATTTACATAATTTTATATATTTTGGAAGTAAGCAACACCAGAGCTATAGTGGAGCTCCTGTAGCTCAGTGGTTAGAGCACTTGCTTTACAAGCGTGAGACCTGTGTTCAAATCCAGGCAGATAAGGCAAAACCTTGGGCAAGTTTCCTTACTCCACACACTAAATAATAATCCATTCAAAAAAATCACAATAATAAAATTAGTCATTTCAATCCATGACTGTTTGTGGGACCCTGCTGTGAGCAATCGGCTGCCGCATTTCGCCCACAAATGTACAGTCAATTCACTTTGCAGTATATTCTGTGAAGCGCTTTGAGACATCTAGAAGATGTGAAAAGCGCTATGTCAAATGCAAGGATTATTATATTATTATATTATATGTGAGGAGTGGCGTCTTACAATTTGAATCCAGTGGTGCTTGAAGAAACAACAAGCAGACAAATTCTCTACAGATATTCTGTAGCTTCTGTTCAACCGAGAGAGATTATGGGTTGGGATGAGAGAAACTCAGTCTGTTGCCTGATTTACGATATAAATGAGCTCACTTTAAGGTAAATCCTGTGAAACGCTTTGAGACACCCTCCCAGTGTAAAAGGTGCCATATCAAAAGCAAGGATTCTTTAATGTCATAGTACAAATCTGTTGCTCGACTGATCTCGCCCACTGATCAGTCATGTATTGAGTTCCTTTGACCGTTTGCCAATTGTTGCTGTAGGTGGCTGCCACCTGAATGCATGAATAATGAGAAACAGTAAAAAGTTTGACTCTCCATATAAAAGCTGGTGCAGTGCTGGCAGCAGGAACTCGAGTTGAAAAAGATAATAACTCTCTGTTGGATACAAACATAAAAGGACAACAGAAGACAATTAAAACGCAGAAACTCTTTTCTGATTCCGGGTCCGGGGCATGTTGATCTCATTCCTTTGAACAGCAGGTATCTTTGATGGCCTTTTTGATTTCACAGGTTGTTAACTAACACTAAGTGCCAATTAAAGATAACATCTGAACCTAAAGGAAAGTGGAGGGAGACAACACCTGGAAGTCGTATATTACAGCATCGAGAGGAATCTCTTGAAATGACACCGCGACAGCAATGACCTTCGATAACTTCTGATACAAATGGAAACATCACACAAAGTGCTGAGATTGTACCAGCATTTACTTTAAAATGCTAGAATGCATGAAATAAAAACGATAATTAAAAATGAGGCTTGTGACACTGACCTTGAAAGCGACTGAGTGATAAGATTGCTTTGGTTGAAGAAGAACCTTTGGCTCAAATAATAAGCTTTTTAAATGAATCCAGTGTTCTTGCCTTAACCACTCTTCCTTGAGTTTAAGAACAAATAAACCCCCATCAGGTATTTATTTTTGATTTTCAGCCTCACCATTCAATTACTTATGGAAAACTAACTCCAATTTAAGATTAAACTAAGTCTTTTCCAAAATGTGAACAGTTTTAAAAAGCATAATTCTTGGCTTTATGCATCCGTGACCTCCTATCCCCTTACCAACCTGCCCGCCCCCTCCGCTCAGCAGGCTCTTGCCTACTCCACATCTCCCGACCCACCCGCCCCACCATTGGAGGGTAAGCCTTTAGCCACTCTGCCCCCAACCTCTGGAACTCCATCCCGCAGTCCTTCTGCCTCATCCCCTCCCTGGCCGCCTTCAAGTCTAGGCTCAAGACTCTGCTCTTCAATGGACTCATCAGCAACTCCTAATCCCACTCTGTCTTCAGCTCGGGTCTGAAGCAATAACTGTCCAGTGCTTTGAGATGTACTCCTGAGGTGAAAGGCGCTATACAAATGTAATTTTGTTGTTGTTGTTTATAAATAGAGGTACAGAATACAAAAGTGAGGAAGTTCTGCTACTATTTATGTCATTGGTTAGGCCTCAGCTGGATTACTATGTTCAGTTCTGGGCACCACACTTAAGGAAGGATGTCAAGGCCTCAGAGAAGGTGCAAAAGAGATTCACCAGAATGGTACCAGAGATTCAAAATTATGAGGGAGAAATTATTTCCATTGGCCGGTGGGTCAGTAACCAAGGCACGTAGATTGAAGATAATTGGCAAAAGAATCAGAGGGGAGATGTGGAGACTGGGTTGATATGGCCTGGAATGCACTGCCTGAAAGTGTGGTGGAATCAGATTCAATAACAACTTGCAAAAGGGAATTATATAGGTACTTGAAAAGGAAACAGAGCAGGCACAGGCACCATGGGTTGAATGTCCTACTTATCTGCTGTAAAAAAAAGGAAAGAAAAACACTTTGAAGAGAGAGATTCAGTAAATTTTGCCTAGAAATACATTGTTACTGTACTTCAGAATGTAAAAAAAACCTGTGAAGTTCTTTGAGACATCCCTATGATGTGATAATGAGCTATATCAAATGCAAATATTATCATTATGATAAGGGACCAAAGGGAAATGTTAGGCAACATACTTCTGTTTACCTAGAGGTAAATAGGAACCCAGTTAATAATCAAATTGTGGATCGCTTTCCAGGGGTAAGCTTTCCATTTCCAACCCCCACCCACACACACAGACACACACTCCTCTCCTACGCCAAGATAAGGTGCCCGGGCTGCCGGGTGCCAAGTCAAATGCTTTTCAAGTTCTCTTGACATGAAAGAAGGCATTTATAATACTCTGAAGTGAAGTGCCTTGAGATGTGTCAAAAACACGATAAGGCACTACATCAAATGCAAGGATTATTACCAGTATTGTATTGTAATTTGTGAATGTTAACTGCAATACTGAAGGAAAATGTGAGTAGGAAAAGTATTAGAGTAGATAAATATTCCTCAGTGAATTGCTGTCACAGTAAGTGACCTGTCATATGATAGATCCTTCACTCAAAAGAAAATCCTGTGCTCTAATTCTCTACAGTATTTCCAAAGACCAAACAGAACTAAAAAAAATCAAACTTCTTTAAGTCTACATCTATCTAACCACAGAATAGTTAATATGTTTTCACACATCTTAGAGCAGCACAGAAAATAATGTTTGCAGGTCAAAGTGACTGTGCTTATTTGAGATTCCCTGATACTTGAGAGCCCACTTAGGTAGGTTGCTATGACTACACATTCTGCCGTCAGATTCTGCTGCAATAAAGGGCAAGTCAGTTCCTTTACTCTTCATTTTTGCAAAGAACTGTTGATGGTTACATGGGGAACCTAAATGCAAGTAGTTTCTGACAGTCGAGAAAGATGGATAAATGCAATAGTATTGACTTAAAGATTTTTTTATTTAACGACTCATGCTGTGGTATAATTTTTCCATGAACAATGTCTTGCTGGGGGCAAATAATTCCCACCAGCTGCATCACAAATATGATGGTGAAAACATTCATTTGTGTCATATTTCAAAAGGGATATAGTGTCCTGTAATGCCATTCCTTAAATAGCAACTCCAATGTTTAGTGCCACTGGGGCATATTAGGATATTTTGCCTACAAAATACAGTCACTGCAATTACAGTAAATCCTGTGAAACACTCCATTGCCTCCTTCAAGACCCATCTCAAAACCCTCCTCATCAATCTGCCCTGCACCCTCCCTGATCCTGACCAAACATCTCGGGTCTGAAACACTGATTGTCCAGCACCTTGTGACATCCTACTGATATGAAAGGCGCTATACAAATGTAATTTTGCTGTTGTTGTCTTTAAATTCGACATATTTGGTTTAGTTCCTTCCTTTTAGGCCTATTATTGATTTCTAAGGTGTTCCCTTTGCATCAGATCATCACGAGTTCTGGTTTATTACCATAACTAAGTTAAATATCATCTGTTCTCAGGTTGATTGTAAGACATAATTTCAATAACAACCACCGAACTAATATAGATAACAACATTAAAAAAATTGAAAGATGCTATACAAATGTAGTGTTGTTGTTGCTAAAGAAATGTTGGATGTCTTTTCATGGCCTATGTACCAAAGGTTGATCTGTTATACTATGTAACCCTATTTTATCGCTTCATACACTTTGTCTACAGTTATCCTAAGGTAGACCAATCCATGGTTTGAAGGCTCATCCCTAGCACTATTTAAAAAATATAATGGTTGCTATTTTCCAAACATTCATGACACTGAAGGGGCAGTGGGATTGAGTTACTCTTTTCAAAGAGCCGGCACAGACTAGATGGGCCGAATGGCCTCCTTTTGTGCCGTAAAATTCTATGATTCTATGATTGCTTGATATGAGTTATTTTATCATTCAGCGATTTCAATCCTTGTTATCAAAACTTCTTACTCATACAATTGCATGAGGTACATTAATAATAAGATCTGGTATTACAATTTTAAACTGCTTTGCAGAACAATATGGATAGGGAGATGAAACTTCAGCTTCTTGGGGTGTGGGGAATGGAAGTATAGGAACTGAGGTGAAAGCAATTAACTTCCAATCTTCCACTAATTTAAAGTGTAGGAAGATCAATGATGGCTTTAAACATAATTCACTTGATATATTAAACTCTAATCCATTTAATCCAGTCAAGATGCTTCCAAAGGCATTTGAGGATAGACATACAATGAAAGGTACTGATCTTTATTGTGACACATACATTGGAGCTATAGTGGGCCTTGCTGGGAAATAGCCTGCATAAATGTTCAAAGGAAAACATATTTTTTTCTTTTCAAAATGTGCCATTTGTCTCTAGGTAGGGCTGTTTCACTGACTGCGGTACTTTCTATTTTTCACAAGATTATGTGGTGTCTGAATGTTTTATGGTGCTTGTTAAAGTGGCTGATATGGCAGTCCACCCTCACGAGGTTCAGTGAAACAAAATATAGAAATTGGCTTCCTCTCCCACTTCTGAATATCGGAATAGTGGAATCCGTGGTGCTCTCAGTAGTCTGATTCCTCAACCGGGCACATCTGCAATATTCCAAGGCTATCTGGCTTCTCAACAGAATTTGGAGGGCAGACTGCTGGAGGCAGTGATTCTTTCCACTTGGCACCTGCAAGCCAAAGTCCTAATGGATAGGGATGTTCCAAGGTGGATCACCAGAGGGAAGCTTGAAGTACTGTACAGGTAAACCTCTATTTAGGACGGGGTTGCGTTCCTGAAAAACGTCCTAAATCGAAACACGATTTCCCATGCGGTCCCATTAAATAACCAGAGATGTGTTCTTTTCACAAAATATTTGGACCTTAAACCCACTAATAACACACAAAACCACACAACATAACACACAATTTAACACACATAGGCAAGAAGGGGTACTTGGGGTAACTGTACAGTATTGTACTTTAATACTGGCAAACTTTAATACAGCAAACTTTAATACTGGCAATGTAAAAGTGGCACTTACAGCTTCCCCACTTGTGCCATGTGTACCTTTTGAGAAGAACCAAATAAATCTACCATTAGGAATGGGGATGGGGGGATAGGTTAATAATAATGATCTTTGCATTTGATGTACGGCCTTATCACATAATGAAGACAGCTCAAAGTACTTCACAGAATATACTGTAAAATAAATTGACTATATATTTTGTGGGTAAAACGTGGCAGTCAATTACGCACAGCAATTGTCCCACAAACTGTCGTGGATCTAGTGACCAAATTATCAGTATTTTTTAAGGGATTATTACCCCAGAAAGGTTATCTGCTTATCAACTGCCAGCCAGGTTACTACTTCCTACTGGGTCAACAGAAGTGTGTGGAGCAAGCAAACTTGACAGTGATTTGCCCTAACCAGGAATTAAGCCCAGGTCCTCTCGCTTGTGAGGCGAGCGCTCTAAGCACTAAGCTACAGGAATCTGATTGATGCTCTTTTGACAGTAAATTTAACACACTTTGGCAATGTGCTCTGGTATGAGGGAAATCCCATTACCCACACATATCATTACAGTGCCCTAAATTTACACAGGGCAATTAGAATAAGCTCAGATAAAGATGACTGCTGATGCTGTGTGGGAGATGGTGTTTGTGGTGCTGAAGTGATCGACACAAAAGGTGAGCAATTAATGCTGTGCAGCAGAGGTTCTGGAGATCTGCTCAGCTTTTAGTTGGTGGGGTATGGACAGAGAGACACAACCCTTTTCAGAAGCTTCCCTCAGGAGACTGAGTTGGTAGTATCTGTGATAGACCAATGTGTGTGTCTATTCAAACATTCCCAAATAATGCAATACTGACGTATCTTGGTTCATGGAATATTTATGCAAGGTTGTGGAGGATCTGTAGAACCCGGCATGAAAGGATGCCTCTTTATGGTAAAAAGTTTCATTGTGTGTTTGAGCGCTGCTTGGCAACTCGGGAACCAAAAGTTCTTCAAAAATCTTTGTGAATCAAATTTCCAGAGCATTGTACTTCAATGGTAAAATATTCATTCATAACATTTTATGTCTTTCACGAGAATTGTGCTGGAGTGCAGAGTGTGCCCGACAAGACCTGGTGCTGTCAAGCTGAGTACCAAATAATTGGAGAAACTAATTAGAGTTGCTGGAGCTGCAATATGTCTTTAAGTTGACTGCTGGAGGTCATTTGCCCCAAGTGTTAAAAATAGCTCAAGATCTATTCAGCATCTTTGAAAATCTTGTGACTTCATTGTCATGTTTTTCATGCAAACTTTAACCCTTTACTAAAGGCACGCTACAATATTTTAGAGTTTTTTTTGGGGGGTTCGATGGGTTTCTGGCCATCACCATAATGGGGGGACATGCAGTGTAATGGTTAGAGCACTCATCTCGCAAGTGAGAGGACCTCGGTTGGATTCCTGGGCAGGCAGGGTGAAAACTTTGGCAAAGTTTCCTTGCACCACATGTGGGAACATGTAGGAGATGTGCTTACACTGAAGCATTTTTCTCTCCCCCATATGAAGCATATACTTATAGTGGGATGCTCCTATTAGCACTGTGGACACTGATCAAAAATATACTTCCATCAGGATATGGTGTATGTAGAGGATACAACTGCAGCTTATGAATCAGGAGAATGCTGTTCCTGTCCTGGAATTGTGATGGGGGTAAATTGGCTATGCCTTTCCCAGGGTTAGGGAAACACAGAACCCTCCATTGATACTACAGGACTGGCAGGTGGCGGGAGAGTTCAAGCTTCCTCTACGGTTGAATGGCTCAGCCTAGCCAAGGCTCGCACATAATCAAGGTCCCGAAGGACAACACAACTGCCGGAGGCCAGACCAGGAGCAGAGTGACATATGCCGGTGGATAAATAGTTAGATAAAAGGCAAGATGAGCAAAAGGCGATCATTCAATTTGGGTCAAATGGAGAAATTCCTTTTGGCTCCAGGAGTCTTGTAGCTCAGTGGTTAGAGCACTCTCCTCGCAAGCTGGTGACCTGGGTTCAATTCCAGGCAGGGCAAAACCTTGGGCAAGTTTCCTTACTCCACACGCCTAATAATAATCCCTCCAAAAAAACAAAATTGGTCATTTCAATCCACGTCTGTTTGTGGGACACTGCTGTGCACAATTGGCTGCTATATTTCGCTCACAAATATACAGTCAATTCACTTTACAGAATACTGTATTCTGTGAAGCGCTTTGAGACGTCTAGAAGACGTGAAAAGCACTACAGTATACCAAATGCAAGAATTATTATTATTAATATTTACTCCATTTGCTTTGTTTGTTCCATGTCCAGAATTTGGCAAATGCTCAAATACTTAAAGTCTTAGTTTTGAAGCTGGTTCTTATAAATACATCAGAAAACTGGCATCAGCATTATGATCGGATGGTAATTAATGATTGGAACGAATATGAGTGGTTGAGGGCTGACACTGAACTCATTCAAAAAGTAGCTTGTTGTTATGGGGGAATAGTCAGGGAAGATGAGATGGGATGAGCTGAAGGGTCTTTTTCATCCAACCATTCCGGTGATATGATGAAATTCAACATTTAGTCAATTTCTGAATGCTTTGCAATGCTAAGGAACCAGAGTATAGACTCTGGTTGTATTTTTCCCCTTCAGTGAATTAAGTTGGCATTCCATAATCTTTCTGTTTATTCAATTACTGCTAATTTTAGAAATATTGATTGGGTGGAAGAAGTTTGTTTCCAAAATGTGGAAGATATTTAAGTTTAGAAAGGCAGCATAAATCTTCCTAGGAATCATTCCTGTGGTAGATGACAATTCTTCTTGAAATCGGACATAAATATTTTGAAAAGGTCAGGTACATTTTATGAAAATGCCACAGTATTTAATTTTGAACCACATGCTGGAATGAGAACAACCCAGTTTAGCTATGTCAAAGAAGTCTTCAATATCTATAACAATATATGGTATCAATTTATGGTTTTTAAATGAATAAACTTTGCACCTGTTTCAGTGGCTTATCACATCTGAACATCTCAAAGTGCTTCACAGAGGTTTTTTTCTCTCTCTAAAGTGTAATGACTGTGTATTTGCACAAACATTTGTGAAACATTTAATTTTAATATATTTAATGTTTTACATTTACATTGACAAACAATGTCCAAAAGAACCTAACTCCAGTTTATACATTAATTCTCATGGGGAAAAATGTGTTCGTTTAACACGGCTACAAGGAGGTAGGGAGGGCTCCGACCTACACTGTCCTGTCCCTTAGCATCCTGGAGGCAGAGTTAGCTACACAACGGGCATGTTTATTTGCCAAGGCCCCTCACATGAGGACCAGGATCAAGCAGCTATTGCTGAGTAAGTCTGGTACAAGGCATTGGACTTGGAACTTGAGAACATCAAGTTGGACAGTACGTCACAATCTGTCCGATAAAGGTCCTCCCACCAGGCTGAAGGCAGATTCCCACCAGGTAGCTGATAAGGAAACTCTGAGGCTTGGGCCGAAAGCTGCTAGGGAACGTCAGTTAGTGTCCAATTTTCTGAACATATGTCCATATGTTTAGCGCCTGGAATCCATCTTGATTGGATTTCAGAAAGACAATTAGCTGTTGCTTAAACTCTGCACCTCCAGTTAGTGGAATTATCACTCAATGGGAAGGGATGTGTGGACAGGAAGATGGTGACAATACTCTCAAGCATTTTATGTTGAGCTGAGTTCCACCAACTCAGCTTGTCCTCATCCATCCATCTAGTGAGGACTCAAACCCATGCTTGTCGCATGTCAAACGACCAACTAATGACTATCCTCCTTTGGTGGGGAGGTAAACGGAGTCTCAATGGACCTGAACTGGCAGCATGATGACATGTTTGGCAATATAATGTCCATTCTTCAAATTTATTCCATTCTTTGTAGTGGTCTTGGTAGCCTGGGATCTGAGCCAGGTGGGTCTACAGTATTCCAGGGCACTGCTAATGACAGCATCGTCTGCCTGGCTGATCACTGATGATTCATCAGCAGGATTTGGAAGTCTAGGCCACTCACTCAGGGCTGTGATTCTTCTCACTCAGCATCTGTTAACCCTGCAAACCAAACCCTAATGGTTTGGGTGGTCGTAGCTGCATAAACAGAGGGAAAGCTTGTCAGGCAGTGCAGTTACTAGGGTCCGTCAATATGTAAATTTTCCGATTTAGATATATCGATGGGCTCATATCGAGATATACCGAAATATCGATATTCTCGGGTTGTTCGTACTGTGCATGCGCGCGCAGTGTGCGCATTCGGGGTGCGCACGCATTCAGGGCCAGGTGGTAAATATATTTATCTCTCTGTGTCTCTCACACTCACTCTCTCCATCTCTGTGTTTTTCTCTCTGTGTCTCTGTGTCTCTCTCCTCTCTCACATCCCCCATCTCTATCTATCTGTATATTATCACATCTACCCCGTCGCTCCCCACCCCCCCCACACCGCCGTCCCTCTCTCCCACCCCCCCCCGCCATCTCTCTCCCCACCCACTCCCCCAGCCATCTCTCTCCCCCTCCCCCCTTAGCCGTCTCTCTCTCCCACCCCCAGCCGTTTCTCTCCCCCTCCCCCACCAGCCCTCTCTCCCCCTCCCACCCAGCCATCTCTCTCCCCCTCCCACCCAGCCATCTCTCTCCCCCTCCCCCCCCCACCCCTTGCATACCTGTATATTGTATTCGAGGACTATGAACACTATATGGCGGCTTTGCACCTCGGTCTGTGCATTGTGTATAGAGATGAGCATTCTGGGTCTTGTAGTTCAGTGTGCGCGCATTCCGATTTTTTACCTCAATATATTGACTTTTCGATATATCGATATTTTCGAAATGCCTATATCGGCGTATCGATATGAAAATTATATCAGGTTTTAGCGATATATCGACCCTAGCTGTTACTATGCAATTTTAGCTGATTTAGACTCCAGTAGGATCCCAACATACACTCTGGGGTCCCCAAGCCTTGATTCTTGGCAACCTGTGTCCAATACTTTCTGGAATTAGGTAAGCAGGATGCATCCCTCCAGGGAGAGTTTGCACATCCCATTCCAACAATCTATCTCTGAAATATCCATGTGTAGGTGGGATGCATGAAACTCAGTTTGGTGTAGATATTTTTAAGTATAGTTATGGGTTTTTGCAAGTGTCAAACAGCCGGTTGGCCAAAAATTTATGTATTTCATAGGCTACCTCACCACTCCAATATACGTTAACTCCAAGACCATATCCTACAGGAAGAATGTTATATACCGCGTAAATACAAGTTGTTGTTGTAATGCTGGAGCATATTGGTTAGAACACTCGCCTTGCAAAGGAGAGGAGCTGTGTTTGATTCCTGGGCAGGGCAAAACATTTGGCAAGTTTCCTTACTTGCCTCTGTTTACCTAATAGTAAGTAGGAATTTGGATGTTAGTTGATTGGTGGAACACTTCTCGGCACAGCAAATATTGAAGTTGTTGTTGTTGTTATCTGAAGGACAGTGCCTATAAACAATGTAATACACACTCACCACAACTTAGATTGGAGTATTTGTGTGCTGCAATTGCTGTGCATAACATTCCCTGAATAGTACCTACATGACAGCTTTACTGGATGTGCCTGAATATCTTTCTTTGCAGTTTAGATAGATGGATTTGCTTCGTAACTATTTTCTGTTTTCTCAGAGGCTTTACTCTTGTGTGTTTAAATGGTGAATAAATCTGTATTTGTCACTTATTTGTGTGATCTAGAGATCTCCAAGACCTTGTGTACTAGCTTCACTGAGTGATTGATTATAGCATGCTTTCTTTTGTTTCAATCTTCCAATACAATCTACTGGCATGGAATATTAGTTTGTCTAGTTATCTCAATTGATAACACTCTTGGGTCAGAAGGTTGTGACTTCACACCTCACATCGTGACATGAATTTATCTAAACTTCAATGTTGGGGAAATGCTTCACTGTCAGAGATGTTTCAGATCAGAAGTAAAACAAAAATTCATAGAATCTTATGGCAAAAAAGGAGCCCATCGAGTCTGTGCCGGTTCTTTGAAAAGAGCAACTCAATCCCACTCCCCAGCTCTCTCCTCATAACCGCGCAAACCCGTCCTCCCCAAATAACGTCTACTTCTCTTTTAAAAGTTGTTATCGAATCGGCCTCCACCACCTTTTCAGGCAATGCATTCCAGATTTGAACAACTCGCTGAGTGAAAACATTTCTCCTCACCTCCCCTCTGCTTCTTTTAGAAACTAGTTTAAATCTGTGACCTCGGGTCACTGACACACCCACCAGTGGAAACAGTTTTTCCCTGTTTACCCTATCGAATCCCCTCATGATCTTGAAAACCTCTATTAGGTCTCCTCGTAACCTTCTCTGCTCCAATGAGAATAAACCTAGCCTCTCTACCCTTTTCTATTTACGTTCAGGTACACATTAACAATCTGTTGACACTATGTAAAAATATGAGGGATTTTGTCCCAGTGTCTTGGCCAACAGTCCGTCAAATAAAGAAGGTTATTGATCTAAGACCTCATGTTTATTTGGGAAAGAATTCCCGAGTAGCTTGCATGATAAGGTATTGAGGTGTAGGATTATTTACTTATATTTTCAGAACTTCGAACGGACCCCAATCATCTTTATTTTTTGTTCCTGTATATTTCTAATTCTGTTACTTCTGCAAATGTGAAATATTATTCGTAACAGGGAGAAAAAATATCCTTGATACAGTGGCTGCTGAAAGTCAACCCTGGCCCCATTCTGTTGTAGCAGAGCAGTGCATTTGTGACATGGAACTCATGTAAAAATGTAACCCAATCTTTTAACTCATTAAGACACAATATGGTAGAAAAGAGAAAGCCCAACTGGCTCTTATAGATACTAGGTCTGCAGCTGGACTTGTATATACAGTATATCTTGAGATTAATTCAGGTTAAAATTATCCCAGGTTTCTTTTCCCGACCATTGCTTCACATCCACTCACTTCCATTGATGACTAAATTGTTCTCTCACCAGCATTTTTTTGTTAGGTAAAACAGATTTTATTCGCAACGCCTCTTTTCACCATTCATTAATAAATGTAGTAGAGTATCGAGCAGCTCTATTATTAGTATTGAAGACCTTTCGCATGATATTATGGTAAGCCCTTCAGGCTTACATATATATGTGTATATGGAATGGTGTACAATAACACTGCACAATGTTTCCATGATGGGGAAAATTTTATTATATTTCCACAAAATAGTTATAGACAGAAATGATTGACTACCACACGGTGCATGAGTGACATGGTTTAGTGCTTTGTGTGATGATAAAGGCTTTTCGTTGCTGATTGACAGTGTGAAATAGTGCTCATGATATCAATAAATTCTACTTGCGTTTGGTTAAAGCTGTGAATTCTGCTGCTCGAGTGGTATTTGTTTTAGTAAAAATAAGCAACCAGACCTGGATTGTTTTGAGGGAGGATGCACCAACCCTATGGAACCCTGCATGGGAGTTGTGTATTTTTTTTAAATTTGTACTTTATTAACTCTCTCCCCCTGCTGACAGGAGCTCTTTCATGTTGATGTCATACACTGAGAATTCTGGTACTTATCTGTGATAGGAGTGGGGGGTTGGTGAACAGTAGAGTGGGAGTTCTGGAAGATAAGATCGGATTCAGATCAGTTGATGGGTCTTCTTCATACAAACCAAATTTGCAATCTGGTGATCTTGTGATATGTTGAGCTCTCTCATAAGACATTTATTCTCTCCGTGTCCCACTATCTTCCACAGAGAAGGAGCTATGAGGCTAATTCTGGACAAGACCCCATAACATCTCACTGTTGTTAGTTGAAAAGTGTTGAAGCAATTTCATTACTATCACATGTGCTACACAGTAAAGCATTGAGATGCTCAACTATCTCAACTCTAGAAGTCAATACCAGTAGTTCTGGGTGAAAATGTACACAGACTTTAGTGTCAATGTAGAATATGTTATTGAGCAACTGTTCATGATCAATTTGACTTACATTAAAGTCAAACCTTTCTGGACTGACTAGGTTTTGTTCCTTAAAGAATCCCTCCATTGATTCGGACAAAACTATTCTATTCTCCTTTGGCCGGGTGAGCAGTGTGTATCCCTCCAAGCAGAGAGTGCATATTCCATTCCAGACACAGGAACATTTCCAAATACAGATGAGATTGACTAAGTCTAGTTTGGATGCTCATTAGCATGATGATGCGTTTCTGTATCTATTGTATGAAAAGAAATTGGACAAAAAAAAACTCACTTTATGGAAATTGCTTTTATTTAAGGAGTTTCTCCATCTGTGTGAGGACAGAGTGTAGAGAGTGCCTTGAATCAGAGGATGTATCTGTTTCATTCATCACTGGATTCCTAATCTCTTACCATAGACCAGACGTCTGCAGACAAATTGGCATGACGAGCTCAGTAATGAATCAACTTGATGGGGTCTGGAGGCAGCAACAAGGCCTTCCCTGTCCATGAAGCACTGTTCAAACATCATTCTGGAGATAAGAAAGAACTCTAAAGTCTTATTCTCCACATCCCACCGCCTTCGTGTGCCCCCTCAAACACCCTCAATCATCACATCCAATGGCATGTGTGAAGCAGTCATGGACCTCCTTACCTCCAAAATTGACAACATTCGCCTGGCAGCCTCATTCTTCTGCCCCGTGTCATCCACTATCACCTCCAATCCGTCTCCCTCACCCATCCTGCCCTCAACTCCTACCACAGCCCCATCCTACATTCATTTGCTCCCATCTCTCCTTCCTGTCTCTCATCTACCATCTTACTTGCTGTTCAGATATAACACTGTTCAAGACTGGACTACACCTGGAGGCTGCCAAAATATACCTGGGAGTGATCTTGAACTCGCGTAGGGAAGATCTGGCGTAGTCAAGTCTGGATATGAAAGGGCTTTGTTGAGGGAAATACACAATACATTTTCCTGTCTTAGCTGCATTTAAAAACTGATACAATTGTGCAGTATGCTAATGCACTACGTTGTGTTGTGGAATCCCAGCTTCAATCTCCAACCTTGGCTTTCATTCACACACTCATTTTGCTCAGTTGTTTAATTGCTAATCTGGGCTAGGTGCAATAGTACGCAGAAGTGAGTTTATAGTTAAGGAACGAGATGGAAAAATTGTTTTAGTATAAGCATTTCTCACTGAATGATTGCAAAACAGAATTTTAAAGTGGTGCATCTCATAACATAAGAAAGCAGAGAACAAAAAACAGACAATCTGACACATCAAATCTGTCTGCCTCTGCCCAGAGATGCATGTACAATCTATCATTGTCAATGTATTCTCTTCGGTTGATAGTTCATAACCTAAGAATCTATTAAAGGGAAAAAATGAATGAAAAAAGAAGTACGGAAAAATCTCCCAGCATAAATTCTATAATAAGATGCCACCCGACATGGAGGGGCTATAAAACTGCAGGGTATTGTTGTTGTTGTTGCTCTAATAAGAAGGTAATCTTGTTAAGCCATTTTCCGTTTCCTGTTGATTGACAAGGAATCGACATGGAAAAAAATGCATGCGCACTTATTAAACTTACCGAACACTGGAATACTTTTTTACCAATAATTTTACAGTGTGCTGGAATGCTTTATTGGTAAGTATCCATACAATATTCTGTTATTATTTAGTCTATTATTAATATGGTATGTTTTAAAATAGGTTAATTTATTGTGTAGGATTTTTGGCAACTTGCCGCTCGAATATCCGGCATATTTAATTAACCGGCACCGGGCAGGTCCTGAGGGTGCAGGATGATGAAGGTTTTACTGTAAATTGTTTCCGTGTTGGTCAATAGAAAACAATGTGATTTAACAGAATTACTTTCTCATTACAGCTCTTCAACAGAGATTCTGGTTGTTTAACATTTAATGAAATTTGATATAACCAAAGAAATTTAATTAGCAATCAGTTAGCTGAATTTGGCTTCAAGGAATATTGAGGTTACTGTAGTCAGTTTTAGTTATAAAACATTTAATTGGAATGCTCAATGTTTGAGCAATTCCAGGGATGATTTCAAGGGAATAGAAAATGACAGTTCAACTTTCTTGGTTAAATACAGTGTATGCATGGATGGATTTCAATCGGTTAATACAAAAATACATACAGAAATAATGTTGTGGGGGTGTGTGCTTTCGATAAGATGATTATGCCAGTATAGACTTCCTGTTGATGTGGCATAGTTGTTAAGGTATTAGCTTTGAATGAAATCGTTTGAGACCCATTTAAAGCATTGACTGACACATGTATTCATGTTTTATCATAATAAACTGTGTGCTACACTGTATTTATTATAAGCATGAGAAGTATTAACACATTCTAGCAAAGGATTGTGTACCTTTCAACTACATAATACAAAATCACTGCATTTTATAGTGCATCCCGTGACTTGCTTTGAGTTGTCACCTTGGTATGAAAAACTGTTTGTCAAATACAGGATCATTATTTTTTATTATTATTGTGAGCACACTCAATTCTTTGGAGATTAAGTGATATAATTCTTGTGATATTGCTTTGGTTAGCTGAGTGTGAAAGCTCATCACCATCATTAAGAGCACACAAACCAAGCGGAGAATTCCACATATGTGGGCCATTGACACTTGGCAAATTTTCTTCTGCTTACCATGGAATGCTTACACTCCCCAGAGGGACACTCCCAACTTATCCAATACTGGATATTATTAGATGTAAATTGGTAAAAGGCTTGGGGAACCAGAATATGTATTGTGGGTAATGCTGGAATCTAACCAGGTGAATCCAAATCAGCGCCATTGAGAGAACATTGGCTGGGAAGCTTCCAACTGATCATGTAGCTAAGACCACGCTATCTGTTAGGGCTTTGGTTTTCAAGATTAACAAAATTAATTGTGAATAAATATGCATTTACACATGCCTATCCCATCTCACAAATTACATTCCAGTAAATGAAGTGTGATGAGAGTTCCATCAGGAAAAAGAATGGAAAAAAGCCAATGAGCCAATGGAAAAGAGATTTAATGTGAGAGAGGGATTGCAATCAGCAATGTATCATAGAAACAAAGAAATCTACAATACATACAGCCCATCAAGTCTGCACTGGCTCACAGAACAAGGAAATTAGTTTGATCCTGCTGCCCCACCTATTCATATACTCCTCTCTTTCATATGACTGTCAACTTCCCCCATGGAAGCTACAATGGACTCCACCTCCACCACATTACTTGGCAGGGTGTACCCCATTCCAATTACTCTCTGGGTGAAAAAAATGCTCCTAAGTTCTCCTTAAGCTATTCTTAATAATAATCCTTGCATTTGATATAATACCTCATCACATCTTCTAAATGTCCCAAAGCACTTCATGGAATATACTGTAAAGTGAATAAGAACATAAGAATTAGGAGCAGGAGTAGGCCATTCAGCCCCTCGAGCTTGCCCCGCCATTCAATAAGATCATGGCTGATCTATTCTAATTCCACCTACCAGCCTTATCCCCATATCCCTTAATCCCTTTATCCACAAGAAATCTATCTATCTCAGTCTTGAATATGTTCAAGGACCGAGTATCTGCAGCCCTTTGGGGGAGAGAATTTCCGTAAATTCACTACCCTCTGAGTGAAGAAGTTTTTTTTCTCAACTCAAGACATTCCAACATTCCAACATATAACCTTGTCTACACCAATAGTCTTCATTATGTGACACAGAAGCTACTTTTGGCCCATCCCCCTATCACTTGTGGGACTCAGAGACCTGTTGTTTCTATGTCCTTCTGAACCTCTATAGTTGCCTATTGCCTGTGAGATTCAGATGACTCAGGTGTGATTCAGTGTCGTTGTCCTTTTCATGGAAATGTTATCCATGATCAGTCCCAATCCCCCGCTCTTTCCCCATATCCCTCGCAAATGTTTCCTTTTCAGGTACCTATCCAATTCCCTTTTGAAGGTTGTTACTCATTCTGTTTCCACCACCCTTTCAGCCAGTAACAGACCCCAACAACAACAACAAAATTACACTTGTATAGCGCCTTTCACCTCAGGAGGATGTCACAAGGCGCTCTCTGTGTAAAAAAAAGTCTCCTCATTTCCCCTTTGGTTCTTTTGCCAATTATCTTAAATCTACATCCTCCTGGTTACCGATCCACCTACCAATGGAAGCAGTGTCTTACTCTATGAAAATCCCGCATAATTTTGAACATCTCTATTAAATCTCTCTTTAACCTTCTCCTCCAAGGAGAAGAATCCCAGCTTCTCTAGTCTCTCCACATAATTAAAGTCCATCATCCCTGGAACCATTCTGGTAAACTTCCCTCTAATTACTCTAATAAACACTCTATTGATTTTGTATACCTCAATCAGGTCCCCTTCAACTTTCTCTGCTCCAATGAAAACAATTTCTCCAATTTCCCTTCATAACTGTAGCCTTTCACTCAGAATCATTCTCGTAAACCTCTTCTGCATTCCCTCCAAAACCCCAACATCCTTCCCGAAGCAAGGTTCCCAGACATAGACACAGTACTTCAGTGCAGCCTAACCAATGATTTATACAAACGGAACACAATTTTATAATTCTTGTACTCTTAACCTGCGGTGTGTAAAACTGAATATAATATTAACCTTCTTTACAGACTTTGTCACTTGCGATGCCACTTTCAATGACCTATGTACCTACAATCAAAAATCCCTTTGGTCCCCAGCTCCTTATATTTATTCAACATATACTCCCCTCATTCTTTAAAACAAAATAAATTACCTCACCAGCTTCATTGAACCTCGTTTGTCACTGATCTGTTTAAATCCTCCTTCAGTCTTTTGCCTGCTCATCACTATTCACTTCCTAGCTTCCGACACCCTCCATTTTACATTTGCATTTTACAGGTTGACAGGAGAAGGCTCATTGAGCCCAGACACTGACTCATCAACAACATGGACAAACAGAGTTTGAAACTCAGTTGATTTTACTGCTACGGTTAAGTCAAGATAGATTCATCAAATACATGTCTCATCAGGAGGCAACAATTATAGCAATTGTGCTAATGCAAGTTCATTGTAAGCATCCTGCCTACTTAGTAACTGAGGAATGAATGTTGACATTTGCAGCATTGCACCTACCACTATCAGCTGCTGAATTATATATGTGTGAATTCATTCAACTGTACAATTATCTGGGATCTCCGGTGGCTTTAACATTGTAACTATTATTTTTTCTCTTGGGTGCCTCAAATATCCTCATCCACACCCATCATCCCAATTCTCACCTAACCCCACTGGATCCCTTTCTCCGAACAGAACAACATAAATATTCTCACCTTCATAAAGAATTCCCTTCATGCCCTAGCACTCCCGACCTCTCTGATCTGCTTGTATCCTACTCCATTGCCCATTCCCATCGCTCAGCTAACAAGGCCTTCTATGCATCCCCTATCCTTCTGTGCCACCTTTGGCCCCTGGAACCCTAACCTATGGAACTCCTGGGCTCAATCCCTCCTCATCCTCTCATTTTTTTTAATCCAACTTTAAGTCCCGTTTGAAGACCTATCTCTTCAACGCGCCTAATAGTCACCTCCCTCTCCCCCTCCCTTGCTCGGTTACCAAACCTACTACTGTATAACAGTTTGAGGGTATTCTATAAGTGCAAGCTGTTGTTGGTGTTGTAATACAACACCTACTATTATTATTCCCTCAGTGCCTCTAGTAACGCTATTATCTATATTTCCTTTGAAATAAAAGCTTGTTAATATTATTGATGAATATTGCTATGAATTAAATGCAGGCGAAGATCTGGCAGGAAGCAAAAAAGTACTCAACAGAAATATCAACCATGCTAATGTTAAACCCTGCAAATGCCTGTCTGATGCTTTGATATGAGATTATCCAATCAGGTTTATGCTTGAATGTCAATCTTTAGAAGCTTGACCTATATAGAGACTCATTTGAGGATCTGTGACATTTCCCTGGTAGGGAGTATTCTGAATGTATGTGTTATGGTATCCTGCTGTGTACGAAATGTTAAACTTTCCTAATCAAAAAACCTACACAATAATATGTGAATATCACAGATTATTCAATTGCTTCTACCTTGTGCCGTGTTGAATTTCCAGCCTCCACCTTTTGTCTGGACAGCCGTATCCCTATACAGTATTCACCATTCTCCACGCAAAGTATTTTAGTTGAAACTTTTTTATTTGCCATTCTTCTTCTGGTTGTTCTTGAATGATATAAATAGCGCTAACCCTAATATGGTACTCTGGAAGTGAATTTGGAACGCATGCTCCACGCTTCAGAAATGACCTCCTCCCCCGCTCCAACATTCATAAAGTCCAATTCATTCAAAATTACATCGCCTGTTTCCTCACCCACATTAAACTCTGTGCCCCATCACTCCAAGCATTATTATTATTTTAATTATGCATAAATGGTGGCGCTGGTGATATTTTTTTCACCGAAAGAGTTGTGAAAATGTTAAATCCCCTGGCCCAGAGGTTATAAATACAGAATTGAAACAAGTGCTTAAACAGGATCAGAAAGTTAATTAATCCTCACTCCTTATCCCCCTCTCCTCTCCCAACCAAACTCTGCATGCCTATCACTTTAATCCTTGCCAGGTCCATTAGCTGCGTTTCATAACCCTTAATTCTCACTTATAAATTAATTAACGTACTAACACCTCTCTATCGTTCTGATCTGCTTCTCCCACATTCTTCTGCTCGCCAGCTCTGCTGGTCAAATTTGGGCTTCCTGTGTATCCTCTGCCCTCTCCACATCAAGTCCGACCTTGTCTTTGTAAAAAGCACTGGGAGGTTATCCTACTTGAAGGATGCTGTATAAAGGAAAGTTATTATTCTGTGTGAAGGGTTATTAAGAAATAGTGAGGAAATGGGTGACAAAAGACAAAAGCTGCCATGAGATAATAATGATGTAGCAGGCACACTGCGTTGGATGGCCTACTGTTCTTCTATACCCCTTTATTTTTGTGGTGTACATTGAATCAGGGCAAATCTGACGTGAGGTGAATTTTGTGATAGCCAATGGCTATCCAAATGTAGTGCAAAAACCCAGGAGCATTGCGGTCATTTGTAGGGAACCAGCATGTGCTATCAATTATTTTTAAAAATATCTTATTCCACATCAAACAGGAATAGGATGAGTTACAACTTATAGAGATCGCGTGTTGATATTTTAGCAGCAACTCAATTCCCTGCAGTGTTTTCCCACAGTGCTGTTTCTAACATGCTATTTTTCCCCAGCTATCCTTTTCTTAGATGTCATGCGTAGCATTTTTCAAGCTTCATATTGCACTCTTTACAAGATTCTAATATCAAAACTGACACGATTTGCTTCTGATGCAAGTAGGTTTAACGTTTAAAAAATATGAAGACATTTTGTCTGCTGCTTTCCTATAACTGATAGGTGGCACTATAGCTAAACGTGGTCAGTTCCTGTTTAGTATCAATGAATCCATTCAGATTGTTTGAAGTGATGCGTGAAGTGACCAGAGGAGAAATTCTCATCACCGTATAACAACTTTTTACCGTGGCAGAAATAATAAAACATGTGGGAGGTAGCTACGTGTTTAGAATAACATTTAAGTCCTCACACCCCCAACCTTAACCTTGATCCTCATTGGAATCCATTTATTTTCTAAACTTCATGAATAATCTGACCCATCAATTGACATTTATATGTCCTTCTAATCTTAATTCTTTTAATTGTCGGCTAATTTACCTGTACACAGTCGTGCTCTCCAGAGTACTTTGGCTACTGATTAATACAATGCACTGCTGTTTGGGATGCGGATGAATTCATTACCTGTAAATAACGATATGTAGCACTCCTTTAGTGCAGACTCTGATATAATCATAGATTCTGATTCTAACGCACGGCTGTACTGCTGATCGAGAATTCTCCTGAAGAGAATTCTATATGTATCTCTGGGGGTGATTATTCATGTACTGGTAAGTTTACCAGCTAGCGGAGAAAAAGAAATGCGTGGGGCCACCAGTCAGTTCATTCAGTGAGTTGGCCGACAAGAAAGATTAATCTGCTTTGTTTGTCGCGAAGGTTCGATTTTAGAGAGGACAACAACAACAACAAAATTAGACTTGTAGAGCACCTTTCACGTCGGGAGAACGTCCCAAGGCGCTGTATGCTTTTAAGTGCTCCCGGGCGCTACTCTGCTTGAAGGGCATGACAGTATATAAATGCAAATTGTTGTTGTTCAATGTGTAACCCATAATTGTTATTGGTGAAACTGTATTATAATGAATAATTTGTGAACTATCAACAACAACAACATGCACTTATACAGCATCTTCCACCCAGGGTAGCTTGAGGATCTTGAAGTCATTCTTTTTGGTGAATGGGGAACCAGTGGAGCCTGTTCAGAACTGGTGAGATGTAGGTAAAGAGTTCGGTCATGGTAAGTATATCAAGTGGCATTTGTTATTGATAAATAGGTGCAAGAGAATTACTACCCGAAGACCTCTGTGACCCTCTCAAGGTCTCTGTAATGATGGTTAGGGCTGAAGCTTTCTGTGCTAGATGTTCCACTTAATGCCTGCAGAATATAGCAATTAATCTGCTGGTCCATCAGTCACCGATCTACCTCTATAACAGTCTTCCAAGGTCGTGAGATGAAGTTCAAGTGGTAGAGTCATACGATAACTTGGCCAGGACTTGAAGAGAAACCCTCTTTTCTTTTCAACTGATACTATGGGATCCTTTAAATCACAAGATCACAAGATTGGTTTGGATAAAGAAGACTATTTTGGTCCATTTATAATAAAATAATCCTTGCATTTACATCATTCACATCTTCTAGACATCTCAAAGCGCTTCAGCGAATATGCTGTAAAATGAATTGACTGTATGTTTGTGGGTGAAACGCACCAGTCAATTGCACACAACAGTGTCCCACAAACGGTTGTAGATTCAAATGATCAATTAATTGTTAGCTGTTTTTCTTGAGGGATTATTATCAGTTGTGTGGAGCAAAGAAAGCCTTGCTCAAGGCTTTCCCCTACTGGGAATCAAACTCAGTTAGTCTCGCTTGCAAGGTGAGTGCTCCAATCACAGAGTTACAGGACTCCACATTTGATGACAACCTAGTAGATCACCCATACTATCATCCTCCCATCAAAGCATCAAGCATCATCCCGGCTACAATCAGCCTTACTGGTAACCTGCCATGGACATCAATTACCTCATAGCTTGTATCCGCTCTGAAATTGCTCTTTGCAACTATAAGCTTTTGACTCTTTGTCCACTGACTTCGTGCATCTACAAGCAATCCTCCTAAACATCCGATAGATGGCGCCTCTAACAATGCAGTACGATTCTCCCAGGACTGAACGAGTATAAACGCAAAGCCCAAGCTTATGATCCAGAAACGAGATTCTACCAACAGTTGAGAACATCTACATTCACTACATTATATACACTTGAACCCTAGCTAGCCAGAGCAATGCGGGAGATCCGGCCTAAAAATGGCAGTAAATGTAATTGCATTTGTAATGACTGTATTTGAATCCTGTGAGCAGAAGATGGTTAATAAGTCTATTGTCTGCACACAGGATTCAAATTGAGTCAAAATCGATATTCCTGGTCACTGAAGGCCAGCGAGCACGGTGAGGCATGATCTCACACAAGGAGTCCAGAGTCAAATAAGCCAGGAAGTTACTGCAACACAGACTGCAATCTGATTACAATATTCCCATTTGCATAGAATCATAGAATTATACAGTACAAAAGACGGCCATTTGGCCTATCGCGTCTGTGTCGGCTCTTTGAAAAGAGTTGTCCAAATCGATCCCACTACCCCCGCTCTCTCCCCCATAGCTCTGCAAACTTGTTCTCCCTACACAATTATCTACTTCTCTCTTAAAAGTTGTTGTTGAATTGGCTTCCACCATGTTTTCAGGCAATGCATTCTAGATCCTAACAACTCATTGTGTGAAAAAACATCTCCTTACCTCTCCTCTATTTCTTAAAGCATCCATTTTAAATTGGTGTCCTCGGCTTTTGGACCCACTTGCCAATTGAAATAGTTTCTCCTTGTTCACCCTGTCAAATCCCCTCATAAATTTTAAAACTTCTATTCAGTCTCCTCTTAATCTTCTCTGCTCAAAGGAGAATAATGCTAGTTTATCTAGTCTGTCGTAATAACTGTTTGATAACATATAATGATATGACTGATGATTGCATCCGTAGTAATAAGAGCTTTAATCATCCTTTTAAAATGAAAATAATTCTGCTTTTATGTTTTTCTATCTTAATTGAAGTAAATGAATAAATGTTTACTGTGTGTGGATTATTTTCTAAATCAAAGTTGAAATATACTGTGCAAATTTTGATTAATTAAAACAATGTGGCTTTATTTGAATGTATTATTTATTTGAATGTATAAAATGCTAGGATGATCTAAGATGGGTCAGTGTCATTGATAAACTTGCACAAAGCCAAATTCAGTTTAGTTCTTTGAATTTTTCCACGTTGGTAAATCAAACACTTAGTTAGCTCAACACAGGATAGTTATCTCCAGGATAATTTGGAAAATTATGCAATGCAGTTGTTTACTCTTTTCAAAATTATTTTGTAATGCTTTCAAGCTCATAGCAAATTGAAGCTGGCTTAAGGTGCAAGTAGTGACCCAGTGTGGTGTCGCAGAGTTCTTGAGCTCTTGACAGTAACTAAGCATGAACCTGAGCTGGGGAGATGTATGTAACAACAACAACAACAACAAAATTACATTTATACAGCTCCTTTCATGTCGGGAGGACGTCCCAAGGCGCTGAACAGTTAGATCGGGACATAAACAGAGAGTGGTGGGGGGGGGGGGAAGGAGAGTAGGAGAGTTAGGAGGGGAGCAGAAGGCACTGTCAAAGAGGAAGTTCTTGAGACCGGCCTTAAAGGAGGAAAGGAGGAAACGAGGCAAAGGGATTGCGAATTGGAGTTCCAGAGCGTGGGGGCAGAGAGGCTGAAAGCCCGGCCGCGAAGGTTCAGGCGGGGGACGTGGAGCAGGCCAGAGCCTGCTGAACAGATGGGAAGGGGCAGTCTGATAGGGAGACAGCAGGTCGGAGAGATAGGCGGAGGCAAGGCCGTAAATGGCCATGAAAGTGAGGATCTTGAATTCGACCCTCTGATAGGGCAGCATGAACTTTGTCAAAACAACCTGAACATTGTATTGACCTGACTTCACAAGTCAATACAAAGTGAACATGTCTAATGTCTACAATTAGCCTAGTTGGAAGCTCTGTTCCGTGCTGAATGCTAAGGGAACCTAATATACCCCTCCTTTTTCTTTCAAATTCTACTTAAACCAATTGATTGCAATGGGAATTTTATATGGTATATTGGAAAAATCAGTCAACATCAAACCTTGATGGACTTCTCTGATCCCGAGATAGAGTAGCTGATTAATCAGTCTACTGGTTGCGCAAACATGAGATAGTAGAGGGAATTGACCAGCTAGAAGAAATGATTTTTCATCTTGTAGATCATTTTAAATTAAGAGCTTTAAATTAAATATGAAACATCTGTTCACCCAAAGGGTTGTGAGAATGTGAAATTCCCTGCCCCAAAAAGACTGATGTTCAATCATTAGTTTAATTTATTTAATTTATTTTCAATATTTCTGCAAATAGACCTGTCTCACTAATACACCTAGTTATTTCAATTGTCCACCTGAACAGGAGTTTAGCTAATTACAAAGTGGAAGATAACCTGCAATGGATGATAAATAGGATGGATAAGAAAACACTATTCAAACTAGGATACTAAAGGCTGTTCCCATTTCCATTTGTTGCCTATTGATCATGGCATGGCAGTTCCAACTCACAAACAAAACTGAAGATGTTATATTTGTTTAAACAAATATGCGTTCTTCAGGGAAATAGTCAACCCAGCCACAGTATTTGAGGTGCTGAAGAAGCCACTGACTCTGCCAATTAGCTGTTATTTGAAGAGAGCTCCATGAATGGAACCCGTTTCCCCACATATCCTTGTACACTCTTGTCTGAAACGAAGATTGGTATGGAGAAAAGGCAAAATACTGCAGATGCTGGGAATCTGAAGTAACAACAGATGCTGCTGGGAACACTCGGCAAGTCAGGCAACACCTACAGAATGAGGAAAATGGGTTATCGTTTCAGGTTGATGATCTTTCGTCTGAACATGGTCAAAAAGGGAGGTCTTCAGATGCCATCTGAAGATGGGGAAGGAAGGGGCAAGACAGAGGGAAAGAGGAAGAGTGTTCCAGAGATTTAGGGCATAGAGAAAATGATTGTGAGGATCTTGAAAACCTAGAGTATTGTGTACAGTTTTGGAGTTTCACCCTTTTAGAACAGAATTGAGGAAACATTTCTTCACTCAGAGGGTAGTGAATTTATGGAATTCACTACCCCAGAAGGCTGTAGATGCTCAGTCCTTGAACATTTTCAAGGTTGAGACTGATAGATTTTTTTAAAATAGAGGGATTAGGGGATATGGGGATAGGGCACGTAATTAGAGTTAGGTCAGAAGATCAGCCATGATCTTATTGAATGGCGGGGCAGGCTCGATTAGCTGAATGGCCTACTCTTGCTCCTTATTCTAATGTTCTTATGAAATTGATTCATTTAGTAATAGAGAGTCAGAGGAGCCTAGCTAGAACTGGTGTGACAGGGGTTTGGAGTTTAGAGCAGGTGAGTCGGTTGGGTGGTGGAGTTTTGGATCAACTGGATCCTGTGCATGGCAAAACCTATAAGACTATTATATCTTCCAATTTAAGGTGGTTTGGAAGTTTGAGAAATTTTTAAATTCAATTTGAATTTGGTTATCTGAGTTACATGCTGTTTTTTTAAAAAAAAGAACAGGCTTCCAATTTGATAGTGAAGTTAAAAATTATCTCCATACAAATTTATGAAAAAATAGTTTACAGCACAAGACTGAGTGGAATTTTGAGCCACCAATCTGCCATCGGGTGACCCAAGGAGAACAAAGAGGATTGGTGGAGAAAATAATGTGAATTGGGTCCTGAAGGAAACAAAATACAAATGAATTGTTAATATTTATGTTCTCATTCAATCTTATGAACAATTAAGTTCCCTCCATCAACTTCAGCTCCAAAGTCCTGACTTGAATGACCAGGCAGCAGTTTCAGATGTGTCCTGATATAAGGGAATCCTGCCTCCCTATTGTTATTTGTCTCATATAATATAATATAATATAATAAAGTGTGAAATTATTCACCTAGGTAGCAAGAATAAAAGAATAGATTATTTTCTAGAGGGGGAGAAGTTAGATAGTGTTAGTATTCAAAGGGATTTGGGTGTCCTTGTACACCAGTCCCAAAAAGTTAGTTTGCAGGTGCAGCAAGCAACTAAGAAGGTGAATGGCATGCCAGCGTTCATTTCAAAAGGTTTAGAGTATAAGAGTAGGAAAGTCTTGCTGCAACTGTATAGGGCTCTGGTGAGACCGCACCTAGAGTATTGTGTGCAGTTTTGGTCTCCTTATTTAAAAAAGGACATACTTGCCTTAGAGGGGGGGGCAGCGTAGATTCACTAGGTTAGTTCCTGGGATGAGGGGACTGACCTATGAAGATAGGTTGAATAAACTAGGGCTGTATTCTCTGGAGTACAGAAGAATTAGGGGGGATCTTATTGAAACATATAAGATTCTTAAAGGGCTGAATAAAGTAGACACTGAGGGACTGTTTCCCCTGGTAGGAGAATCTATAACCAGGGGTCACAGTCTTAAAATTACGGGTCAGCCTTTTAGAACAGAGTTGAGGAAACATTTCTTCACTCAGAGGGTAGTGAATTTATGGAATTCACTACCCCAGAAGGCTGTAGAGGGATTAGGGGATATGGGGATGGGGCAGGTAATCAGAGTTAGGTGAGAAGATCAGCCATGATTTTATTGAATGGCGGAGCTGGCTCAAGGGGCTGAATGGCCTACTCCTGCTCCTAATTCTTATGTTCTTAATAATAATCCTTGCATTTAATGTAGCACCTGATCGAATCATTGAGACATCTGAAAGTGCTCCACAGAATATACTGTAAAGTGAATTGACTATATTTGGGGGTGAATAAAAAATACTGTGCTTTATTAAACTTTCAGAGATGAGAAGATCTGTCAGAAAACAGGATCCTCAAATGTTGAGTTAACAAACTGTTTGCATAAGAATAGTTACTTAGCAACTGTGAATTTATGTTGAGAAATTAGTATGCACGCTCTGCTTCACATGTTCTTGAATGCTCCTATCTGCATGAATTGCCTCAGTAAATTTGCTTTGTTGTGTGTAACATGTATACAGTTTATTAGCAATTGTAGTTGAGCTATGAGAAGGATAAAATACTAATGCTGATAAATTAGTGGTTATATCAGAAAAATTGACAACACAGGCTATTGATATACCAAGTTCTGTTCCTTTGGTTCCTTTTGATGTAATGGAGTCCTATAGTGTATTGGTTAGAGTACTCGTCACACAAGCGAGAGAAACTGGGATTCCTGGGCAGGGCAAAACCTTAGACAAGTTTCCTTAGTCCACACACCTCTGTTTACCTTGCAGGAGGTAGGAACCTGGTTGTTATTCAATTTGTGTATATTGCTTTCTGGGGGTAAACATCCCTTTTAAAAAATAATAAATGTATAATTTGGTCACTCAGTCCACAGCCGTTCATGGGACACACTTTATTCACTTTACAGTATATTCTGTGAAGCACTTTGAGATGTCTTGATGACATGATGTCAAATACAAGGATTATTATTATATTGAACACATGTGTTATGCTCAATTGGAGACAGAGCATAGAAACAGGAACCGGAAGAGACCATCAGCGCCATCAATCATAGGTCACCAGTTTATCAAATAGTAAATCTAATCCTTTTAATCTGATTCCGCCACCTTTTATGCCTATCCCTTAATGCTCTTGCTTCCCAACTATCTACAACAACAACAATAACAACAACTTTGATTTATATAGTGCCCTCCACGCCGGACGGCGTCTCAGAGCGCTTCACAATAGCCATCTCTTGTTTAGCCATCTCTCGTTTAGCCATCTTTCGTTTAGCCGTCTCTCGTTTAGCCGTCTCTCGTTTAGCCACTCCAATTGGCTTGTCCTTCCCCTGGCCTCCATTTTACTCAACATTGGCAGCTTTGTCCTTCTTTAGAATTCTCTTCTGAAATTTGTTTGTCTTGACCCCATTCTACTTCAAAATCTGCCTAAAAACCTGCCTTGTTGACTGCATCTATGGCCACTTTCTCCCTTCACTTCCCCCATCTTCATCTCACTTAGACATTGTAAACAACAACAACAAAATTACATTTGTATAGTGTCTTTCACAATGCTTTAAAATGTTCTCCTATGTGAAAGGTGCTATATAAGAGCCAGTTATTGGCATGGTAACAAGGGTGAAGATTTAGCATGCTAAACATATTAGTCCTATCGCTCAGTGGTTAGAGCACTTGCCCCACAAGCGAGAGACCTGGATTCGATTCCCTGCAGGGCAAAATGTTGGACAAGTTTCTTTACTTCATGCACCTCTGTTTACCTATCAGTAAGAAGGAACCCAGTGAATGGTTGATTGGTGGATTGCTTTTCCAGAGATAATAATCTTTCTCCCCATCAAAGATAATAACTTGGTCACTCAACCCATGACTGTTTGTGAGACTCTGCTGTGTGCAATTGGCTGTCATGTTTCGCCCACAAATATACAGTCAATTCACTACACAGTATCTTCTGTGAAGTGCTTTGAGAGGTCTAGAAGATGTGAAAAGTGCTGTATCAAATGTAGAGGGATTATTATTATTTTTTTTTTCCTCTGAATTCCTTTTAATAAGAATGTCCAGAATTAGCACGGCAGCTTGTGTGTACATAATGCTCTTAACATAGTATCTCAGGGAACTGAACAATGGCTGACTTTTACGCTGAGCTGGGGAGAAAGGAGAGATGACAATAAGTACTAGTGTCCGGCGATATTCACAGGATAAAGAAACCGGGCGATATAGATATATTGGTATATATCGATATGAGATATATAGATATATTGGTATATATCGACGCATATGCCAATTAGCTCTGAAAAGGTAAAGATATATTGGCTTGACCCTGATTGAGGTCTGATAACTTTCCATCGTCAGGTGTCTGGGTGAGTGATCGTGTCGTTGAGCACAGATTGAAAACAAGGTGGATCAGACAGAGAAGCCCACTCCTGGACATCTGATTAGCTCAAGACTAAGAAACAGGAATCTTCCTAAAAGCTGTCTATTTCTCTTTCTCCTTATCAGTTATTTTCTCCGGCGAAAAGAGCCTTCTCGAAGATTAGCCTGTGAAGGGTGGGGGCTATCTCTGTGGCAATGGGAGGTGGAGTTAGAAACACACAAAAAAGAAACATGTAACTTTGAAATAGTTGGGAGTTCTATAGAGGGTTGACGCATTTCCCAGTGTAATCGATATCAATTTTACTGCATCTATAATCTTATTTCTATGAAAAAGTTAAGCTGGTTGTCTTCCTTAATATACCTTGGATAATTACATCACTGAACTGGATATCTCCACCCAAAAACCGTTTACAGCACGGTTGAAGAGGAAATTTTTCAGGTGCGAATTGAAGACACCTGAAACGGGGGCAAGGTGGAGGGATCGATTCCGAGAGTTCCAATAGGTTCAGAGTACGGTGGTTTAAGAGATGCCCATCGATGGTGGAGCGGAGAAGTCATGGAATGTGCAAAAAGCCCAAACCAGCTGAGCAAAGGAGGCAGAGATAGAGGAGGAGGCTGCCAACACCCTTTGAGACGCTGCCGTGCGTGGAGGGCACTATATAAATGCAAGTTGTGGTTGTTGTAAATAGATCATTCTCTTCCGTCAAGCATCAAGCCAAGCGGCTGTTATCTGCTCAGTGATGCTATCCACGTGAAGGGAGCTACGTAAATACAAGTTTTGTCTGTGGGATAATATGTGTGCAAATTGGTAGCTGTGCCCATCTACATATACTGAATATTGTTGCTACACTTGACAGCAATTCCCTATGAAGCAATTTGAGGCGCTTTTACATAATAGGCACTTATCAAGTCAACATATTAATATTTTAAAAATGCTTGCCCAGAATGAATATCCTGGGTAAGTAACTCAATTATTTCAAGGATAAGGACAAGTGCCATTTCCCTAGGGCTGAACTGGTTCACAGTGGATATGCCTAGAAAACTAGGGGCACCTGAGTTAGCCAAGGCATTGTTGGTTTCTTCCAGCCTGTCTGGCTCATATAGACATATAGTTTTAGACGTGTCATTACCCTAGTAAATCTCAACCCATGATTTGCAAATATTATGCCTTAAGGTTTATTACAAACAGATTTTCAAATAAGTTAAAAAGCATTTGCGAAAAACATGTCCTGAGTCAATTTGTATAAAAACAACAACTTGCATTTATATAGGGCCTTTCGAGCTGGTAATGTCTTGGAACATTCAAAAAGTAGTGGAGCTTGATGTCGAACTGGGGAGGTGATTGAGGTAACATTATGATTTGGAAAAGAATAAAGCTATCTCATTTCTGTCGATCTCACTGGATCCATCCTTTCTCCAGTCAGTGACAGCACAATAGCAAGCCTATAATGTTCTCTGTGTTGCTGGGGAAACCAGGTCAGGTTGCGTGTGTGTGTGTGTGTGTGGGGGAAATGTGGCAATACTTCTTAAGAAGAAGTGCTATTCTGCATTAGATAATACAGTATTTCACAACAATGTTTATTTTAATTTGGGAGATTTTTAACGATCTAATCATAATTCCATTGCTAATAGCACCCTTTTGATACACATTGCTCTTCTAATTGAACACCTTTGTGTTAAAAAGGCTACGTTTGATGTTTTGTTAAAATGTAAATGTTTCACCATTGGCCAGCATTACTCCTCGTCCACATGAAAGTCTGTGCTCCTGTGTTTTTTGATTGATTTTATGAGGTTGTGGGAGCATTGTTGTAAAGTACTGTACTTGATATTTTCACCCATACCAAATTAAATAATACCATTATAGTACAATAAAGATATTCATTTTTCCTAGTGTTTAAAGGTAAAAGGACAAAAAAGGGATTAAAATAAGTAAGAAGGTGCATTTTATCATGTCTATGCACTGTGGAATGTTTCAAAGCTCGTTGAATCCTATAAATTTTTATAGGATTTTATATGATTTTTATAAATCACTGGTGCAACTGTACTTGAAATGCTGTCTGAAGTTCTGGTTACTGTAATATAAAAAGGATATCGCTGTGATTGAGAGGATGCAGAGGGGCACAAGCAAAACAATTTAGGTCATTGGGGGACTGGACTATAAGGAGCGATTAGATAAACTGGACATTAGGGCCTGTCGATATGGGAAATTTCCGATATGGATATATCGGTTGGCTCATATCGATATATACCGATATATCGATATATTCGGGTTTTTATACGCCCATTCGGGGCCTATCTCCTCAGGAGGTAAATATCTCTCTCTCTCTGTGTTTCTCACACTCACTCTCTCCATCTCTCTCTCTCTCTCTCTCTGTGTCTATCTGTCTGGTCTCTCCCTCCCTCTCCCTCCAACCGCCCGTCTCTCCCTCCCTCTCCCCACCCCCCATCTCACCCTCCCTCTCCCCCCCTGTATCTCCCTCCCTCTTCCCCCACCCCTTGCATACCTGTATATTGTATTCGATGACTACGAATACAATATGGCGGCTTGCACCTCGGTCTGTGCATTGTGTAGAGATGAGCATTCTGGCTCTTGTAGTTCAGTGCGCACGCATTCGGGATGCGCGCGCATTCGTGGTGTGCGCGCACATTCCATGCTCTAGGTCCAGGAGGTTGCAATGCCAGCGACAAGGTACCGATATTTTTTTTATATCAAATTTTTCAATATATCGATATATTTTAAATTCCAATATCGGCATATCTATATGAAAATTATATCAGATATAACCGATGTATCGATATATCGACGGGCCCTACCGGACATGTTCACACTGGAGGAGAAAAGGTTGAGTGGAGATATGATTAGGGTCTTTCAGATTCTGAAGGGACCAAATAAGGTAGACCATGATAAACTGTTTTATCTTGTACTGACAATTAGAACCAGAGTTCATTCCAAAATAATATTAATAAATTAGTCACTGAATTCACAACTTGTTTGTGGAACACTAACATACACAATCTGCTGCTGTGTTTTGCCCACAAAATATACAGTCGGTTCACTTCACACAGTGTATTCTGTGAAGAGCTTTGATATGTCTTGAAGATGAAGATGCCTTAAGATGAGAAGCTACTTGGTAAGGAGGGTGCTATATAAGAACAAGTTGTTGTTGCTGTTGTTGTTGACATCATGGCGCTATATCAAATGCAAGGATTACTATTATACCACATGTAGTTGATGCATTACTAATGTTAAAGACACCATATAGTAATAATAATACTTGCATTTGATATAGTGCGTTTCACTATTTATATTTATATTTTATCAGTTGATATATTTTTATTTATATCTAAATTGATATATTTTATAAATTGATATATTTTTCTATATAAATGCAATTTGTTGCTGTTGATTTTTCTACCAAAGGCATGAGGCGTTGAGAGTGGGTGGTGGTATACTACTTCATGAATTCAAAAGGAAAGTTGTGATGGGGGGTGGGGGCGGGGGGGGGGGGGGGGGGGGAGTGGTAGGGGGTATGGGGGTGGGCCCCGTGTAAGCCAGCCCTTTTACATTGAAAGTCCAAGTGGCATAAAACTAGTTCAAAAGATCACCATTCTGTTACAGTTAGAAAGCAGTTGGGTAGGAAATGTATCTATAATGGACAAATCGTGGAATCATATAATTATGCAGCACAGAAGGAGGGAATTTAGACCATCATGACCACAATGGTTCTTTGAAATAGTTGTCCAAATTAGTGCCACTACCCACGCTCTCTCCATAGTCCTGCAAATTTGTCCTCCCCAAATATCTATCTACTTCTCTCTTGAAAGATGTTATCAAATCAGCTTCAATCATCATTCAAGGCAATGCATTTTGGATCCGAACAACTCGATTGTGTGTAAAAAAATTCTCCTCACCTCCCCTCTGGTTGTTTTGGCAACTATTTTAAATCTGTGTAGTCTGGCTACCGACTCATCTGATGGTGGAAACAGTTTCTCATATCAAATCTCTTTAGTTAGCATTTGAGCAGCAAACTTTACCCAGGTGACCACACTTATTGAACTATCTTAAGGCATTTAAGAGGTATTGTTACATTCGTAAGGATGTTTATGAACAGGATAAGAAAGAAGAGGGTGTAATTCCAAATGGATCATTCTGAAAAAAATATTGAGGGGGAAATCACAATGTTTCCTAACTTTGATGTGGTAATTAAACCTGGCAAGATAAGACACATTAAAATATTCCCTTCATGTACAATATCCAAACTTGAAACTCTAGAATAATTATCATCTTCATAATAATAATATTTACATTTGGTATAGCACCTTTCACATTGGATGAATGTCCCAAGCACTTCATAGAATATACTGTAAAGTGCAGTGACTGTTTTGTGGGATGGTGTGAAGGTAAGTGTCAATTTAATATAAATACTATATCATGTTAAACACAGGTAATCAAGCCAAGAAAAGCAAAATAAAACCTTCAACTATGAAATAAATATCCATCTCAAAGTGTATATGAAGTACAGTGAAATAAATATACTGCACATGCAAGATACCATTGGGTTTTTAAATTTAATTTAATTTGCTATTTCGTGGAAACTACATATACATAAAAACATTGGAGAGGGAGATTAACAGCAACCATAAGGTGCATTTATATAGCGTCCCTCCATACCGTGTGGAGTCCCAGAGCGCTTAACAATAGCAGAGCGAGACGCTGAGACGAGGGAGAGAGAGGTGACCATCGCCACAATTGAAAAGGTAAGTCTTTAGTGGGGAAACAGGGGGCAAGGCAAAGAAATTGAGGGAGGGGACTTCCACAGCTTCAGGGCGTAGTGGCTGAAAACTGTGGCCGCCAGTGGTGGAGAGGAGGATTCAAGGGACAAGCAGAAGGCCAGAGCCAGTAGAGTGGAGGCAGCGGGTAGTGCTGTGAGGAGCGAGGAGGTTGGAGAGATACAGGGGTGCCAAGTTGTGGAGGGATTCAAACATTGAATTTGAGGATCTTGAAGTCGATCCGCTCTGTGACAGAGCCAGTGGAATTTGGCAAGGACTGAGGGTAAACGGTGTGCGGAGTTTAGTGTGGGTGAGAATGTGGCCAGCGGAGTTTTGGATGAGTTGAATTTTGTGGAGAAGGGGAGACTGGTGGGGAGAGCATTTGAGTAGTCCAGCTGAGAGGTGTCAAAGGTGAGGACAAGGGTTTCGGCAGCTTGTGGAATGAGGTATTGTCAGAGATGGGCAATGTGGTAGAGATGGAAGAAAGCGGTCCTGGTCAGGGACCATATCTGGGGGAGCAACAACAAAATTACATTTTTAGAACGCCTTTCACGTCGGGAGGAAGTCCCAAGGTGGTGAAAGGAAGGAAGGATAACTGGGGATCAAACCTAATGCCTAAGTTGCGCATGGGTTCAGAGAGTTTTAAGGACAGATTGAATAAGTTGAGCTGGTCAAAACCGCAGGATAGAATACATCAATGGGAGTCAAAGAGCATAGTTTCCATCGTTTTGATGTTTAACTGCAAGAAATGTTTATTGTTCCTTGATGCCAGCCAGACAAGCTGACAGGATACCAGAGGACTGAGTGTCACAGCTGGAGGAAGACAAGTAGAGTTGAGTGTCATCCGCATACATGTGGAAGTTAACCCAGTGTATGAAGGTTATCTGCGTTTTTATTTCGACTGCCCATTCTGCTTGTGACCAAGTACCTATTTTTCAGTACTCAGACCTGCAGGATCATCTGTCAGACTATCTGATATAATAACAATAATAATCCTTGCAATTTTGATACAGCGCCTTTTCACATGCTTGAGATGTCTCAAAGTGCTTCACCGAAAAACTGTAAACTGAGTTGATTGTATATTTGTAGGCAAAAGATGGCAGCAAATTGCACAGAGTAGTAGCTCATGAACAGTTGTCAATGTAGTGACCAAATTATTATTTTTAAAAGGAGATTATTGAGTGCAGATAATCTTTTAAGCACTTAAAACTCTGCCAGGCGTGGAGGGCGCTTTATAAATGCAAGTTATTGTTGTTATTACCTCTGGAAAAGCGATCTGCATATCGACTAACAAGCATGTTCTTAATTACTGCGAGGTAAACAGAGGCGTGTGGAGAAAGAAAACGTGCCCAGCCATTCTCCCTGTAAGCATTTAAGTTGATTTGGGTCCTATTTTGAGATACTGTGTATATAAATGGAGGATTTACACCCATTCAGTGCAAAAACACAATTCCAATCACAAGCTTTCCTCTCAAGTACATTTCACAAGTGATGACACTAATTGCAGTGTAGGGCATCATTGACTCTAGACCAATAATACAGGATCTGCATAACCCTATGATTCCAGGTACTGTTGAACAGGAGCCACCAAATGTTTGTTTCCTATAATAATAATCCTTGCATTTGATATAGTACTTTTAACGTCAAAACACTTTGCAGATAATTGCTGTGTGCATTTGTAGACAAATAGGGCAGCCAATTTGCACACAGTAAGTCCCCACAAACAGCCAATTTATCTGAAGGATTGTTGGCTGCCCTATGGGTGACTGACCAAATTATCTGGAGGATTGTTGGCCAGAGAAACATCTTTCTCTTTTCAAATAGCTCAGTGGTTAGAGCACTCGCTTTGCAAACAAGACATCTGGGTTCAATTTCAGGCAGAGCAAAATCTTGTTTCCTTACTCCACATACCTGATAAAATCCCTCAATTTTTTTTTAAAAAATTGTCATTTCAATCCATGACTGTTTGTGGAACACGGCTGAGCGCAATTGGCTGCTGCATTTCACCCACATAGATACAGTCAATTCACTTTACGGTATATTTTGTGAAGCGCTTTGAGATGAATAGAAGACGTGAAAAGTGCTATTTCAAATGCAAGGTTTATTATTATTATTACTATAATTAGATGTGGTTAGGGTTTAAATAGCTATATAAAAGACAGAAAATTAGTAAATTAGTAACTGCAAAGATGAAGCAGCTCAGACTATGAGTTGAAGTCCTGAGGAGGGCATAAACCCAGAATGACTTAATCTCTGCCTCACAGGATGCTACCTCATGTGAAGGGTGTTATATAATGCAAGTTGTTGTTGTTGCCTCTGAGGAAGAGATGAATTGCTACTTGGTATGAATCCTAGAGAAATACTGAGGGGGGAAAGTTTCCCGAGCCTGTGATTGAGCACTTTATCAGTTTGTGGGCAATTTCTGTTCCATTGTAATTCATGCATTCAGATTCACTGCTTGTTTCTATCAGTGAAAGCAACAGAACAAAAATACATTGGCAGATTGATAAAATTTGCAAACATAAATATCATTTAATATTATATTTATTATATATTACATATATATTATACATCTATTCTTCTTAGGAAGGGAGGAACATTTGATATGTATTTAGAGATATTAAAAATGTAAATATGTTACAGTAAGTAATGAATATTTCTTTACCGCTATAAAGCATGACAAGTGAAGATGTTGTAATAATAACAATAATAATCCTTGCATTTGATATAGCGCTTTCCACATCTTATCGACGTCTCAAAGCGCTTCACAGAATATACTGTAAAGTGATTTGACTGTATATTTGTGGGCGAAATGCAGCAGCCAATTGCACACAGCAGTGTCCCACACACAGTCGTGGATTGAAATGACCAATTTTTATCATTGTTTTTTTTTTTTACGGATTATTATTAGGCGTGTGGAGTAAGGAAACTTCCCCAAGGTTTCGCCCTGACCTGCCTGGATTCGAAACACAGGTCTCAAGCTTGTGAGTCGAGTGCTCTAACCACTGAACTACAGTAGCTCGACAATACAAATAGGCAGATAGAAATATGACCCAATATGTGACCAGAACCACTTAGTAATGGTAGGTCTAGTATGACAGCTAATCTGCAACACTTCTTTGAAGGTTGAGATCCATTTTGTCAAACAGATGTTGATAAATTGTAGTAGGTACAGCTTGTCAAAGTGTGAAATAATGGGACAAGCTAGGAGTGCAGAAAAATAACTCAAAAAGAGATCTAGATTTGCGCATGAGTCCCCGTGTGTTGTTACATGTACAGCCAGGACTCCGGGTTCCAATGGGTGGACCTCAGTCAATGTTTCTCTTTTATAAGTGGCTGTATTATGCATTTTTTAAAATATGGTTTCAGATGCTGGTGCTTTATTCGACTATTTCACTAATGACATTCAGTCTTATTATACCGTGATGAAAGCAAGCACAGAAAGAATCTGTCAACTGGTAAAACTCATTTCAGACAAGGCTTTTTTTTCTCCCCGTCACAGAAAATGAAAAACTGCAAAAGCTCAGCACAATCCACAGAAACGTGCATTATATATAACATGCTGTTTAACATGACCTCTCATACTGTTACACATGAATGAATGTCGCATGTCACAATTTCCACTTAGATGCATTGACTATCAATCTGGGCCTCCGTAAGTGCCATGTCCTTGCATTATCACCAAAATTGAACAAAATTTAAGTTTAGTAACTGACTTTCTGTGAGAGTGCTATTTATTTATGCTTTCTTTGGCTTTTTATGTATCTGTTTCTTCCTCTCTGTCAAACTCTGTGGTGAAGATTGAGATACCTCAAGCGACGTATTTCATCTGCAATAAACAGTACATTTTGTATTTGTCCCTCAACACTGATTTCTACTGTCCGTGCTTTGTTAGCATGACAGTGCAGCACCAGCATCATTTGTGTTAAGTCACTGGGACCCAAAACCATGGTTGAATGAGGGAAGGCCTACATTTTTCCCTCTTGTTCAATGAGATATTATATGGATGAGTAAGAAAGGCAACTGCTGGGTATTTCAATATAAATTGTGAAATTATGGAACGGACTCTAATCCTGTTAATGTAGTCCATTAATTTGTCATTCCTGATGAGTCTGTCACTGTGTGTCTCTCTCCTAGGCTTGCTTTTTCCGTCAGTGACCCAACAGTGGGGTCGAAATGGTGGTTATATATCAAATTAATGAGTATGATAAAAGGCACCAATTACCATGTTATCTGAAGAAACTGATTGAAATTGTCTTAGTGCCCTAATGTTTTATTGTGTCATATAAGGCATTGTATTCACTGTGCAACAAGATTGATTAAGTGCACGACACGCGGCCAAGGTGGGTGTTTCAAATCTTGTGTAACCAACACTTTGAAAAAAAAGTCATTACATTTTCTTGCTTGTATTTATCTCCAAAATGATTGCGCATACTAATAATAATACTCTTTACATTTGTTGTAGTACCTTTCATGTCAGGAGGATGTCCCAAAGTGATATACTGTGAAGTTCAGTGACTATGTGCTTTTTGGCAAATGTTATTTTCTGTTCTCTTTATTGCTGCATGGCTGTCAGCTAAGTGTCTGAAATACAAAAACAGTTTTCTCCATTCTCAGCGTGCAGTATTGTATCTTAGAAATTTACAGGACAGAAGCAGGCCATTCGGCTTGTTGAGTCTCTGCTGGCTCTTACGTGAAAACGGAAGGAATGAATATCTGAGAAGTGAGAATAGGTCATGGTCAAGATTATACCACAGCAGTTTTTTTGTAAAGTTTGGAGAGCCAAGAGAGAACTGGAAAAACCATGGCAGATACAAAATGCAAGATCCAACTTGTTTCTCCAATCTTATAATAGGAGAAAGAACTCAAAAACCTTAATGAACCGAAAGGAACTTTATAATGTGGATGAACGGGAAATAGAAAACATATTAGATGATTACATCTAGGAGTTAATGAGGATGATCCTCAATGTATGAGGAATTAACTACAAGCAATGATTAGATGTTGCCGTTCTTCAGTCTTGAAAAGAAAATGACTCTGAAGAGATATCTTAGAGGTTTATAACAATTTTAAATGGGATTGAAAAAGTGAACCCAGATTATAATGCATCAAGACATCCTAATAATTCCTTTTTGTCCTACCCCTCATCCAAGACATGAACCATTCGGTGATATTGTATCACTTTTCTCCATTAACATATCCAAATGAATGATAAACATCGATCAGGTACTTTCCCTGGAAATAGCACAAATTTATCAAGATAATTCACTCAGCAGTACAGTGTCAGTCAGATCAAGAACAACAATGTTCAATTATATAACATCCTTCATGTGGTGTAGATTCCTGGGGAACTTGACTGTGGCAGAGTCTGACACCGAGCTAGGGGGAGAGGGAGTGGGAATGTGACTGGAACCACAATCAAAAAGGAAGTTTTTTAAGCAGGATTTGAACGTGGGGGAGGGAGGGGGCAAGGTGGAGGGATTGAGGGAGAGGGTTCCAGAGTATCAGGCCAGTGTCTGAAGGCACAGTCGCCGATGATAGAGTGGAAGAGACACGAGGTCAAAGACACCAGATAGAGATAAGGTAGAGATATTCATTCTTAGCAAAATTTCCAAATGTTACAAAGTTCAATCATTATCAAAATTTGACTTGAAGTTCAATAACTTCCATTACACGCAAAATACATAGTAATTCACCAGTATACTAATCAGCTAGATATTTCACCAATCTACAGCATTAAAGTACCGGTAGTTATAATTATATGCTTCATTGTGACAGCCCTTATCAATAGTATTTATGCATTATTCTTATATGGAGGGACCAACTTGCTCATAAGGTTTTAATTCTATTAAATTTATACTCCAAAGCCACAATATTCTTCCTGTAATATGATGAACAGAACTGCGTGTCGATCTAACCAAGATTTAACTAAATGTAACTTTACTTCCCTATATTTGTACTCTATTCCTCTGGAGATAGAGCCAATAACTCATTTTTACAGTAAATCCTGTGTTTTGAATAGGTGATAAGATGCTATATCAAATGCAAACTCTCTATGGACATTGATAAAATACCTAACAGGATAGAAACAGAAAACTGGGAACCCTTCTTTCAAATAACACAAGGCAGAAGAACAAGAAGCTACAGTAGAGATTTTTTTCTTGTTGCCCAAAGGATCGTTAAGGCCAGGACACTGGATTCATTTTAGAAAAGGGCAAATGCTATAATGGAAGGATGCAACCTTAGTTCTGTAAAATTATAAGATTATATAGGATAAAGCGTACTTTGAACTTTGTGAACCTCTTATGTGATGGGTTTGTTTGTCTCTGACATTAAGTTCAAATGTTAACATGTTAATATTTACCATGCTTTTCTGTTCATCACCACTTTCTTATTGTTTTCTAAATGTTTATTTAATTGAGTATTAACTATGGACTATGGCACATTATATATTACAAAACACATTGCAGTAGCGCAGTATCAGTATAAAGCATTGCTAGGTTCGGTATTTCATCTTGCAAGGGGCTGGGGACAAATAGAAACTGAAGAGTACTTTACTCGTTGGTGTTGAGTGTGAGTGGTCTCAGAGCAGCTTGCAAACCATAGTTGTATCTTTGCAGAAGTGTGTTTTTTTCTTGCTTCTCTATCAAACTATGATATATGTCAATCAGGTGGAGGAGTGGGGGAGAGAGGGGGTGTAATGGAACTAAAGTCTGCTGAGAATGATTTAGTTCTAAAAGCTCTCTGGTGCAATTTGTGCGTTAAGTAATAAACCTTGCATTTGGTATAATGGTTTTCACTCCAGAAGGATATCTCAAAGTGCTTCACAGAATATACTATAAAGTATAGCAACTGTATTTTTTAAACCAAAAACAGTAATCAAATTTGTCCACAGAAGTGTCCATAAACAGTCAAGCAGTGACCAATTTTTATTTGGGGTATTGTTGGCCAGAACTTGAGGAGAAACTTCCTTCTCTTTTGGAACAGTGCCATCTGGACAAAAGGGGACCTCTGTTTAACATCTCATTTGCCAAATAGAACCTCTACAATGCAACATACCCAGCAATCCAGCCAAATGTCAACCTGGACTTTATGAGTTCAAAGTCTCGATGTGAGGCTTGAACCGACAACTCTCTGATTCTCCGGCAAGAATGCTATCAACTGAAACGCAAAATACTTCAAATGCTGGCAATCTGAAACAAAAACGGAAATTGCTGGGAACACTCAACAAGTCACGCAGCACGTATGGAGTTTCCAATTTATAGTAGAAAGTAGCTAGTGCATCTGAATAGGCAGAAAATACAATATATGCAACTGGAAGCCGCTTCTTTAACAGCATCTTCAAGTTTGTGGATAAAATGGCCTTTGAGAAACAACTTTAGGAAACAATTTCAGGCTTGACGACACTCATGGCTGTTATGTGGCCAGCATTTTGCTTTCAGACTTTTGGGGATTTTTTTCAGCCGAAATAATGGGCTGAAAGCGAGACGCTAGTTCCTATCATATACTGGAAGTGCCCCCAACTATATCCAATCTGTCTCTCTCACAATAATCAGGTTGACAAAATACCTGCAAGAAATGTGTGTCAGCCTGCCTCAGTGGTAGCACTCTCAGCGCTAAGTTAAAAGGTTAAAGGTATAGCAAGGTTCAATGCAAAAGTGAATCTTGCAATTTTATTAAACAAACTGGGAGTTGCCATCAGATAAGCAGCTTCCATTAGCGGAGCAACTTCTTCCCAAGTGCAAATGTTCAATTTTCATCCCCAATATAGTCTCATGACTTAGAAAAGCTCCAGTATAGTGTTGTTATAGGAACCTGTTCATAACTTACTCATTATAATTACAGGATGAAATAGTTTCCATAATGAATAGGGTTTGACACAAAAAACTCTGCACATATTAATTTGCTGTGACATCGTGGTGTTTATAACGGCTAGGAAGCAGTTCTGAAGCTGCTTGTTACATGATTGTGTGCACACATCAACCCGCAAGACTGGTATACGAAACGTAACAGTCAGATTTCCCCAAATCAGTAGAAGCCAACGTTTTCTGAATCGGATCCCATTCAAAATTCCTACATGATCTTTTAGCATTTTTTAAACAAATCACGCAGAATTCTAAATAACTTGCTGCTGAATTTAAAAAGGAGATGTGATAAAATGCAATTTATTTTCTGTGAAGTTTGACCTTTGCTATGAAAACAAGAACAGCGCTGCAAGCAAAGTGCATTTAACCTAATAGTATTTCATAGACAGTTGTTTATTCCACCTGACATCTACTGGGGATGTTTGATGGTCAGGAATATTTTAGGTGCTTCAGTGATTTTCTGAAAATAACCACCAGGCAAAAATGGGACAGTAATTTCTGGGTGCGTAATCTTTGAGAGTTATATTCCAAGAGTAAAGGGGGGTTAATGGGTGATCTGATTGAGATATTGTAGATAATGAAGTGAATTCACAAGTTAAAGGGGGAAATGACACTTCCATCAGATGGATGCAAAACAAGTGGACATCATCCTCAGATTGGAACTAAAACGATTAGACATTGTGCAGATGAGATGTTAACCCACGGTCTCGTCTGCCTATTCAGATGCACGTTAAAGATCTGATGAAACGATTACAAAACTGAAGGGAGTTCATCCCAACATTTGCCTAAATAAAATTGGTCACGCACTCCATGGTTATTTGTGGGACATTGCTGGGTGCACACCTAGCTGCTGTTTCACCCACAAAATACACAGTCAATCCACTTTACAGTATATCCTGTGAAACGCTTTGAGACATCTTGAGTGTCATGACAGAGCACCTTATCAAATGCAAGCATTAATATTATTATTATGATTATTATTGCAGACCTACAGACAAATCCAGGTAATACAGTACAAAGGAATCAAGGTATTAAGTGATATGGAGAAAACGCAAGAAAATGGATTGAAAGATTTGCATGAACTAATAAAATGGAACAGGTTTTATGGCAGGAACTGCTTTTTCCAAATGCCTAAATTCTTTTCCAGAATAAACAATGCAAGGTAACCAGAGAGAACACATCCGCAGAGAACCAAAGACATCAAGAATAATTTGCTGCAGTATATTAATGTAATATCATCTTTGCGATGTAATATCGTGAGAGATATTAGATTTAGGTACAGTGACAAGGCTGCTTCCTTTGATAAATTGTACTCATTTAATTGGACCAGAAATGGAGAGATTAGCATTTGGGACAATTATTAATGGGTTCTTCCTGAGTAAACTGCGTGAAAGGAAACACACAGAGCAAAATGAAAAAAAATCACCTGATAACTAACAGGTCGAAGAGTGACAACAGATAAATGAATGACGTGAGGTTGTTTTATAACGTTGGAACTTTGTATTCAATACACTTTCCTGAGTGCACTTAAGTGTAAAATTGTCTTTATGAAACAAGACATGACTTGCTCGTGATGCCTTTTATCTAAATAAAGATGTTAGATTACTGAAGATATCTAGCCGGTATCTTTATGAATCATTGAGAAAATTGATCATCGTGAATAATTGTGATGTACAAACTGTCCATGTGGCTTATTGTAAATTTTTACTTTTTGGAATGTTTTACTCTGGCAAGTGGCAGAGCAAGTGTAATATGCTTGGCGCGAGTTCAATGTTTGACAACCTGCACGGATGTTCGTACTACTGTAGGGAATTACTTTATTTAGCTCCACTACCAATCTACTGATTTCCTTCAACAATAAAGAGGCTACATCCCATCCTATAACAACTTGGGTAATGGGGTCGGTTTATGTTCTTTCTCTATGGATTTCTAATGTAGGAAGGCTGAGCCAAATCAATCTATTTTTGAAACAGGGGTCCCTCCAGGCAGACTGCTGTGCGTGATGTACGTTTAGTTACTGGTAGAATTCCCCACGCATATGCTTTATTAAGAATTTTGTTAAGATTTACCACAAAATTGTTCCCAAATATATTCGGATGATATAAGGTTTAAAGGGAGGTTAAAATTGATGTGTATAAGAGCCTCGCTATAAAAATAGTGTGAAAATGATAAGTCTAAAGCTTTGGAAAGATATATCCTTTCAATGACTTGCACACTGCAATAAAGTACAGAGGAGCCTGGGGAATGTCAAGATGCTTTCATTTGTGTTAATTTTTTATTTGATTTATTCATCAGAAAAATACACTGCAACTCATTGCTTTGCCTTTTCTTGCATACAGTGAAAGAAGATGAATACTGTTGGTGTCTGTCGAGTTCAGCGATGTGCAGTAGCAATGTGCTAGCAGCAATTCACAATGGAAGTTCTGAGTGGAAAAACTGTGTTCTAGCAGGAAAATGTCAAAAGAAGTAGACAACTTGCGGTCCACAAATGTTGCTTACAGGAGCATCAAATCAGCAGCCAAAAATCTTCTTATACCATTTTCATAACATTCATCTACAAACATGCACACAGTCACTTTGCAGTGTATCATATTATCATTATTATAGCAGGTAGTGTATTTAGGACAAACCCAGGAGAGTGTAGGTGAATCTTTCCCTTCTCTTACATTTTGTATTTACATACTTTAAAAAAAAACACGTTTTTTTTGACCTCCTGCAACATAAAGATATGTTTGTTGACCTTCAAGAGTTTTTGCCATTTGTTGCCATCTGGAAGAGTGCATTGTAAATAAAAGTTATTGTTGAGTTGATTGACCATTTATCACCAAATGTGCCTTCACTTTAGCTGATCTTGAAATCGGGCTCTTTCTGACCTGCCTTGCGATAAGGGTAACATTATTGGCTTTCTGATCACTGGCACAGACTTGTACTCAAACCCTAAAAGCCGTTAGATTCCCGGTTTATTTAAATATACTGCAGGAAGAACCAGTTAGCCATGAATGTATCTGTCACATTGCATATCTAGATGATCTATAATAATTATTAAAAAAATATTTCAGTGGTGGTATGGTCATTTACTGAAATTAATTCATTCGTTTTATTAATTTGAGATTAAACCACCTATTATTAACCTATTACTATTAATGTCAACTCCAATCTAATTTCTCTTCCTGCTAAACACTTCAAAACACATTGAATGAAATTCTAATTCATATAAATCTTCAAGCTTAGGTATCTTTATTAAACCCAAAATATAAATATATATTCTTCCTACGTCCATGGGAAGGCGTTTCACCCACATAGACAGTCAATTCACTTTACAGTATATTCTGTGAAGCGCTTTGAGACATCTAGAAGACGTGAAAAGTGCTATATCAAATGCAAGGATTATTATTATAACTATCAAATATTCTGCAATATTTTCACAAATGTACTTTAGTTTATCAGTGTAGTAATAATTCCTACATCTACATAGTTGTTTATTTACATCACCTCTTTTTTTTTTGAATGCCTCACCTGCTTTATTTTGATTTATTACACTGCAGCTTTATACATTTATTTACTAGCCTTAATTTGAGTCTACCCTTACCCTCTCCATCTAGTTCCAGAATCAAATGCTTTCCAAATACAAATATAAACAAGAAGAAGCTAACTTATTGGAGTGTCACACTTGAAACTTTCTAACCTATTTTGATTTTCCGTGTGTTGATCAATGTTGTGTATTTCCAGAATTATCTGTTGGAAGTTGTATAAATGGAAGTTGTTGTAAATTAATTCTGCTTCCATTTCCTGAAGAAAATCTCATGTCAAGTTAGACGTAGTTACTCCTTTCATCCTCCACATAAAAGACTATTTTTAAAGTATAAGCTTTGGCAGTGAGTGTCAACAGGTCACACTTTAACTATACTGTACAACTATAGCATGTAAAAGCCAAGCCTATCCTCTTCCCATCTGATTGCTATACATGCACACAACCAATAGCAGCAACAGGAACTCTGACTGAATTTCTCCTCCCTAATACTGAGTAGACCACTGGTAACCAGTCCGTGACCAGCAAACTCAGCTTCATACTTTCAATGAAGCTCAATCCACTCCACAATTGGAACTGTCCATTGCAAGAACAACCTGACTTCAAATGTTTGTGAATTACTGGTCTGCCCATTGCCATTAGGATCTTACCAGGGAGGTTATAGAACTGGCCAGAATGTTGGTTTCTCTATTTTGTTCAGTGCAGCAGAGGGAAGTACAAAAAACAATCAGCATTTTACAGTGTAACATTTTGTCTTTGATGGAAGATCTAAACCCGGCTGAAAGTAAATCAATAGTGACTTACATTACTTCAAACAAGGAGGCTGACGGTTGCGTCTTTTTCAGCACAAGGGCACAGCTGATTCAGATATCCTTCAAAGCCAGGTTTATTTTGTCTAAATAAAATCCACAGGCATCTTGACCCACTTTAACTGGATTCTATTCTGCTATTACTCCAAATAAATTAACATGGACATAAATTGTTTCCAATAGGCAAAGAGTATTAAATTATATAGTATCAAGATGGTTCTCAAAGCCCTCTCTCAACACATCCTCATGTCACAGAGCCAATGGAGTGGAAAGCAGCAAAGATGTTCCCCAGTGTTAGAGGAATAAACCATGAGCAACATTTAGACAAGATGAGGTTCTTTAATCTTGAAATAAGACATCTCCGAAGGGACTCTATACGGGAATATAAGATTTGAAATGGGATTGAGGATTGAAGCCTTTCGGATGCCAGGAGACAGCAGAACAAAACAAGCAGGTTTGGAATTGCTAAAGGCAATTTCAGGACAAATACCAACTCAGTAACATACAGCAGTAACATATCTAGTGGCAGTAGCATATCTATCCTTTGACACAAAGGTTATTAAGAATTTGAATAAATTGCCAGGAAGAATGATTGAGGCCAGAATGTTGAACACAGTTGAAATCAACTTGATGCTGTGATGGGGGGTAAGGTGGAGTGGGGGGGTATTCTGGAAGAATGAGATCTAAATGGGTCAAAAGTCTTCTTCATCCAAACCTCTTGTGATTTTGCGATCTTGTTACAACAAAATACCCTGGAATCTTACTACTAATCAGAAAGCAACACGTTTACTTATCCAAACACCTCAACCATCTACACCGACCCCTTAATAATGATTAGATTTTCAGGTTTTTTTTACAGGTAAATTGAACAAAATATTGTGCCACATTCAAATGTTGTAGTATTTCAGCTCATCAGCAATTGAAGCTTCACTCGCTCTGCCATACCACAACCGGCTCTCCCTTGAATATGTAACAAAAAACGTGATTCTAAAAATCCTCCATCCACCTCCCAATTATAGATGCTACAGACTTAATCCTTCGTATTTTAAGACTCCACTGAAACATCCTGAGTGAGATATCATAATAATATAATAATTCTTGCATGTGATTTATCACGTGTGGAGTCCTGTAGCTCAGTGGTTAGAGCATTTGCCTTGTAACCGAGAGACCTGGGTGCCAGGTGGGGTGAAACCATGGGCAAGTTTCCTTACTCTACATGTCTGATAATAATCCCTCAAAAAAAATAAGGAATTGGTCATTTCAAAGCAAGGATTATTCTTATTCTTATTACTGACATGTCTTAAAGTGCTTCACGGGATATATTGTAAAATGGTTTTGACTGTGGCTGCCAATTGCGCACATACATACGTCATTGTTGATGTACCAAACTGTGGTGGATTGAGTTATCAAATTATTATGACTGTATTATTATTTTAAAGGGATTATTACCCACAAAAAGTGATCCGCCAATCGACTAACAGTGAGTTTCCTACTTAGACTTGGGAAAACAGAGACGTGCGGAGTAAGGAAACTTGTGTAAGGTTTTACTAATGGTGAATGGGGAAAGATGAGCATACACCACTTGATAAGTTGATCCTGGCAGAAGAATTGGATGATATATATACTATTGCTAAATTTTACCAGAATGAACTATATATTTGTAATCACTTTAACATTATATAGACTTTAGATTCAGTTAAATTGATTATTATGCTGTTTTGGTTAAGCATTTTACCTATACTGTAATGAAAATTACTTTCCATTTGTACAGCTGTATCTTTCTAAATTAGATTTTCTGCTGCACCTTGATAGAAATGATTTATGTTCATTTCTGTTTTATCTTATGTCCTTGTGTTACAAGGACATAAGAGAAAAGAGATGTGTGATTAGATGACTTTGGTATGCTGAGGTGGGAATACTGACACTCTGAAACTCTGAGAAACACGGGAGGTGGATGGGGTGGTGGGGTTAACATTGTTTGAAGCCTTTGTTCTATTAAGTAGAGTAAGAGTTTCCCCAGCAACTTATGTTTTTATTTTATAATTTGAGGTAATGGTCAATAGCATTCATTTGAATGTGGCAGATGAAAATTGTATTGCGATTGGAAAGTGATGTTGTGTTGAAGGAGAACAGTGGAGCAGAAGATTAGAAACAAATTGTTCAACGGGTATAAGTAGTAGTCACTAACTAGCCTAAATTCGAAAAAATCTTCAGAAAATAGAAGACAATAACAGCACTGTTTCCCGGATCAGGAAGTATGCCTTTCTGTACATGCATTTCACTGTATAAAATACAAATACTGTAAAAGGTTTCTTTCATAAATCAAATTAGTAAAGGAGCACCTGTCTCTGTTAACTTGGTTATCTCGATGTCTGAAAACCTAAAAGATTATATACATTAACAGTTTTAAATAAAACTAATATAATAGAGAATTAACCGATCACAATCAACACTGCAAAGGTCTCATTCTGGATGAATAAACATTATTAGTATCCACAATTCTTGGATTAATATTGCTAAATCACTTTTGTCAACGCCATTAAATCCAATGGTCCATAGTACGAAATAAACCAAACATCAGAGACACTAATGGAAATGAACAAAATTATGCACGGTCTAGATAACTCAGCATTTGTTGCAGCTACATATTCCATACATGACAGCAAATAAAGCAAACATATTCACGGTTTCCAGAATCAGAATAAATGGGCATTCACTGGAATACAATGCTAAGCGACACTCGTGCATTTCTGGTCATTTTTGAATGATAAATTCCCCAAATGGAAAAATAGGGCAATTAAAACGGGAATAAGAAAGGAAAGCAGGGTCTCCAGAGACTACACTATAATTTACATTTATATGTCAGGGAGAAATGGCAAGGAGCTTGGCAATGTTTGATGGGCACCCAAACTGGGGTGGGAGCAATAACAAAAACACTTGCATTTATTCAGCACCCTTCAGGCGGGATAGCGTGATGGAGCACATGACTGTGGTGGAGTCTGACCTGAGCAAGGGGATGGGGAAAGCCTAGAAAGACAAAGGACAAGATAATAGATATTCTTCCCAAATTAAAAATAAAAAGCTACTCGAGCCCTGTAGCTCAGAGGTGAGAGCACTGGCCTCACAAACGAGTAACCTGGATTCAATTGCCGGCTGGACAAAACCCTGGGCAAGATTCCTTACTCTACATGCCTGATAATAATCCCTCAAGAAAAAAAAAAATTGGTTACTTGACTGTTCGAGAGACACGGCTGTGCACAAATTCCTGCCGCATTTCGCCAACAAATATATAATCAGTTCACTTTACAGTATATTCTGTGAAGTGCTTTGAGATGTCTAGAAGACATAAAACGCGCTATATCAAATGCAAGGATTATTATTACTATGCAAGAAATACCCAGAAATGAACATAGAGACATCAGCTAAATTAAAATGAAAACACTAGAATCAGAGTGCAAGATTCAAATTAATGGGTTTTCTCAATAAAGAATCCAAGTCACGAAACAAGGATATTGTGAATCAAAGTTTACAACTCTAATCGCTGGTGTCCTGGCAACAATCCCTCAGATAAAATTGGTCATTCACTTCATGGCTGTTTGTGGCATACTGCTTCGCATAAATTGGATGCCACATTTGCCTATAAAATATGCACTCACTACACTTTACAGTAACTCCTGTGAAATGCTTTAAGATGTTTTGATAATGTGATACGGTGCTATATCAAATACAAAGGTTTTTTAATTTGGAATCCGGAAGGAGTTGACTGTTTCTAATTTATGCAAATGATTTACCATTAATATTTCTTACCAATAGTGTATCAATAATATGATGTAAGTTTATCAAATTGGTGATTGTACCAAAATAGGAAGATCAAGAAAAATAGTGGATGTGGCGAATGATTTACAGAATGAAGGATACGTCCCGCGCAAATGAGTAAAAATTGCAAATGAAACACAACACTAATAGATGTACAAGTAAGAAAACAAATTGCTTTTTATAATGTAATATCCTATTGAGACTTCACAGTTAATTATTGTTAAGTGTTTTCACTGTTTTCGTGGGCAAATGCGACCGCCATTTGCACTAACAAAACTTGCAGATGCACAGACTACAACTAGTTGAATGGTCATTTAATCTGGCAGGCTGTCAGGTAGTCCACAAAACTCCCATTTTCATTTTCAATAGTGTCATGGGATCTTTGACAATCACATTCTCACCTTGAGGCAAACATGCTACTATGTGAGCCAAGTTAACACAAATATTGCACATTGGCATATCCAATGAAACAAACTAAATTGTTAGATGGAGACCTGGATCTTGAAATGGGCTAAGGACTGCTGGTGAATTAATTATAGTGGAATGTCAAAGTAATAGTTGAGCCAATTAAAGATCAAACTATGTCACTTAGGCTGACCAAAAAACACTACTGAATGTCATGCTTGTTAGAGCATATAGCACAAAGAATTAGGTTAATTTATAGTTAATATGCCACTGATAACATATGTGAGTGAGTTATCATCTCAGTTGATAACACACTCACATAGGAATCAGAAGGTTGTGGGTTGAAGTTCTGTGTTAGGACTTTGAGTTCACAGTCTGGGTTGACACTCCAGTGTAGAGCTGGGGGACTGAGTGCTGCTATGTCGTAAATTGTTGTCCTTCAGATAAGACGCTAAAGGCAGTATTCCACAGATTCACTTCAATAACACTTTGCATTTACATAACAACCTAATAGAAATGTGGAATTTGATGCAGGTAACAATACCATGATGCAGTTTTGCATTAGTTGCAACTTATGGATGGTAAACTAAGCAGATCAGCAAGGAATATGTTTGAGAAATCAAGGTCCATCTCAAGACCACCTTTTTGGCTAAACCTTTGGTCATCTTTCCCCCGCCTCAGGGGCTTTCAAAATGAAGCTGGTTGTTATATTGTGTCAGATGGGGTCAGATTCACCCTCAAATATAGTCAATTCACTTTACAGTATATTCCGTGAAGCGCTTTGAGACGATGATAAAATGTGAAAAGTGCTATATCAAATGCAAGGATTATTATAGTTATATTATTATTATATATTGTGTCAGATGGGGTAATAGGACTGAATGGCTTCCACCCTCAGCTTTACATGTTTGGAACATCCTCTTGATGTGGTATATATAAATGTTATAAAAATATAAATTTGTGATGTATTACAGTATAAAAATAGTTGAGGGTTTCGGCAGCATTTGGTACGTGAGAGCAGTGGAAGCATATGATGTGGTACAGATGCAACCATACAGCACAGAGGTGCCAAAGATTGTAAGCATCCTGATCAGGAACCAAATATGAAGAAGGAAGGAGGGCTGAGGATTGAACTGAAAGGCAAAGTTGCGCCTTGGTTTTGTGAGAGGCTTGGGAGGTTCAGGAGATCAGGGCCAGAAGTGAGAAGATGTTAGTGGGAGCCAAGGAGAATGGTTGCTGTCTTGTCCATGTTGAGTTACAAAATAATTGAGGCACATCAGTGGACTGACTAACTGACTGACTGACTGACAGATAGACGGACAGACGGACAGACGGACAGACCGACAGACAGACAAGACAGACAGAAAAGACAGAGACAAGACAGACAAGACAGACAAGATAGACAGACAAGACAGAGACAAGACAGACAGCATATCAGTCGGAACTGGTATCAAGAATAGAAGTTGAAAAGTAGATCTGTGCATTATCCACATACGTTAACCATCTGTGTTCAGATGATTAACGTAGGTTCACATTCAGTATATTCATTACATTTTCTGTTTTGAGGGTTTTTTTAAGGTGTTAAAGCAATCCGCAAATTGATGTACAACAGGGTTCCTACTTATAACCAGGTAAACAGAGGAGTGTGGATGGAATAAGGCAACTTGCCCGGGAATCGAACCTGGTTCTTCTCGTTTGTGAGATGAGTGCTCTAACCTGGCGAAGCAGATAAATACAGAGCAGTAAGCCAACATACAGACATGACAGTGCATCAAAATATCTTTTCCTAGTAGAGTTGCTAATGAACACATCAACAATAAATAATTATGTATGCATGAAAACTTGATCTATTTCAGGAACACCAGATTGTCAGCCATTAAATGATGGTAAGTTCAACAATTTTAGACAGAGATATTGAACGACTGCTGCCTTGTTAATGACACAGTCTAACTTGGAATAACAATTTCAGTTTGATTCCGCAAGACATGATTTATCTTATAACTGGCGCTCTATTCATTTTTTTTATTTGGGGGATGGCAGTAATTGCTTTCACATCAATGATCTGTTTCTAACTCCGTGAACCATATAACCTTTATCATTTGAACCATGAGTCAATTTTCTGATGCACAGATGCAGCCTGCCACAATATTATCAGAATTAATGCACAAATGGAAAAGATGACTGTACAGCTACAGATCCTTTTGTTAAACCTTTATTTAACTACCATTTTAAGGACTTCAGATTATTTTCTATACAAAACAGGATGATATTCTAAATAAGTTCAATCAGAGACAAATTGACAGTTTTGCTCTCTTAAGATGCGTAGAGGAACCTGTGTTTTCAAAAGTTGTCCAGTACTTGTGGCTCACTGTTCATCTCCTCTTACTAAAAACAATAAGAAGTGAAATACTAGTGACTACTCATGAGAAATTGCATAAAATATACAATTCCAGAGCTTTTCATTCAGATTCTTAAGCTATGAGGTTGTCCAATGAGGTATGAAGAGGAAATTCTGTTCAGAAATATCTCATCCATAGATTACTTACTAAAGACATGACTGTAACCATAAAACAATTCCTCCTATAATTTATTCCAGATTACATGTAGAATGTTGTTTGCTTCCTACAGTAACTGCTGTGGATTGATGAGATCATTTTTAAATGAGGTCTAATTTGTGATATCCTCGAACAGGATGTGGTGCTAAGTAATTATGACTTCCGTTTGCGACAACTGGAGGCCATCTAATTTGAGCTGTTTGTGAAGTTAGTAAACCTGTGATTTTTTGAAAGCCGTCAAAAAGCAGAGGAAGACTGGTGTTGCAAAACACCATCAGAAATAGCTGTTGCAAATGCGAGCTTTCAGAAGTCACAAATGCAAGTCACAATTAATCCAGCCAGTTTGCAAACATTACAAATGTAACATTTTCATGTTTTATATGAACCCTTTGGGACATCCATAATTTTGACCAGGGTTAGTATACTGGAAGAATAAGTTCAAATAAATTGAATTGCCTTCTTCATAAATCTTTCATTATATTGCAAAATTCACAGGGTATGATGAAAAGATAGGCTAATAATAATAATCATCCTTAGATTTGGTTTGGCGTATTTCACTATGGCCATCTAGACATCTCAAAGTGCTTCACAGAATATACTGTAAAGTGAATTGACTGCATATTTGTGGGTGACAGGCAGTAGCCAATTGCACACAGCGGTGTTCCACAAACAGTCATGGATTAAAGTGACCAATTTATTGTTGTTTTTTCTTGAGGGATTAATATCAGGCGTGAGGAGTGAGGAAACTTGCCCAAAGTTTTGCCCTGCTGGGAACTGAACCCAGGTCTCTCGCTTGTGAGGTGACAGCTCTAACCACTTAGCTACAGGACTCCACAAGTAATGAAAGTGAATGGGTTGTGTTTTCAAAGAATCAGCCCAGACATGATAGGCTGAATGCTCTTCACCTGAGCTGTAAACTTCTATGGTTTTTATGGTTCAACACTAGTCAGTGCATACATACAAGGCTGGAAAATTCAATGGAAATTGCTTCACAATAACAATTAAACACTTCAAAATGTATGAAATCGCAGAACTAATGGATAGAACTAATTAACAGAATTGTCAAATGACCAAATTGACAAGAACAAAGCAGAACTTTAAAAACTAATTTCCAGAATAATGGGAACAACTGACGGATAGAATTAATGAACAGAAAAAGAAATAACTGAGGCCTAATCCGTGGAAATAATTGATCAAATGAACTCATTTCAAGAACAGAATGGAAATATTTGGAACAAAACCACAGACCTAATTGGCAAAATGAGAAAAGGCAACCAATACAACTAAATCAATAGTTCCAGTAATATCTAATCTACTGAACCACTAGCATAGCAAAATATGCAGCAATCAATTGTTACAGTCCAGTTATTCTGCCATTTAATCCTGCAATTCTCACCGTTTTGAGTGGCATAAAATCATTTGCGTTATAAAGCGATTTCAATTTTTGTTGTTTTTGCTTCATTCAGATTTACTGGTGTTAATCGCGTATGTCATGCAGTCTGGCTGTTGCATTTATTGAGGTCTGCAGAAGAATTTTCCTTGGTGTTGCTTTTTATTTTTGTGATTCGCGACTCTCAGCTACGATACAGGCAAAATCGTTCGTCAAACTGCACTGTGGAAGTTTACACTTGAATACTCACAGCAGAAAATGTTTCAGCGATCTGAACCCAGCCAGCAAATGCATTTAAATGGTGAAGAATTATTTCCGCTAGCAAGTAATTTGAGGACAAGAAAGCATGAATTTAAGATTGTAACAAGGCTTTTGAAAGGAGATTTGTTTTCTCCCAGATGGGGTTTAGCTATGGAGTTAATTGTCATGGTTTTGTTTTTGGAGCAAAATTTGGGTTAATTAAATGGGAATGAGATAAGACACATCTGTTCGCCCACAAATATACAGTCAATTCACTTTATAGTATGTATCCTGTGAAGCGCTTTGAGACGTCGATAAGATGTGAACAGTGCTATATCAAATGCAAGGATTATTATTATTATTTTCCCATGCAAAAAGAACCTCGCTCAAGCTCATTAGCAGCTATCGTAAATGATGAAGTAGGTGAATGGTCAATTAGATAAAGAGAGATTGATTCAGGAAGAGATTCGGAAGAGACAGGGGGAGAATCAGGGGAGTTGGAACTTGGTTTCAGCTTCTAAAGAAGGAAATTCAAGACATACAAAGAGTTGTTTGATTGTAAACAACTTTATCGAAGCTCTCAAACTAACAGCACCGCAGTACCTGGATAGCTTTTCATTGATCGAACAAATACCTTTTGGTGAACCTTAAATTGGACAATAAATTGGACTTTAATCCTCCACAACATTTGGTTTGGCCACCCATCATCATTGTGAACTGTATGTGAATACGTAAGCAATATTCTGTTGTATTCTTTGAACTAATTCTAACCATTGCTAATTTGAATGAATAAAACTTGATTAATTGTACAAGATTTGTGTCAGTCGTTACTTAATCGCAGGGTTAAATTGGACATCTTGCAGAACATTACAGAATATAGGGAAAGAGCAGGTCATTTTGACTGGGATAAGTGGCTTCTATACTGACACATGATAGCCTTCTACTATATTGTAGATTTCTATAGTTCTACACTACTCGTACTGTATAATTGAGGCAGTTTAATGACAAGGGATTCCAAAATCACAACATGGGGATCTCATTCTTCTAGAATATGATTCGCACAGAGTGGGGGATAACAACCTGCCTTTATTGAGCTGTCTTGAGAGCAAGCTGCTTTGATGTGATGTGAAGAAAACCTGATCCCACTGCTTACAACGTACCATAGAACTGTCATGTCCTAACAGAAACTTGCCAGGGCTAATCACACACAGCATTTAAACAATAGATTTAATCTCTGGAAGACCAGCAATGGAAGACCAAAACACAAAAATACTACAGATGCTGGGAGTCTGAAACAAAAAACAGAAGTTGCCGGGGAATCTCAGCAGGTCAGGCAGCATCCATGGAGAAAGGAAAAAGAATCAACGTTTCGGGTCTTCGTCAGAATGGAATGGAAGACCAACTCTTTACAGCAGCAGACAGTCTCTGAAAAGATTGTGTGTAATCAATTAGGGTACTTTAATTATCCTATTCAAAGAGAGAAGAGAGTTTCTCCCAATGAGCTACAAAATAAATTAGGTAATAACTCTAAAATAAATTGGGTATTCATTTCAGGGCTATTTGTGGGGGTTTACAGTGTGTGAAATTGCTGCTGCAGTTGCCTACTGAAAGCAGTCGCTAGCATTAACAAAAAATAACGTGAGGCATATTGAGGCATTTCAACTTTAACATGCTCTGCAAAACACAAGTGTGTCTTAGCCCTTCGTGAAATCTTCAGTAAGTTGTTTTTGTCACAGTTCAGGAAAATAAACATGAACACGTTTCATAGAATTTTATTTTCAAGAAGATACTGGGTGTTATAAATGCATGACTATACAGCAGAAAGCTCAAACAGCGGTCAGACAACATGAAAATAAATCTAAAACTAGAATTTACTGTTCGTCTTTGGATTGAAGATTTCAGTTTTGTGCTGAATAAAAAGATTAACACTCAGTACTGGTTTAAAGGGACAGTATTTCTCTTCAATTAACAAATTGTCACATGTATCAGAGTAGCGTTCTTTAAATTCCTCTTAGTTACCCCAGTACTTCAATAATTTTCAGGTTAAATATAATGGCCCCAATCAATTTGGCTGTGTGTGTGAGTGGGTGGGGGTAAATAATAGATCTGTTTTGACACATCACCTCTTTATTATTTTACAAACACACAACAATTTCATTGTGCCATTTACACCTGAGCCATTTATGAAAACTGCATGAATCTTTGTGGAACGCTGCTACTGCCGATGTGAAGCTTTGATTTCCTAATAACCTCCAGCTGAGCTCAACCAAATGGCCAAGTATCACTTTAAACATGTGCAGCAGTATTGAGGATTTTGCTGAGCCAAATGTTATTAAGCCTGAAGTGAATGATCCAGCAGATCTTATTCTGGGCATGAGGTGAGAGCCCAAATTAGTTCAATATTAATCCTTCTCTCCCATTTCTTGCTTGAAAGTGCTGCTTTTAGCTGAGACACAGTTCCTTGTGGGACACTGTATCTCATTCAGAGGACAGCCTGGAGGATGGACTAGCCCAGAATAGGAGCTTTTACTTAATTTAAAGAGCTCCCATCTCCAGCAATTCAACGATCAGACGAGCGTTTTTGATAATGTTGTTAAAAATCTAAAATATAATTGCATTTTGCACCTCTTGCGCTGCACGTGGCTTTTGGAATCACATTTTATGATACACGAGCACAAAGCGATTCAAAATCACTGACTTTTACAGGCTATTTAAGAATGGGGCACTTTAGAACGCTATTTGATTGCGCTTTCACCCAACATCTTGAGGGATCCCTCAAGAAAGAAAATAATAAAATTGGTCACTTCAATCCACAACTGTTTGTGGGACGCTGCTGTGTGCAATTGGCTGACATGTTTCGCCCACAAATATACAGTCAATTCACTTTACAGTGTATTCTGTGAAGCGCTTTGAGATGTCTACAAGATGTGAAATGCGCTATATCAATGCAAGGATTATTATTATTTATTATCTACACAGATGTGCTTTTTGCAAGGGTCTCTTGATAGTGATTAGGAGCAGAAACTCTGGATAATTAGGGCAAAGGCACTGAAGCCAATTTTAGCATCTCTACTGCTGAGCCAGCTGAGATAAACTAATTCAGAACATACCAGGCATGTAACATGGGGCTTTACGGATGCACAAGGCTAAATTTCACAATGGGCAGTGAATTTACCAACAGTAAAACAAAAGGTTTATTAATTCCAATATAAAATCTGCTGCATAAATCACAATGGCTAATAATAGAAAGGTCAGGATGAGCAATTATTACACCCTCCCATATGAATTTTCAATTGTTTCTGTTGCCAGAATTTTTAAAAACTTTTTTTACATTTATACAATTACAATTTTACAATTCAATTTTTTTCTGGAACGTCAGGTTTTTAAAATCCAATTCAAGGAATTTGAACGCTGATGCTTCTAGTTTTGTTCTTTTCTAATCTTAGAATTTATCCTCCAAATCAAATGTTTGAACTAGAAATCAGTGACTGCTGTTGCACAAGTATATACGATGGGAAGATTTTCAACCACAGTATATTCATGATTTTGCCTTGGGCACAAAACTACCCAATAAACATTGATTTTCCAATAACCTGTTTAAATGAAAAGGGAACTCTTCTCTTCTGCGAGAAAAACACTTTAAAAGCCAGAAAAGGAACAGATTACATACATCAAAACTAAAAATGCTTACAACGTTGTAAAGAGAAACTGTTTATTGAATTAAGGTTCTGTAGGTTTATTGTGAAATAGTGCAGCCAACAACTGACCAAAACATGGAACTGTGATCTAAAGCAGCATATCAAGAAACTATAGTGTGTTTATGTCATTTAATAAAGTGTCATTTAATTTTTTTCTAAATTATAAACAAGCATGAATACTTATTTATATTGTTAAATATACATCTGAATTCTTTATTTATGTGTGCTTTTTCCTTTACACAAATGGAATGGATGGAATTAATTATTTACAATCAACAAGTAACTAAGCTGTTTAGTAAAATCTTCTGTTCAGGAAAATGTGAGAGTTTATTCCAACAATGGAGCTCCTTCTTCAATTTGATCCAACTACTGTGGGCAATACTGTAAGTAGGATTCATCTGCAGACTTTAAAATGGGTATTTTAACCTCTGTAAGAGGTCCAAAGCTTCAAGTTCTACCACATTTTACTGTGAGGATTTTGATCTTGAAATCCCAGATTTAAATAAACTGGAATATAGGAGTATTTTTCCAATCTGTTCCTGAAAAAATATTGAGAATGCAGAAGAACTTCATCCCGCAGCTCACTGCAAACAATACCATTTAACATCATTTAAAATTGGGGAGATTAATGTGGAAATCTAAAGCTTATTAAAGAAACTGTGGGTACACTTAAATAAACATGTAAATTGAAAGTGTGGAACGAATGGAGGTAAAAGTCTCTAGTTAAGTGTAGCAAACTTGCCAATACAGACTTATGATTGGAAAGCCCATATAAAATAAGTGCACAATGTCCAAGTTACTGCACACATATGCGTTGAATAAAGTAGGAGGAAGGAGAACAACAAATAGAATTTATGGGAGCTTAAATTCAGTCACAAATTACACGTGCTCTTTAACTTTAACCCTTGACCACTCCAATGTTATAGGTTTTAGAAATAATATGTTTTCCACGTGTAGCTGATCAAATTGAAGCAACAACTTCACTGGGGTGAGTTCGATTACTCCAGACCCATTTTTTTCTTTACAAGCGATAGAATTTAAAAAAATGTGATCACTCAATCCACGCCTGGGACACTGCTGTGCACAATTGGCTGCCATGTTTCGCTCACAAAATATACGGTCGATTCACTTTACAGTATATCCTGTGAAGCGCTTTGAGATGTCTCAAAGATGTGATAAGTGGCTGTATCAAATGCAAGGATTATTATTATTATTATTAGTCAATTTGGATGTAGACCGCCGTGTCCATCATGGCGTGAATAGAAAGAATTGGCAAAACAGGTTAACTTTTTAACTATTCACTGATTAAATATTGTCTGTCAAGATCATTATTGGATAACACTTTTATCTACTGCATTCAGGGTTTAAGTCACCCAGCTTATTTGAAAGTACATCTGTAATGGGTATGGAGTATTTTGAATTACAGCGTAAAATTAAATTTAGTTGTGATCAAACCAGTACAGGACAGGCATATTCTTACATTGCACCTCAAATACAGCAGTCTGTATTACAGAAGATAAAACTCCAGCTAAATAAAGTGGGGGGAAAAATTAAAAAAACAGGAAACAGTAAGGGTCAGATGTGCAATAGCGGCTCCATTCTGGAAGCAGCCACAAGATACAGACCAAAATAATAACCTGAAATAAACTTAAATAAAACATTGCTATGTCTATTTTGGAAACACAATGATTTCTTTTGATTGTACTTAGCCACAGTCATTACTTTCCAAACTGTAATGCACAGCACACAAATTAACATTGATTAATTTAAGGATAAAACTTCAAGCTGCATGCTCATTTCTAGGAGAGAAAAAAAAGTAGGTGAGATTCCACTACAAACTGCTGGAGACAGATGGCAGTGAATTTCCTCCATTTTGGCTGATATTTGGTACATTTAAGTTCCTGGTCACAGGAGGACACTTGCTAATTTCCTGCCTTCCTCATCAGTTTATTTTTAAACTTAAAAACAATACTTTCAGCCAAAGCTGAAACTGTCATAGAACAGTTTGACCAACAAACCTCACAATTTGACAGCGATATCTTTCCTTCACTATAAATTATTTTCATAACCTCTGAATAAAAATATTAAAATGTATCTAGTGTTGTAATTATTCAAATTGATCCTGACTGAACCTGACTGCTCAAAAATACTTCTGAATCGAGTTGTACGGATGTGAATTTACCTTTACGTAGTGTGTTCATGTTCAGTCTCACCAAAAAACATCTTTGTTTAGAAACACTAGGCAAAGAACTCTCTATCTGCATAGTTACAAAATCTGCAGAATACAAATCAACTAATGGACACAGGCAAGCTTGATAACATTATAAAGCTGGATGCTGCCCTATCGGAGAGCAAAACTAGGTACAGGAATTTGCTGCTTTGCCCATTTGATTATAACAAAGGCTAGACAATTTAAACAAGAATTCAGAACACATGTGGCTTGGATACACAAAGCTTAAGGATCCTTCATTGCTGTACCAGAAGTAGTTTCTTCTTTGCCAAATCTTCAACTTGCTTGTTCGATCACCCCCACCACCACTACCCCACTGCCGCCTCCAGTATGTGTAGAAATATACTGCTGAGCTTATGACGTGGACGTAAATCCATGATAATGCACATAGACAGTGAAGGGAACATAATTTAAAAACTTAAAATGTCACTATTTGATTAGGTTTCCTCTTCCACTCTCACATCTTCATCAGGTTCACAATTTCTCCTTTGAGGGAACCCAAATGTACGGCCCAGACTGTTCTTCAATGGCTAGTTTGCATTGGTTGTAAATCTCTTCTAAGGTTTCTCCTTGTACTATTGCTGTAGGTTTAAATTAAACACAAATTAATGCTCATGATTTTAGTTTGATAAATCAGTATACCTTATTTTAGTTCCTCTCTTAATTGTGTATTTCAGTGCCAATCTGTACACTAGGGTCCGGCGATATATCGATATATCACTAAAACCTGATATCATTTTCGTATCGATACGCCGATATAGGCATTTCAAAAATATCAATATATCGAAAAAATCGGGATGCGCGCGCACTGAACTACAAGACCCAGAATGCTCATCTCTATACACAATGCACAGACCGAGGTGCAAAGCCGCCATATTGTATTCAGAGACAGGGTGGATGTGATAATATACAGATAGATAGAGATGGGGGGGATGTGAGAGAGGAGAGAGACACAGAGACATAGACAGAAAAACACAGAGATGGAGAGAGTGAGTGTGAGAGACACAGAGAAAGATATTTACCTCCTGAGGAGATAGGCCCCGAATGCGCGCGCACCCCGAATGCGCGCGCGCTGTGTGCGCATGCTCAGTACGAAAACCCCGAAAATATCGATATTTCGGTCTATCTCGATATGACCCCATCGATATATCTAAAGCGGAAAATTTCCATATCGACGGACCCTACTGTGCACACATCTTGCTTGTAGTAAATGGGCCTAGTAAATATTCTGTCTGAAAATATCGAATCCGAAGAAACAATATTATGTTTGACAAGTTCAATATGACTAAATAGGCTTGTGAATTCAATGCTACATCTAATGTAGCTACTGGGCGTTTTATAAACCTCGTCCATTGATCTGAGTGTGGACGACATTTAATATGCAGCTCACATTCAAATCAGGAGCACTGCAGATGCTTTTTAATCAAGGCCAACCGACCTGTGGCTGATTGGGATAGAAAGACAATCACAGCTCAGGACAGCTGTGATGACCACAGACAGATTGGATAATTAAAAAATATTTCGATAGTTTGAACCAACAAACATCAGTTGTGACATTTAGAAACTGACTTGATGGAGACCCTAGATTTAATCACTTAAAAAAAATACACCTCTGTACACACATAAATAGACACACATAGACATTTTTGTAAATTCATAATAGTTAAGAATATGTTTTTTTGAGATTTTAGCAAAAAATGTTGTGCAATTTTACTCAATTGTGCACAACTTTTAGGATACCATACTTTTCACTTTAAGATAAGATGACTGTTATTATTAATCAGCAAATCAAGTTGGAGACTTTGCCAAGGAAAGGAAAATGTGAATGTGTTCTTTCGAATCTTGACCTTGCGGTAACTAAATGTTGGAAAACAACTACAGTTAAAATAGACAGAAGACAAGTAATGACATAGAAAATCTCGTAGCTATTTCTACAGCTGCCAAAACTGCAGATGTGAAAATACAAAGTAGTTATTTTAAACATTGAAAGTTTTTAACAAAGCCAACACTGGAACCATGTCAAGATCAGTGATAAATTGATATAACCTTATGTAATGAACAGAAACTTATATGCAGCGTCAGGTTACTTCACAGTCACAAATAATATAATAGTAATAGAAATAGTGGAAAGCTCATTTTATGCTATTTGAATAATATGCTTCAGCTGCAATCTCACAAGAGCAAGCACTCACTTCTGCACCTGAAAGAATTTTCCTAATGAAGGAATTCAGAAGTCACACTGATTCACAGGAACTCTGGTCCAACTTGATCTACATTCAGGATTTTTGTGAGCTAGCATAATATACTACAACTATTAATAATAATCTTTGCATGTGATATTGCATCTTATCACTTTGTCGAGGGGTCTCCAAACTTCACAGTAAAATGAATTGACTATATTTTGTGGGCGAAATTCAGCAGCCAATTGCAAATATAAATTATCTTATTTAAATTGTTTTATTCACACAATTTTGTTTTAATTTGAACAAATAATGTAACCATTTGAAAGTGGTGCCCCTTTGATACCTGTCTGTTCGATTGCCAATTTACTACCAAATTAAAGACACTTTGTAATGAGATCTTAAAATCCACTGAAAATGAGAAGACCTATTTGACTTACAGGGAAATGAATAAATGTCTGGTTTCTCTGTCTAGTTACTTACAGTAAATAGACAGAGAAACATTATTCCAAGGCTGTATTTACATGATATCTGACATGAATAAATTGTGATGGAAGTTTATCAGTGACAAAATGCAACACATTATTTTTCAATGAAAGCTTGAACTCCTAAAGGGCAACAAAATCATACTAGCTGCTGCGATCACCCGCAAAATACACACAGTCACACTACTTTAAAGTATATCCTGTAAAGCACCTTGGGATGTCATCCTGACACGAAAGACTCTATACTAAATGTAAGGATTATTATTATTAGATTCATTCCAAAGAGGGTCGAATTATGAATGGTAAAGCAAATGTTTGTTTGCAGACGTATTGTTCAGGTGATTTGTTTACCTGTAAAATGCTCCCCAAATTCTTGCTCCAGTTTCATGGCTCTCTCACATGTCTTTCTCGCTTGCTCCTCTGTCAGGCGTTTATTCATTTCCCTGAAACAAGAAATGGCAGCAACACAAAAAATATAAATATTGCCAGAAAATTTTCCAATAGCAGTCTATGTCGTATCTTTGTCAGAAGTTGAATCAAAGATTTAAAAAATGTTTTTTTAATATAAAATATTTTACTTTTCCCAGTTACTTCACCAATGCTTCTTTCCCAAAGTGAAGAGGAGTGTTAAATATCAGAGTAAGTGAGTTTGATGTCAGGATATCCCTTGGACCTCATAAAAGTAAGATAATGTTCATCACCAACTACTTTTGAATAGGAGCCTTTCAATGAAAACCTGTTTCACACCTCTGAGCAAACCAACACTTTAATTTACTTCTACTTCTCTGACTGATACACATGGCCAGTCTTCTATCATAGATAGAATATGTCAATGTATCATAACAGAATTCATAACACTTGATAATTGTTAAATATAATAATAATAATCCTTGCATTTGATATAGCGCTTTTCACATCAAACTTCACGGTTGCACACTCCACCTCACCAAGCCAGTCAAGAACCTAGGTGTCTTGTTCGATCCTGAACTGAATTTTCTCCTCCACCTCCATGCCATGACTCATTCTGCCTTCTCTCACCTCCGCAACCCTGCCCGACTCCGCCACTATCTCGCCCCTCAGGCCGCTGAAACTCTCACGCATGCTTCATCACGTCCAGCCTTGACTATGCCAATGCCCTGCATGTTGGCCTCCCCAACTCCTCTCTCCATAGGCTGCAGATCATCCAGAACTCTACAGCCGTGTTCTCTCCCACACCAGGCTCTGCAAACTTATCACCACCATTCTCACCCGATTCCACTGGCTTCCCATTAACAGAGGATTCAGTTAAAGATGCTGGTCCTCACTTTCAAAGCCCTCTATGGCCTTGCCTACCCTGCCTCTGCAACCTTCTAACTCCCTACCAACCTGTCCGTTCCCTACGCTCATTGGGCTCCGGCCTGCTCAAACTCACCCACCCCACCATCAACCCTTCGTCAAATTCTGTTGTCTTTAAATTGGTAGCATGTTAGAAGCTGACATTTCACAAGATATTTGCTGTGGGATTCTCAGATGAACATTGGCATCAAGCAAGATGCTGACTGAGCATGGTTTTCCCTCCTGAGCTTGACTGGGGGCTGTCTTGTTTTCTGGAAGAGTAGTGCTGGATGTTTGCCATGTTTAGAACTAACCAGAGGAATGAAATCAAACCAATCTCCAGGGTACCTTGCCGATTACCATTGGCATCAGACTCCAGTTCAACAACAACAACAAGATTACATTTGTAAAGCACTTTTTAATGTTGAGACGGACCTTGAAGGAGGCAAGGGAGGGAGCAAGATAAAGGGATTGTGGAATGGTGTTCCAAAGAGCGGGGGCAGAGGCTGAAAGCCCAGCCGCGAATGGTAGGGCAGGTCGAGCAGGAGACATGGAGCAGGCTGAATGTCTGCTGAACGGAGGGAGCAGACAGGTGGAGGTAGGGGGGAGGTAGAAGTAAATAAAAAAAATACTTTTATTGGCTAGCTTGGTGAGGTGGAGTGTGCAACCATGAAGTTTGATGTGAAAAGTGCTATATTAAATGCAAGATTATTAGATTTAATAATTATCAAGTGTTATGAATTCTGTTATGACACATTGACATTTTCTATCTATGATAGAAGAACTGGCTATGTGTCAGTGTCAATGACCCCCCTTCCCTCCTCCATTTCATATCTAGAGCATTTGGAATGATTTCCTCTGCATGCCTTCGTTTGACAAAAAAAGATTAGCTTGTATGAAACTGCATTTTCGCCAGAATGCAGTATGTTTTTTCCCAGTTAAACCTTCCAAGTAACAAGACAGCATTTTCTCTGATGCAACAAAAACAGATTGTGATTTTACTTTTTGTATATTCGACATCATGAACTTGTATATTTTTGCTGATATGCAGTATCCAGCATGACAATTGGGGAAAGTTCACTTTTCCAGTCTGACTGGAATTGTGTGCAAGTTACATTTCAAAACTGCAGGATATGTTATGGAAGAATGGCTAAAACTGGAGCAGAATGCCCAGTTACCTTTGCTGGAAGACATTAATTATCGGTGAAATTAATGGACCAAAGAATAAATCACGAGAAATATGTGGAAGTACCACACTTGTGAACATTTGTCGGAAAGCCCTTAAGCAGGTTATATATTATTGTAATGCTCTCTCCTGCCCTCACCTCGACAAAACTGACATGAATGTTCCATATGGGAGGAATTGCCCCAAACCGACAGATTTGTGTCTCCAGACACCATTAGTATCCCAAAGCCAATGACACCGCCACAGGAGTTTGCCGGGCTCCAAGGAAATATTTTATGATATGCAACAGATCATCACATCCCCTACAAAAGCTGTAGATGTTAATTACATTTATTTATTTTTAAACTATAAAGTCTGGAAACATATTTTACTACCAGTCTTTGCACGGATGAATTCCTACTGATAAATTATTAGATAGCACTAAACACAGAACTTATGCAATACTGATTCTCACCAGATAAAAGTAGCATTTTCTGGAGGGCAGAGTAATGGGAAAGAGCCCTGTGGTTCCTGTAATTACATATTAACACACAGCCCTGCCTCCTGTGCTGCTACAGACAACAACTCAAATAACGGCAAGAATCTACAGCAGGAATCACAACGCAGTATTTCATTTTTCAGGCTTTGGATTAACAGCTCCTATGATTTTTAATTGTGAAGCATAAATTTTTCAAACACAGATTAGATAGTTGTCCGCTAGGAAATAACATTATGGGATAGGTAGTTCAGGACATATGTGCGTGCGAGCCCCAGGAAGGTAGAAAGCGATCTAGATGGACCTTGGTCTTTTTCGTCTCGCATTTCTTATGTTCTTATAAATCAAAATGTTATCCTATTAACATGAAACCAGCAAGTGATCCTGCAAATACCTCCCCCAAAATATTGTGATGCACCATCACATGACAGATAGGACATGAATACATGTCAAGCAATTTCACCCTCACCCATTTAATAGCAATTACATAGTGAAAATAACTAATTTGCGCCGAAACTAATTATCTTAACTGCCAATTTCCAGAATGACAAGCTATTGAACATAGCTATGTGTACATAGTTAAAGAACTGTATCCTGATGATTTTCGGTTGCATCTGAACAAAAAGGACTGAATTATCCATGTGGATCAATCAAAACTGGTCCAACTTGGGTCATTGAGCAGTTAATGTAGGTGAACATCAACTCATCATATAATAAAAGTGAAAATGGACAAAACAGGGCTGCAATGAGATTGCAACCATTAAATAGAGATGTTAGACAAACTGATCTTACAGTACTGAATACTGAATATCAAACCTAAACATAATTATTACAAAATACTTACATTAATGACTCCACTGAAACAGGCTTGATAAAAATAGCAATAGGGTAGAGTTGTGCAATTTGTAACCGTTTTATAGCATTGCCCGAAACGTCCAGTATGCAATGTTTGCCCTGATGGAAAGAAGAAATAGTTTAGCAATCGTGGTAAGATTACGAACTTCTACATTGATGAAGAATTAGTTAGAACCTTAAGCTGTGCAACACTACTTCTTCTGCAAAGGAGCTATTCAACATGACATGAAAATAGTTTTATAACCGCAATTCATGAGAAGAAAACATCATTGAGGGAGGGAGGGATGTTGGCATTACAGGGTATTCTTGTGCTACAGAAACAACAGCAACAAATTGCATTTATATAACACCCTTCATGTTGGGAGGATGTCCCAAGGCACTGGACAGTAAAATGTTTGCATTAGGCACTTAGAATACTATACAAACATTAACAAAAATATGTATTGTATATATAACACCAGGAAGTATCTCTTTGCCCAGATGATAATTAATGACTGGAACAGGTTGCTAATAAGATGGTTGAGGCCAGAATTCTTGACTTATTAAAAAAAATTGATTCCGTAATGGGAAGATAAAACCTATATTTCCATACAAGAACATTTGAAATTGTTATTCAATCTTCACAGCTTATTCAATTTCAAAGCTGAATCACTCAGAATTATCAGTTGGTGAAACTGTGAAACATAATGCAAGTAAACACCTGTTAAAATAGAATGGAGATCTGTGTGATGTAATTTCCATTAACACTGAATATCACATGTCTGGAAGCTTGCACAGATGTTATCAATTATATGAAGGGTTTCCTAATTCTAACTTATGTATAATCATAGATGCATTTTTCAAAAGTTAAAAGTTGCATTCATCCAGATCTACTGAAATAATTTGTTTGTTAAAACTTGTAAAGCTGCAATTATTTTCACAGTATTCACTGCGCTCAAATCAGACACTTATTCAAACAGAATTAAACAGAAACTGCATGAGAGGAATCCATTGAAAATCAAAATGAGGAGGTAGAGGGGGGGAGGTGGTGAGGGGGGAACATATCTGCTATTCTAACCTCACGTGTCAACTGACACAGAACAATAAAAAACTATTTGCTTTACTTTTAACACGTAATTATTTAATCCCCGATTTAAAAATGCTGCGTAGCTATTTTTGCAATGATGTGATGAATTATCTTAAATGACTAATGTGCAAGATTATTAATGTAATATTTTATTGGAAGCTGTGCTAAATTATGCTTGTAAAATACTAATTTAGTTTAATAATGTGAGAAATTTCCTTTTCCTTATTATCTATTGCATGTCATGTTTGCCTACAAATGTAATTACTACATCACACAGTAAAGATCCTGCGAAGCATCCAGCTTAATGATGTGATAAGACGTTGTATCAAATGCACGGTTAATTACCATTTTAAATTATTTTGCAACATGTTTCTATAACATGTTTTTAATGTAGTATAATGAAATTTGTTTCAGGTAAAATAACAAGACCTATGCTTGAATAATTTTTAAAAAATCAGATATACTATTAGCAAAATCTATTTTACTGATTAATCTCTTTCTTATATTGTCAAAATGCTACGCTGGAATCAGGACTATTAACAGTCGAACGATCCCAGCATATAGTAATGCTGCATTTATACTGTAATGTTTGTAGTAAATCAACATTATTTAGGCTGGAACACTGCTCTGGAGATGACCATGGGGATGACACTCAATGAATATCACACTAAATATTACACTAAAAAGGGTTCTTTATGTAATGGTACAGTACATAGCAAAACCCTAAGTGCTTGACCTGGTGCTTAATTGTGATAGCAAGGAATTCCAAATCTTTAAAGCAAAGGCAAGATTTGGCAAATCAATCTCTTTCCAAACAGATGAGGTGATGATGTTAATGGAAATACATAATGACGCAGCAGGATTTTGTGTTAACTCAGCCTGAAGTAATTGTATTGAAAGAGAATCTATCGTACAAAATCAATAATGACCACAAACTCTTTTCTATTAATATGATCTCATCACTTTGAAAACACATTTACTTTAGAGCAACGTTTTTATTGCTTTTTCCTTCTCTCCCCAAGCAAACTTGTGAAATGATTTTGTTATTCTCCAAGTTGTATACAATTTCACAACCTTAACCAACACATAAACCTAGGTGTCAGCCTGGCTCAGTCGGTAGCTGTCTCGCTTCTGAGTCAGAAAGCTGTAAGTTCAAATATCATGCTGGATCTTTGAGCTCACAGTCTCGGCTGACACTCCATTGCAATGTTGTGTGAAATGTACACTAGTATGTATGTATTTGTAGATAGATGTGGCAGGAATTTGGACACAATAATGCCCCTGAAATGAATGACAAACATTTTTTTCTGTGTTTTTAAATAGTGGCATGGGATCTTTAACGTCTCCGTAAAAGGCAAATGGGACCTTGGTTTAACATCGCAACTGAAGGATGGCAGCCTACACTGGGAGTTAAAATTGCTGATGTGAGTCTTGAATATATAACCTTTTGACTCAGAGACGGGAGTGCTACCGACTAAGTCTGGCTGACGAGAATTTTATTTGACTTCTTAGAAGATGAAAACCCAAGGCACCAGTTGACATTAAATTGGCACCAAGGCATTATTTTACATTAAAATAACAAGGCAGCTGGGGTACGGAATGAAGCTATCTTACTGATCTAATCATTTGAGGTTATGGCAATGAAAAATAATCTAATAATCTAACCTAAATAATCTAAACTATACATATCTGTCCTGGTAATGCTTGATGCTGATATTTGCTGCAAATATTTAATTCTGAGGAGCACCTGTGGCTTAGTGGTTAGAGCACTTGTCTTGTAAGATGGGGAGACCAAGCTGGGGAGACCTGTGTTCGAATCCAGGTCAGGGTGAAACTTTGGGCAAGTTTCCTTACTCCACACGCCTAATAATAAACCCTCCAAAAAAACCACATTAATAAAACGGATCATTTCAATCTATGACTGTGTGTGGGACACTGCTGTGCGCAATTGGCTGCCGCGATTCGCCCACAAATATATACAGTCAATTCACTTTACGGTATATTCTGTGAAGCGCCTTGGGACGTCGATAAGATGTGAAAAGCGCTATATCAAATGCAAGGATTATTATTATTATTATTAACACTCCGCCTTGGCTGACAAGAACTGGATTATTATGTGGATTATTAACACTCCGCATTGGAGAACTGGGTGAAATACTGGAATATTGGAAACGCTATTTTTCACATTAGCGATTAAATCAAGGTCTCATCTTCCTGTTCCCAGATGGATGTTAAAGACTCCATTCAAAACTCAAAAGGTTTCTCAAAGTGAACAATCAACAACAATAAAAATGTCACTTGTATAGCGCCTTTCACATCAGGAGGACGTCCTCCTCACCTCATGGCTGCTTGCGGGATTGAGCCACGTGGAAATTGCAGTTCCCCACAAGACAACTACTACCCTGGCCTGTGATTCTACATGTATCACTACTTTGAGGCAGTGCTACAGCATTAGGTACTACAAAACTGAAAATTGAAACTGCTTCCTGATCTCAAACGGAAATATTCACTCTCCATTGCAAGAAAAACAAAGTAAATACATTCGAAAGACGTGACGCACCCTTTCAGCCACATATTTTACAGACTGGACACTGGTCCCATATAGATTTTCATTGTACTGTCCTGCTTCAATAAATTTGTGCTCCTGGATATCTTTTTCCATCTGTTCCCGGCAGGTAACAAAGTGATAGTCCCGTCCATCCATTTCGTAGTCACGCTTGGCTCTTGTGGTATCTTGTTAAGGAAAGGGTGAAAAACAAAGATAATTTAGTAATCGCAGTCAACAAGTACAATAGAAGTACGTTTATCCGGCACCCGTGGGACCTGGCCAATGCCGGTTAAAGCGCCTGCCGGATATTCGGGCGGCCCGCGGCCGTAAGCCCACTACAAAAAAATTAAAGTTCTTTTAACACACACCGTACACACCAGACAAAATAATAACAGATAGTGACAGAGTATTGTGCTTGTTGCTGGGGCTGCTCTCTTGCGCTTCTCACCTTTGCTGGTTGGGGTTTGTGGTCCAACGATTCTTTTTTTGAATGGGGGGGACGCCAGGCGGGTGAGGGAGGCGGCAGCGCGATTTTAAAGTCGCGCGACTTTACTGGCTGCAAGCCGAAGCCCTAGACTCTACTAGTGGCAAACCAAATACTGCACCTGCGTGACAATGTGGGTTATCGGCTAGCGTTATCGGCTTGCCGCTAGCATGACTTTAAAATCATGTGCGCTCCGTTTTTTTCACCCGCCTGGCGTGCTCCATTTTGGAGAGAGTCGCTGGACTGTAAACTTCAACTGCAGCATCATGGCTTCAAGCGCAGCATCCACCAGCGGGGGTGGGGGGCGCGGGAGAGTAGTTTTGACGGTGAGTGCCAATACAATATTCTGTTGTTATGTTATTATTTATGCAAATTTACTGCTATTGTTTCAGATAAGTTCCGGTTTATCAAATGGGGACATTTTTTTGGGCGTGCCAGTTATACGGAAGTGCCGGTGCATCGAGTCACGGATAAACAGGCTTCTACTGTAGTTACTTGAACTTGTAGTTGTGGTTTATCAAAGTAAAAAACAATTTTTAAATATAACCCTATAAAAATACTGCACAAAAGGCCTTCAGGATGATAAAGCGAGGCATTACAGGAGGTGAGGGTATGACAGGAGGCAAATGTGCTGTGATATAACCTCTAGGGATATAATCATAGATTTATGAAAGGTAGGTCATGCCATCAAATCTAACTGAATATTTGTGAGAAAGTCACTAACATGGTGGATAAGAGTGTCTAGGGATGGACTTTCAGAAGGCATTTGATAAGGTTCCACACAAAAGGTTATTAGCAAAAATAAAAGCACATGGAATCAGAGGTAACCATGCTATACGTCTTTGAAATCGGTTGGTAAGCAGGAAACACAGAGGAGGGATAAAAGAAACATTGTCTGATTGGCGGGATGTGACAAGCGGTGTTTCCCAAGTGTCTATGCTGGGGCCTCAGCTTTTCACCATATATATATATATATATCATACATATAAATGACTTGGATAAAGGAATAGAGTTTTATATAAACATTTGTAGAGCCACAAAGTTAAGAGGTGCAGTAAATTGTGCAGATGAGAGCAGGAAATTACAAAAGGGGTTAGACAGATTAGGTGAATGTGTCACAGATTAACTGTGGCAGATGGAATTCAATGTGGGGAAGTGTGAGGTCATCCACTATGGATCCAAAATACCAAAACACTGAATATTTTCTAAATGATGAGAAACTAAGAACTGTGGAAGAGCAAAGGGATTAGGCTGTCCATGTCCACAAATCACTAATAGCAAGCTCACAAGTGCAAAAAAGTTATCAAAAAGTCTAATGGAATTTTGGCCTTTATCTCAAGAAGTTGGAATATAAAGTAGAGGAAATTGGAATATAAAGTAGAGGAAATGATGCTTCAACTATATAGTCAGTCAGACCCCCATCTGGAGTGCTATGTTCAGTTTGGGGCATCAGGAAAAATATATTGGCTCTGTAGGGGTGCAACAGAGATTCATGATACCAGGTCTCAAAGGGTTAAATTATGCGGACAGGTTACATAAGGAGTCCTGGAGCTCAGTAGCTAGAGCACTCGCCTTATAAATTAGAGACCTGGGTTCAATTCCCGGTAGGGTGAAACCTGGGGCACGTTTCCTTACTCTACACGCCTAATAATAATCCCTAAAAACAAACTGGTAATTTCAATCCATGAGTGTTGTGGGACACCTCTGTGCTCAATTGGCTACTGCGTTTCACCTACTTATCACTTCACTTTACAGTATTTTCTGTAAAGTACTTTGAGACATCTAGAAGACGTGAAAAGCGCTATATCAAATACAAGGATTATTAGTATTATAAACTTGATCTCTACTCCCTTGAGTTTAGAAGGATGATCAACTAGAGGGTTTTAAAATAATAAACGGATTTGATAGGGAAGATACAAAGAAGCAATTTCCTTTGGTTGGGAAATCTAGAACAAGGTGGCATAGTCTTAAAATTAGAGCTAGGCCATTTAGGAGACAGTTTTTCACTCAAACGGTGGCAGAAATCTGGAAAGGCTGTGGATGCTGGATTGATCCACACCTTCAAGAGTGAGGTTGATAGATTTTTTGATAGGTCAGGGTATCAAAGGATATAGAAAAAAAGCCTATCCCCATATCCCCTAATCCTTTTATCTTTTAAAAAAACTTAGCTTTAAACAACAGCACACAACTTGCAACTCTCTTAACAGTACTGGCCTGAAAAGACTGCAAAACAGAGCTGCCAACCTTTTTTTAACAAAACAAAGTACTCCTGAAAGCTAAAAACAGTATTTTGTAGTAAAAAAAAGTGTTTTCCCCAGAACCTACCGGTGCTTAATGAAAAAATTACAGCGCGAAAAGATGGTAAGTAAAATGGGACTTCAGAACTCCTCGTTAAGCAAAAATAGCGTTAAGCGGGCGGGAGGGAGGTCCCTACTGTGTTTCCGTATATGAAAAAAAATGTTCCCAGTAATGCCTTGCGTCTAGCCTAGCGCTAACATTTACAGTGTATCAGCGACAGTATAAGGTAGGTAGCACTGCTATTGAAGGCAGGGAGAGAGAGTTAAAGAGAAAGAGACTGAGACAGAGAGAGACTGTGAGTGAGATTGTGACAGCCAGAGACTCAAACAGAGAGAGAGAAAGAGACACAGCGCCTGGGACAGAGAGAGAGACAGAGAGAGAGCGCGACCGAGACAGACAGAGAGAGGGAAAGAGACACGGAAAGAGAGAGAGAGAGAGAGAAAGAGAAAGAGACACACGGGGAGACTGAGACAGAGAGAGAGACTGAGAAAGACAGAGACAGAGAGGAGAGACAGATGCACAGAGCATGGAACATATTCGGATTTTCCAAAAAATGTATTTTACCAAGAAAAATCGTACTGTCGTATTTATTTCAATTTACCGTACTAAATACGGCAAAAACGTACCGGTTGGCAGCTCTGGCAAAACCATTTTGTTCCACTCTAAGCTGCATTGTGGCGCATGGCCAAATGTCTAGATGGTCAAACGCTACTGAAACACATATCTGCCGAACTAAATATATAATACTTACGAGGTACACACGAGCCAAATTTGTCTGGGAATTCTGATATCAGGTCATCGTTAACTCTGTCTTTCATTGGGCCGAGAATAATGACAGGTCTGGTGTAATTAACTGAAAAACAAATGACAAGCATTTCTATACTTGGAAAATATCACTGTTAATGATTTCCCCATGAATAGGTGCATCTAATTTTGTACAGTTCATTTTGATGGCCTGTCTCTTTATATCAGTCCCGTTATAATGAGATGCCAATGCTGTTATAAACTCAAATTTAGCAATCACATGCAGCCAACCTAGTTTAAGATGTAATTGGTGAGATTCAGGGTCGGAAGATTTCACTTATTAACCAACTAGTTACTGGCCAGCTTTGAACACCCGGCAGAAAAAACGTGTCCAATTCTCTACTTGGATTACTCTCTACTATCGCATCGGATATTTGGAGTTTACTGCAGTTCTTTCTCAGTCTGAGAAGCAGTTTTCCAGTAGCTGACACTCAATGACAGTGTTGTGTGTGTGTGTGGGGGGGGGGGGGGAGTGCATCTTTGGAGGTGCTTTGGACAAGATGTGTTAAACTGAGGGCCCTCTGTCTATTCAGTTGGATGTTAAAGAGCCCAGCGAAAGAGAAAGGAGTTTCTATTGGTATCCTGGTCAATAATCTCTCAAATAAAATTGGCCATTCACTTCATAGCTGACTGTGGGACACTGCTTGCACAAATTGGCTTCTGTATTTTCCTGCAAAGCACGCAGTTACTACACTTTACAATAAATCCTATGAAGAGTTTTGAGACGTCCTGCCGACGTGAAAGAAGCTATACCAAATATAGTATGAATATTATTATAAATAATACAACCAGCTGAATCTTTCAATCTTAGTCCATAAACACAATCATAGAATCATAGAATTTTATGGCACAAAAGGAGGCCATTCAGCCCATCTAGTCTGTGCCGGCTCTTTGAAAAGAGTGATTCAATCCCACTGCCCAGCTTTCTCCCCATAACCTAACAGACCTGCTCTTCCTAAATAAAGATCTAGTTCACTGTTAAAAGCTGTTATGGAATCAGCCTCCACCACCTTTTCAGGCAATGCATTCCAGATTCGAACAACCCGCTGAGTGAAAACATTTCTCCTCAGCTCCCCTCTGCTTCGTTTTGAAACTATTTTAAATCTGTGACCACAAGTCACTCATTCGCCCACCAATGGAAACAGTCTTTCCCTATTCACCCTGTCGAAACCTCTCATCATTTTATAAACCTCTATCAGGTCTCCTCTCAATCTTCTTTGTTCTAGAGAGAATAAGCCTAGCCTATCTAGCCTTTCCTCGTAGCTGAAGTCCCTCAATCCTGGCACCATCCTAGTAAATCTCCTCTGCACCCTTTCCAATGCCTTAATATCCTTCCTGAAGTGTGGTGACCAGAATTGTACACAGTATTCCAGCTGAGGCCTCACCAAAGTCTTATAGAGGTTAATCAGCACTTCCTGACTTTTGTACTCTATACCCCAATTTATAAAGCCTAGTATCCCATATGCCTTCTTAACGGCTTTGTCTACCTGCCCTGCCACTTTCAAAGAGTCACTAACACAAATCCCCAGGTCTCTCCTTCACACCCTTTAAAATTGTACTATCTAGCCTATATTGCCTCCCCTCATTTATTCTCCCAAAGTGTATCACCTCACACTTCTCTGTATTAAACTTCATCTGCCATGTGTCTGCCCACTTTACCATTTTATCTATATCCTCTTGCAGATGGCTACTATCCTCCTCACTATTTACTTTCTCCCTAACTTAGTATCATCTGCAAATTTGGAAACCGTACTCACTAAACCCAAACCCAAATCATTAATGTATATTAAAAAGAGCAGTGGTCCCAAAACTAATCCCTTGGGGACGCCACTGCACACTTTCCTCCGGTCTGTAAAGCAGCCACTCACCACAACTCGCTGCTTTCTGTCTCGCAGCCAGTTGTGGATCCACGCTAACTACTTTCCCTTTAACGCCGTGGGCCTCTATTTCCTAATAAGCCTCTTAAGTGTTAAGATATTCACAAACTAGAAAGGGGCGATAACTCACTGTCACTAACTACCCCTACGAACATTCAGATTTATTACAAACAAGCTAAAAATACAGTTGATACTGTAGCTAATACAATGCAAAACAGATGGGTTTTCAGTTGTCTTTTTGCAGCAGGCTGTTGCAGAAAATAAGAGATTTCCAAAAACCCATTTACAAAGAAACAACACTCTTACCATTGGATAATTCGGTAGCAAGAAGTTTATCAATTACTCACACTAGCGAGCTGCATGGTTTTAGCAGTTTATATTCCAACAGTGCTCCAACAAGCACCTAGCTTGACTCGTTCTGCTGCTGTGTTTTAGTGGATTAGGTGAGTATAGTGTGAAGGTGCGTGCATACGTGTGTGTGTCCTCAAGAGGCATTGCGTCCTTCAAAACTGGTCAAATTAAACTTCTTTAATGAGTTCTCAGTTACTGGAACTGAAGACTCTGAAACATGTGAAGGAGTTTTTTTTTGCACAAGTCAGACTATAAATAACATGTTTGATTGGATGTCCAACTTACTCTCTTGCCGTGTAACTGGTTCATATGAAAGAATATAGTCTTCTTGACCTCCTGATGGCAGAAAGAAAATGTAAGTCTTTAATAAAAATGATTCTGGTCAGATGCTACCAAAGGAATGCTTATATATCATGTTTGTTTATCACAGGCACTGATTATTTAAAACTAAAGACGTTTCATAGAGTATTTCGAGTAAAATATTATTTTCAATAGATTGATTTCTTAAACACTTCGCAGTAGCTACTTGGCATCCAAGATATTTTTTGCACAATCCTGTGGAACATTGTTGTTTTTGTATCTGCGCTGAAAATTAACCATGATTGCAAAGTAAAAAAAATTCTCTGCCTGTTTAGTTTTTCAGCGAGAGAGGTTAATGAGCAAACTACCCAGTAATTTACGCTAAAGCAAAAGGTTATATTTGTTCAACCAGATAGTCATCGGATCAATAAAACAGCAAGCAATGCAAGTTTATTTTAGAAAATCGTAAACCCACAAGTATAAGGCAACCCTAACGCAATATACATTAGAGATTTCAGATCCTATAAAATGTACCGCTCAAAAACTGAGCAGGAAGCATAGCAATCTTTATATGTAATGTAACTGGCCATTTTTATTAATATAAAAAAAGATATTTGAAGGCATGCATCAAGTCAGTTGCTTTCATCAAGCGTTTTAAGAAAAAGACTGGAAAAGAAATACATTGCCGAAAAATAAAATGTAAAACAAAACTTACGGTAGCTACTTTCACTATCGCTGGCATTAGAAGTAACATGTTCTGCAATAACAATATTGCAAATTAGGATGAATACAACAAACCACCACAAAGCAGCATTAACTTAAAGAAATGTTTAAAATGCAGTGAAGTAAACACATGCTGTACAACAGAAATGTCCGTAGCAAAAACATGAAGGGATAGTAGTTATACATGAAAATAGTATTCAAAACAGCAATGTCAAATTGTATTCTGGATAAGAGGATGCAGAAGGCATGGAGAGGGTACATATCTCTGCAATAAGATTTTTTCCATAACATGATCTCACCCTCAGCAGTATAAGCACAGAGTTACTTTGAGAAACAGTAGGTCATTGACACGGAAATCGATCCAGATAGGTGTTCAGACAGTGATTGTGCTCTGGTTTTAACTGATTCATGCAAAACATAAAGAAAAGAATAAAGTCTGGGACATTCACATTGGTTCCAATTAAATCGTCATTTTTTTTGCATGCTTAGGAGTTTTTGGGGGGACAAATGTAAAAACTTTTTTTCCAAAAAAATAATAATTATAGTGACATGTTATTGTGGCCATTCTTCAGAACTTACTCAGAGTCTTTGTTCCATAACCGTCGTCGGCTAACCCGGGGATCTCCTGCACAGTAGTCCCCAGACAGCAAGCAAAGACAAGAAGAATAACCGCAGAAAGGAAGGAAGAAGTCAGTGGATTTGAACTGAATACTACCATGACAGACCATGCAGATAGGCCAATCAGGAGCCCCACTGTATTTTCACATTGCACTGTGGCTTTACCATACTGGGTTTCCCAGAAACTTAGTCGTCTGGATTAGTACATTCCAAAACAGTTCACTTACAGAGACAGTATCCCTTCGATTCCCATACACAAGCTGTATTTCATATTAAACGACTGACAAATAGATGAACAGTCCACTGAAGTGGAATCTTTGTTTCAACACTAAAGGGCTGCAGATATTTATAATCGATCAACAACACTCCATGGCACCAATTGGCTGCAAACGTAAATCAGTGGCTCCTCAGTCACACGCTGAAATAGAGTATATGTTGAATGGAAACTGCAAGTGCAGTTGTTTTCTTATGATTTGAACCATGGGAGTATTCTAAATTATTGGTCAGATTTGCATTTATTGTGAAATACAGTGTACCTAGGCTGGCAAAGAAGGGACGCGGTCTCTACCTCTTGCTAGCAGTTTCGTTCACACCTGTTTATAAAAGGTTTCCTTTTGGGGAAATAAAAACCAATATTGTGGGATCCAGATTGCTGTCACACACTGGTCACAGTAGTATAGCCTCACCTGCCTGCGTGTATGTGTTGTGTGCGTGCTGTTCTGTTATGGCATCTCTTAGGCCTACTTACGTTCTGGATCACTGGTTTCCTGCTCACTGTGGTCCTTGTTCTTGTAGAAAGGGAACTTTCGTGAAAAGATGAAGTTCTTTTTACGCTTGTCATTGAATGACTGTGAAGGAGAAAAGGAATGGGGCAAACAGGGACATCTACAGTAATTGCTGTCATACACATGCTGACAAACCAGAGGCTGTAAACAATGGGAATAACAGCAGTGACTTTCCTTCTTGAGCAAAGATGAAAAGAAAGTGGCTTAGATCAAGTTCATTGATATTTTGCTTCATAGGGGAGCCTGGCTCAGTGGCAGCACTTCTATCAACGAATCAGAAAGTTGCGGGTTCAAGACTCACTTTGGGAGATGGAATCATGTAGTCTAAGATGACACTACATTGCAGTGCTGGGGTGTGTTATATTGTGGAAATACTATCCTTGGGATGAGAGGTAAAACCAAGGTCCCATCTCCCTGTTTAGGTGGACATTAAAGGTCACATGGCACTATTTGAAAAGAAAATGGAGTTTACCCCGGTGTTCTAGCTACAATTCCATAAATACAATTAGTCATTCAGTTTACAGCTGTTTGTGGGACATTGTTATGTGCAACTGATGGCTGTGTTTCGCCCATGAGATACACAGTCAAACCCATTTTACAATATATCCTGAGAAGCACTTAAACAATAATGTGATAAGGCGTTATATCAAATGCAAGGATTATTATTTTTTTATTTGATATCTTCTGGAATTCCATTACTTCTGCTGCTGCTATGGCCAGATTTTGCTTCCTGGGAACATACCTATTTGCCAGTATCAGATTTCAGAAGGTGCTATCCATACAGTCACTTTCCTGGTTTAGCTCCTGGTTAGTTTCTGCCTATTTAGAGCATTCTGCCATTGAGTCAGTTGGTTTCATAGGAGATTTAAAAAACAGAACCTAGTTTCCTTTTCTCCACTTTGCACAGACTCAAACCTGTTACATGTAATTGCACTTGTTCGATCATGCTCAACTGAGTATCAAGCTGTGTCTCATTCAACTGGGAACAAGTAAATACACAATACAATAGCAGTCCTTTCTGCTGTTTGTATGTTCTCCCCTTTGTTACTCCAAGTAATCAAAGTGGTTATAGCTTAAACAGTTGCAATCCAGTTGGTGGGATTACTGTCAGTGCAGCCAATATTTTGCAGTCTTGCTGCTTAGCTACGTCTGTGGTGGGAATGGTTATGAAGAGTGGGTAAAAATTAGTTCAAAAGTCTGCAACGTAGGAAATGGGTGCATCAGACCAGTCAGAAACTGTGCTTGGAATAAGGGTGAGTAACAAGATAGAATCATAGCTCCAAGACTTGAGGAAGGGAAGATATGTGCCAAGTAACTGGCCTCTGAAAAACTGGGATTGAAGGCAAGGGAAGTGAGGGAAAAAGTAACTGGGAGCCAATAATTGGAAGGATGGAGCAGGTAAAATAAGGGTATGGGCGAAAGCAACTGGGTGAATAGTGTGGGGGTCGTTCAAGGGAAAAGACAAATGAAAGAAGGGCTTGGCTTTTTTGACACCAATGCTACAGGAAGAACATATTGGGGACTCATTTGCAGTATTTCTTAATGTGAATTGTTACTAAGAAAAAAAATCCAGTTGTGCAAAAGAGCAGTCTGTCAAGTAACTGGAAGTAGAAGAGAAGTTCAGGTGAAACCCTACAAGAAGGCCCTTTGGCTAATTTGATTTCACGCTTCCAGAATACCCACCCCCATCACCATTTCCCTATTACAGGGTCAAACAATTTTAAAAAGAGTCTGTTCCAGGGGCTAAAAGAGAAGTTTGATGTCTGTTTGTGAGATTGCCCTTTGGAACCTTTCCTGTTCTATAGTTGTAGTGCACCAAAAGTATGGTTTTAGTTTAGTTTCTCATTCCTATTTAGAAGCTTAGTTAGGTCCCCTTTGCGTTGGATTAAAAAAAGACTAAAGATAGCTTGCTAAACAATGTTCTTAGCTCATTCCTCCAACACTGGAGTCAACTACATCTCTTGGTCTCTTTCCACTTCCCTCTTGGCAAGTTATCTTCTGTCAAAGGAGTAAATGTATCTCCTATTTTTATTTCCCATATGCAAAAAAAATGCATGTACCTGTATCTATATTGAGCTTCATTTGACAGTAATCAGTCCATGTACATACTTGAGCAAGCTTTAAGATCTTTTCCGCCTCCACAGTCCCCACCAATGTGGTATCATCCACAAATGTAACTATCTTACATTAGGTCTGTAAATCCAGGTCATTTCCAAGGAACATGAGGATTCCCATTGCAGATCCTGAGTCACCCTGTTTAATGCCTACAGCATTGTAACCTAGCTCTTCTAATATTTATCCGTACTTCCCTCAGGCAGCTTTGGATCAATTGATTTGTCCTTGAATAATGCCTCCCAGTCTATGTCAATTAGTTCAACCCGTACACCAATAAAATTTGCCTCCCTAAAATTGTATACTCATGCAATTCAAGAGGAATTCTAGTCAGATTGCATTTTAAGAAATGTCACAAATTGGATTCCACTATGGCTTGGATGGCCAGCAGTGGACTAACCACATAATAATAATCCTTGCATTTGATCTTGTACCATTCATGTTGGGAGGACATCACTTTCACAGGATATACTATAAAGTGGAGGGACTGTGTATTTGAGAACCCAATGATTTTACATCATAGGATCACAGAAACTTACAGAGCAGAAAGAAGCCATTCGACTCAATGAGTCTGCACCTGCTCTCAGAGCAAGGTAGACTATGAATCCCACAGCCCTGCCTTACCTGTATTCCTTCAAGCTTCTAACTTTCATATACCCATTTACTTCCCTCTTGCATCCCATAATGGACTCTGCCTTGACCACCTTAGTTGGCAGGGCATCCCAATTACCTAACAACATTCTATGTGAAAAAAATAAGCAGTCTGTGATTTATCAAGTCTGCTTATTAAACTAGTTTAATTGACACTAAATAAGCTAATTTTCTCATACATTACCCTCAACAGTGAATGGTGGCATCTGCCCAAATCACCAGGTGAACCAAATTAGCAGTTCAAATACTTTTTTTTTGCATCCGAAAGATTTGACTATTTGTTCCAACTTTATATTACTAAATTTGTGGCCTTTCTACTGTATTTACTCATTTCTAAGGCCATGTTTTTAAGATTTAATGTAGAATATGTGTGTCTCATGTGGTTAGGAAAGAAATCTATTCCTCACAAAATGTAACTTAAAACAAAACCGAAGGTTGTCACTGCTATTTTCCTCCACTTTTACATCTGAACAGTAATTAAACAATTGTTCAGAAAACAAAACATAATTAAAAAATAAGAACAAAGACATAGGGCTCGATTTAATAATTTTAAATGTGGTACTGTGATTTCAAAGCTGGCTGTGAAAAATTTGATATTTTTAAATCTATTTTATTAAATTGAAAAATGATCTATTTTATTAAATTGAAAAATAGCTGTGAAACTAGATCAAATGCAGACTGTACTGACATCTCATTTGTATGCAGCAAAAACAGTAGATGTAACAACTGAACAACCCAAGTGACGCTGGCCGACTTGGTGCTGCAACAATTATGTTTAGTCCTGCACCAAAGGAAGAATGGCTTAGGTTACGGTTGGCTGTTTAAGAGTCTTGCTGAGATTTTTCCTTCTGTGTTGCAAATTTCATACATCTTATCGTCGTGATTATGTTTGGTTGTGGGGATGGGGTTAGAAAGAGTTTATTATGTATTATGACTGAATATGTTTTCAGTCATTGTGCTGAGCCTTCATCTGACAATTTTGGCTAAAATCAGATGAAGTCTCTGTCTATAGTAGCTCCAAAATATTATTGAATTAAAGTGTATGTTCTTAAAGATGAAAGGAAGAAATTAAAACAGTCAGATATGCTTTATCAAGCACGTAAAACCATTAGCGCCAATAATACACTGCAAATATCCTTCAACGGGGATAGAACCACATATTAAATCGGGCCCATTATGAAGACACGTTTTAAGAAAATAGATAAAATATGCCATTAAATAGCATGCTACGAAACAGTGCAGAAACATGCTGCATAGGAAAGAAATCAAGAATGGAAAATTAAAGATGATTGATATAAAATTGTATTATGGATTCATGCAAGTCAACTATGACACAGATGTGGTTTTAATGGTAAATGCGACATTAAAAAACATAAAATGTAACATAAATGTATGTGTTTCTCAGTATTTCATGTAACTGGGTATCTAATAATGAATCAACAGCCACTTGTGTATTTTTTTAAATCAACCTCTTCCTCTTGATGTGAAAGGTGCTGGACAAGTGTAATTTTGTTGTTGTTGGAATGAACATTGTGTATTCAATAGCATCAAAGAACAAAAGTTAAACTTCCATGAACACAGTTTCCTAACACATCACAAAACATGGTATTGTTCTTAAGGCATGCATACATTAATCTGATTTCTATTTCTCTTTGTTTTCTGTCAAACAGTGATGATCTTTATTAGAAGCAAATCAGTAAATATATTTAAATATTCCAGTAAATATATAGCACCCACGGTTGGTTTGTTTGCATATCTTTGTTCACTTCTAATAGCAAAAGTTTTTTTTTCTGTACATATCTATACATTACCTCATGGCCCTAGTAAATACCTTATGTAGAAAGTTTGGTTGTTTTTATACACAATAAATGACATGATTGGAATTCTTACAGTGTGAAAATGTTCAAGGCATTTTTGAATATAAGGAGTTACTTACTGAAAGTAACATTTATCTACATGTATTTGTTTTTGCCAGGGACGATGACAGATGTAAATCAATCTGGTCATTTTTGATCCACAAAACATAATTAGTATTGCTATACATCCACTGCAATGAAACCTTTCTGATGTTTCTGCACATATCATAATTTGAAAAGGTTTAACTTTTCAGTGAAGAAGGAAAAAGCCACACAAAAATTTATATCTTGATAAAGCCAATACATAATGAGCTAAACTTAATTGGAAACCAACTTATTAGAAATTGCCCACATGTTTCAATACAGTGACAGGGCTCCACACAATGAAATTAATTGGTAGTGTAAAGCAATACTTAAACAATACAACGAAAACTTTTTTTTATTCAATTTATTTGGGGGGGGAAGCAAGTTTTGTAACGATTACAAACTTAATGAATCAATTACGAACGTCTTAATAAGTTTGCAACGGAAGCCCGAAAGTGTGATCTATTCCTCTTGATCTTCACTCTTAATTCAGGTGCTTTGGTGGCTTAGATCCGTACAGTAGCTTCAGTTAAACTATGTTATAATTCACTTCTGATATGGGTTTGCTTTATGCACAATTCAGGTGTGGACTCACATTTACTTACCAAAAATCCCAAATGCCCAAAGAAAGCTGGCTTGCTCACTTCAATTTGTGTTGCCCTGATTCAATATACAGTGCTAGTCAACATACCTCCAATAGCAATTTTTGCAAGGTGTGCAAATCAGGTAATGTTGAGGTGGTGTGATGACCCAAAAGTCTGGGATTTTTAGATTGGAAAGCTGGGTGCGTTCTGGCTTTCTGTGCACTTGCACAATCAATGCAGAAGCATCGACTGATGATCGGATCCCATCATAAACCAGCTTGGGATTTCATGGACCTTCCAATTGATATTTGCATTATAACATGGTTCTGCTGTATTGGCAGGCAGGGCCCACTAACTGTGTCAAGATTGGGATCAATTACAAGTGTACATACATACCTTTGAACATCCAGTAAATAACATCCTTGCCAGATAAAGCTTATTTTAGGAGTTATGCTAAACTTGATGATAAACTTGTCATTTCAGAAGGTAAAGGGAAAATTACAACCAGAACTGTACACAGTAATCACAGGTAACCAATGATTTATACGACGACAGGATTAACCCATTATTTTGGCTTGCTGTTGATCTTTTGATGCATCCCAGCATCTAGTTTGCTTTACTCACTACCGCAGAGCATTGTTACTGTCAATCAGAACGTCCAGGTTCTCTTCAATTTCATGACATATCATTTTCCTTCCATTCAAATAATAGACCCTTTCTGGATTTTTTTGCCCAAGAAATGTTTTATTCTCCATTTCTTATGGTTTAGTGGCACTGCTTACATTCCTGTACAATCCATAGCAGTTTTTCATTTGTTTTATGTCAAAACATTTTCCGTGAAACGAAACACATTGGAGTTTACCACTCTGGAGAAGTTCAGTAACTCGCTAAGCGTAAAATTAAAAACTAAAATGCGCACATCCCGGTTTTGTTGGGTCTCTAAAAATACCGCACACTGTATAATTTGAAAAAATAAGTGATGGAACGTTTATTAGTGCTACACTTCGGTTTCAATTCCTATTATACTAAAAAAATTACAGAGCAAGAATATTAATGTAACATATGCCACCTAGCAGAGACCTTTTTCACCTTTAATTTTCTCCCCACTTCTCCATAAGATGCTGACTATTCTCCTTGGGTGGCAGTAAGTAAGGATCTTCTTCGAGCTGTGCTGGTTTCAAGATGATATTTTAGATCACGATAACTCAACATCCCCCAGTTTATAAGAACAATTGGAGCCACTTGCCACATCCATTGAGTTCATGCCACCAATGAACCTACCACTTGCAGATCAATGCATTTTGGTACAATTTATGTAGCTTGATGATACACACTCCAACACAAGCAAAATGAAAATTATTTCAGTTAGATACGGTGAAAGATTTATATGATTTGAAGAGAACGTGGATTATATTTGAATCCATTAGTATCAGGTGACTGTTCCTGACAACAGCACAAGTACCATTCAATGACACTGATGTGCAAAAGTTAACTAGCAGAGTGTCTGTGCCAATTGTAATCTGAGTCCAATACAGAATAAATATATTCAAGGATTCCAAATTAAAATTAAATTTTGTTTCAAAACCGTTCCCTTTGTAAGCCATTTTTATGTATTTTGCTGTTGTACTGTTCATTATAATGAAATGTGAGTAACAATGGAATATGGAATTTGTCCAAAGAGAAGTACATTTTACGGTATGTTGAACCCATGTCAAAATACCCCAAGGCTTCATTTGCGATAGAAATACTTGTAGATTCGGTTGATTTATTTTCAGATTGGGATTGTTTGCACAACTGTGGTAACACAGCAACAAATCAACTGTTTTTATTGACTAATTTCTCTCAAGACTAAATTTAAAAATTTGAGAGTGGACGATGGTTTATGCGTTCAATTATTTTGCAGATTTTGCTTTGACCACAATCAACAAGGCGAACATTGTAAGAATTCAGGATCGTCACACTCACCTACAAGTCACTTCATTCCTTTCATGTGCGTTTTCAGCCACTATAACATGAAATTCTGAAATTCCTGCCTCATTCCCTCCGCCTTTCCCATTCATTGCCAATCTTCCGTTTGCACCTAATGACCTTTCTCTTCAAGCTTGACTAATACTAGTAATAATCCCTGCATTTGATATAGCTCCTTATGATATCATTGAGATGTCTCTTCACAGAATATATTGTACAGTGGATTCACTGTATATTGTGTGGCTGAAACGTGACAGCCAATTGCATCCAACGAGGTCCCACAAATAGTCATGGATTGAATGATCCAATTTTATTTTTGAGGGATTATTACGCCTGGAAAGCGATCTGACAATCAACTAACAACTGGGTTCCTACTTACTGCGCCTTGGGATGTCCTCCCGATGTGAAAGGCACTTAGGAAATGTAACTTTGTTGCTGTTGTACTGCTAGGTAAACAGAATTGTGTAGAGTAAGGAAATTTGCCTAAGCTTTCTCCACCGACTAGGAATCAAACCCAGGTCCTCTCTCTTGCGATGAAAGTGCACTAACCACTACGCTATGGGACCACTACACTGTCCTTCACGCATGTAGCATTCTCTTACCTGCTGCTGCACATAATCTGCTCACAAGGGATCACCAACTAAGATATAGTCATACACTGTCTGACCCTATTAATATGTGCAGGTCTAGGTCTGTACATACCGTGGACCCTTTGTGTACTGGAAGTCCAATACATCGGCAACTCCTAATCCCCCACTTCCCTTCTCCTCCTCTGTCCTCAGCTCGGGTCTGAAGCAGTCACTGTCCAGTGCCTAGGGACGTCCTCCTGATGCGAAAGGCGCTATACAAGTGTCATTTTGTTGTTATTGCCTGGCTACATACGCACAGGAAATAGTCACCAATAAACTGAAAATCCAGAAGTTGGGTTTTATTGAGTATGTGATTTGCTAGTCTTCATAAACTCAAAGAAACGATTCAGAACTCAGCCGCTCGTATGCTCACTCGTACTACAATCTGTATCCTCGACAGGCTCCACTGGCTTCCTATCACAGAACAGATTGATTTCAAGATCTTCTAACGTGTTTACAATTCTCTTCATGCCTGGCACCTCTTTGCCTCTCTGACCTGTTTTCTCCTCACGCTACCCACTGCCCCGCTTGGTTGGCTCTGGCTTCCTAATTAACCCTCGTCCCCTCAACAACAACAACTTGGATTTATACAGCACCCTCCACGCCAGATGGCGTCTCAGAGAACTTCATAATAATGGATCCTGTGGCCAAGCCAGAGGGAGGGGAAAAAGATGACCAAAAGCACAGTCGAAATGAAGTCTTTAGGTGCAACCTGACAATAGGAATGGAGGGAGCGAGGCATAGGCACTGAGGGAGGGAGTTCTAGAGCCTCGGGTGTAGTGGCTGAAGGCATGGCCACCGACGGTGGAATGGAAGATTCGGGGGACAAGGAGGAGGCCAGATCCAGTAGAGAGAAGGCAATGGGTACTGTTGTGAGGAGAGAGGGGGTCAGAGAGGTAGGAGGGTGCGGAGGAGTGGAAGGATTTGAACACAGGAATGAGGATCTTGAAATTTATCCACTCCGAGACAGGGAGCCAGTGAAGTCTGGCAGGGACTGGGGTAACCGGGGAGTGAAGTTTGGTCCGGGTGAGAATGCCGGCGGCGGAATTTGAATAAGCTCCACTTCATCATCAGCGGCCGCAGTTTCAGCCACTACACCCCGCCCCCTCCTTCCCCTCTTTTACATCACGATTGAAGACCTCCATCGATTGTGGTTAAGGCCACCTCCTCCCTTTCTCCGGTTCGGATTCAGGCTCCGTCATTGTTAAGTGCTCCGAGATGCTGCCCCAATTCAAAGATGGTGTACAAGTTGTTTTTCTTGTTGCTAGTCAGGTTTACCACAGTACCCTGGACTCTAACCAAATTAATGCTCATACTCAACCGGGTAAAGGGAGGAAGTATTTGAATAAGTTTGCAATATTGCTGTTTTATTTGTCTAATATTAAGAAATAATTCAATTTTATCATTCCTACTAGAGTCATTGCTCTTCTGAAATGTCATCTCCTTACGAATTCCAAATACATCATCCAGTAAATTTTAGCTGCCTCCTACTCGTTACACACTCTCCCTCTCTCGCTGTCATGGATCACAAAACTAAGGAACTCTGTTTCAATCCTTCAATCTTCCTGCCTTTGTGCAATCCACAGGATTTTCATATTTAGCCTTGCTTTATCTCCTATTTGTTTCTCCCATATTACATTATCCACCATAGGCCCTGGCCCTTATTCAGAGGAGAGAGAAAATAAATTCAGTCCTGTTTGGCAGATGAAAGATAATAATCCTTGCATTTCATATAGCGCTTTTCACATCTCCTAGACATCCCAAAGCGCTTCACAGAATATACTGTAAAGTGAATTGACTATATTTTGTGGGCAAAATGCGGCAGCCAATTGCGCACAGCAATGTTTCACAATCAATGATGGTTAGAGTGACCAAATTATTATTATTTTTCTGGAGGGATTATTAGTAGGTGTGTGGAATAAAGGAACTTGTTTCCCTGCCGGGAACTGAACTCGGGTCTCTCACTTGCGTGAATGCTCTAACCGCTGACCTGGAGGACTCCCAAGATTATAACTAAGGTTCAATCTACCCGCTAAACTACCATTACACCCCCAAATTTACAGCCAGTTCATTTTACAGTATATTCTGCAAAGCACTTTGAGATGTCTCATCAGGTGTGATATCAAATGCAAGAATTATTATTATTAAAGATCTCATGGTATAAATTCTCCAGCTTGTAGGACTGCTTGCAAATTAACAGCCGTGTTTACTATACCTATCAATACATTCACTGCAATTTGAAAAGAATTACAAGCTTAAGCATTTTAATGTTAATGGTGCCATGTCAATATGGAACGATTATTATCAATGCTATTATCAAGCCATCCTTCTAACAGCTGCCTTCCCAGGAGAATGACAATTCAACCTCAGCCTGAAGCACTTTGATGTACATGGTATATATATGTGTCCTGCCGGACTTTCGAATGGAACAAATGACATTAGACCCTACGGAAGTTGTCATAAGCTCTGTAACTGCTCCTTTGTTGAACACCAATTAAGTTGAATGAAAAATAAAAACTATTTACTGATCACAGTTCTTGTTCAAAATATGCGCAACAGAAAAATAGCAGGTCCTATAAAACAGACTAAAGCGAACAAAAAACATAAAGAAAACTGCCATGGGAACAGCAAAACCTTGGCTAACTGCAGGTACTTCATTTTTACATCAGTCAGAGCAGCAGAATTGTTCACAATTTTGCAGTAGTGTTTTTTGTAGCTGACTAAACTAGCTGACTCCCTGTGGGCAACTGAGAGTCACACTGGTCACTTTCCATGATTACGTGTCAGGGCAATGGCAAACAGCTACACAACACTGAAGGGCAACCTATGGCAATTTAACTTTCACTTCATGAGGCTGAAGAATAACACAAACGTGGAGGCGTATGACAACTGCTTGCTGATGCTCCAATCTCCTACGGAATTATTGGGGTCTTTGTACTCACTCCCGAATGGGTTACACAATGAAATGTCCTTGTTACAATGGAGTGACGTCATCACAGAGCACGATTTTGGGTTATCCAAGGCAATGAGCATACTAAATGATTTACTGAGCATGCCTACTGAATAACTCAGGCTGTCAACAACTAGAATTCAATGACACTGGAATTCACTGCCATCAGAATTTATATCCTACGTTCCTATATTTGCTGTGGGAAGCAAAATAAGACAGATGGCAAAACTACGCAACATTGGCAATCAGTTCAGGTCAATAAATGCTCTTGAAGTACCCAAGATAAAATGAAGATCAAATTAACAGCCTGAAGCACTTTGATGTACATGGTACATATATGTCCTGCCGGACTTTCAACTGGAACAAATGACATTAGACCCTACGGAAGTCGTCATATTCTCTGCAACTCGCTCCTTTGTTGAACACCAAATAAGTTGAATGAAAAATAAAAACTATTTACTGATCACAGTTCCTGTTCAAAATATGCGCAACAGTGTGGCATCCATGTACACTGCTTTAACCCAGTTGTTAGTCGATTGGCGGATCACTTTTCTGGGAATAATAATAATAATCCTTAACAAAACAATAATAATTTGGTCACTCAATCCATGACTGTTTGTGGGACACTGCTGTGTGTAATTGACTGCCGAGTTTCATCCACAAATATACAGTCAATTTACTTTACAGTATATTCTGTGAAGAGCTCTGAGATGTGTAGCAGATGTGAAAAGCACTATATCAAATGCAAAGATTATTATTATTATCAACCACAACAACTTCTTGTATTAATATTGTACCCTTAACCTGGGGTAGGGTCTTGGAGCATTCATTAAACAGTCTTAGAACATTCTGCTGCCTTCATTATAACAGATTGTTTTTTGTAATTTCACATCAAAGCTGATATGGAAATGTTCAGAATATTCAGAAATTTTGCTCTCGCTTTTCCTGTACTAGTATTTTCCATCAATCTCAGTGATATCCTTTTCAAAGAGAAGGTACAATTATTATCAATTAGATCTTAAATTGTGCAGATTGATGAGCTGCATGAAGTTTCCAATATTGGTGACATATTTATGAACCAAAACGCTAAACTGATTCTAATAGCTTGAGTATCCAGTTTGGGCATATTATAGAAAGAGACCAGGAAAGAAAGGAATATCCGATTCTCTGAATGTATAAGGACAATGTTTACTTATTGTTTCTAAGGAATACTAGTCAAAAATATCATTTTCTCTCACAGTTAATGAGTCAGAGGAGAACATTTGCAAGGAGCACACAAACATACTATTCCCAAATAGTCTAATATTATGAGCAAGGGAAGAAAATAACTCTTCCATGTTCTTTGGAATTTAAAAGAAGATCAGTGTGAGCCTTAGATCTGATTTTTCTACCTGAAATGTATAGGGCCTTAAATATATATTTTTAAATCTTATCATCTAATGATAGCCTAATTCTAATTAAAATGTAGTGGAACCAGCCTCCAATTTGAGCAACTTGGTGCACGAATAGGTGGAATCCTGGTGCAAAGGTGGAGTAAATATTACATCATTTGAGAACGCACTAATGAGTCTTCATTCAGAATTACCCTGTATATACTGGGCACTCTGCAATTGTTTTCTTTCACCGCAGTAAGCTACATCAAGCAGTAATGTGGTTCCAATAATGTGGAAGCATCTATAACATTACCTTGGCGTGCAATGATTCAATTAAGGAAAAAATCTTTGTAAAAAATTCAGCATCACTCTCCATTGGAGTTTCTTAAAAATAGGACTGTAGGATAAACACTGCTCTGTAATGCAACAGACCTGAAATCTTGCATGAAACACTGCAGTGTGGTTTAACGAGTCATCTACATACATATCTGCAAGTAAGTGGGAACCTGCACCAATTGTTTTCTGGCTCAGGTTGTCATCGTTATGCCTCTAACCTATACATCAAGATGATTTGTGCATCAGTGATAGATTAGCCTTGCTGATGTAATGATATAATGCTGTATTGCAGAAATACACAATCCCTTCTGTCTATCTGGTGTAAAAACATGAATGGAAATGAGATATTTAGAATGATAATCCTAGCATTTGATATACTGTAGCGCCTTTCATATCAGGAGGATGTCCTTTTTTTCCGCGCCCTTTTTTTCCCGCCATCTCAGGGATCGTCCGGGTGGGCGGCGAGGACAGGGAGTGGTTGCTGGACGATTGTTGGACGATTGTTGGTTATTGTTTGTTGCTGTTTTTGTTGTTAATATTATTGCTTTTGTTGTTTATTATTGTTGTTTGATTCCCCCCCACCCCTGCCCCCATCTGTTTCTTCCCTCACTCCCTTTCCCCACTTTCTCTCCTCCCTTTTCCCCTTCCCTCCCTCTTCCCTCTTCCTGATCTTGCCCCCTCCCATCTTTCCCTCTCTTCCTTGCCCCCCTTTCTCCCCCCTCTTCCTCCCTAACCCTAACCCATCCCACCTTTCCCTCCCTCTCCCCCCTTACCCTCTTTTCCCCCTTTCTCCCCTGGCCCCATTTTCGCGATTGTTTGTGGGGACACTGCTGTGCGCAATTTGGCTGCCGCGTTTCGCCCACAAATATACAGTCGACTTTCCTGCCTTTTTTCCCCCTGCCTCGACCCCTCCCCTTTTGCTTCTTTACCCCCTTTTGCCCCTAGTCCCACTTCCGTGACTGATTGTGGGACACTGCTGTGCGCAATTTGGCTGCCACGTTTCGCCCACTAATACAGTTACTTTTCCTACTATGCTTTATCCTGCCCTGATCCTTCCCACCCTGCTCTTGTCCTACCTGACTGTACAGCGCCTTGAGATGTCCTCTCGACGTGAAAGGCGCTATATAAATGTAAGTTTTGTTGTTGTTGTTGTTGTCCCAAAGCCTCAGAGTCACGAGATTAACATGATTTAAATCAATTACAATACTCAATGTTTTAACATTGGAAATACAATTCACAATCATCTGATTGAAGATATATAATAAATATAATACGACTGCTCAATCTGAGTGGTTAACTATGAATTTGCAGTTAATAAAATGAAGTACAACTGTGACCGTCACTCAATTTATGAGGAAAGGAGTGAAAATCCTGAAAGTGGCAATACGACTCCTCCTATTCATTCCCTCCCTTGTTTCTTCCCTGTTTCTCCGCCCCTTCACTGATTGACAGCTCAGAACCATTTGTGATTGGCGGGAGTCCGCTGTCAATCAATTGCAATTTGACTCCTCCTGTCTCCATCCTGGAGCCTCTCATAGTGACTTGCGCACCACGCGCACCATTTTGTCCAGGTTAGGCAGCATATTTGAAACAGATAAGATAAATGAATCAGGTTCGGGGGTTTTGTCTAATTTAATTGCTGTCTGGCATTAACCAGCATCTGGCTAAAGCGGCTTCCACTGTAATTAAAATGATTTCATTTGTGAATATCGATCCTGGAACTCAAAAATATCTGTTGGGAAACAAAAGTAGGTTTAGACAGACTTGTACCAATCATTTGGCCTGATGTGTTTAGTTTCCACAAGTGTTACAAGCAAATGAGCATGTTTACTCTGGGGAATAAGATCTGTAGGGGCATGTTTAATTTAAAAGAAATGTTTCACATTCAAGTAACTCACACCATTCTCATTGAGTTCCATTTCCTTGTAGACCTTCAGGGTGGATACCTTCATGTATCAACAACACATAATATCTCAGCTCTATGTTTTCCACTTAAACTCTGTGGGTGAAAAATCCTAAATTTGGTACTACAATAACTTCACAATCTCCACATTATCATTACATATGGCATTCATATACGTATAAAATGTATTGAAGTTGAAAGGTTATGAGAAATCATCAGTACCTTTGATGCATTTACCAGTATGATATGATTAATTTTTAAAATCAATTTCCAAGAGTACCACTGTAAATGCCTTTCCCCATATAATCTGACACAACTTTCTAAGCAATGAATGGTACAGCGAAGAGATATTGTAAAATCACTATCAATAATCTGTCACTCCAGCTGATCTGATTTAAGCGTTCTGAGATGCCTTCATGCCGCTATATAAATTGAAGTTGTTGTTGTTGTATCTGAAGGGAACCGATACAAGCTGGGAGGCAAGTGCATGAGCGAAAATGCCCCCAAAATAAATCCCCCCAAAAACTTTATAGGGAGATGAGTTTACAACATACCCTCATATGGGCATGGAATAATACATTGAAACTAGTATAAATGTAATGGTTCCACAGGCCTCTTCAGATATATTTTATACTTTTCCCCAAATGAGAAATGATTGTACTGTAGTTATCATCAAAAACAACAGAATTTACAGAAATCTGACTTGTTTCTGAAATGGGTTCTGCAGCTACCTCCACGTCCTGTTAGATTTGAACCATTGATCAACTCTTAATATTTCTATGTTGGCATTTCTAGGTCTCTTCTCATTCAATAACTAGGGTCATTTTCCTTTCATTGACTATGAATGAATGACAGACTTCCAAGGTTGTTTGAATTAGGCTGAATGAAAGGCTTTCATTCCCAGTGTAGTTCAATTCATCAAATACAACTGAATTACAGCGGATTCTGAGCTATGTGCTGGATTCAAAAAAAGTATGTTTCCATAAATAAGAATGTGCATTCCGAAAGTCAGTAACTAAATGATAGAATTAAGCCGATTGTGGTGACGGTATGTGTTTTTCCTAAAAATTAAAATTACACAGACTTGTTATAAAGTATGCAATAATTTACCTTATGCTGTTTAAATACAATCCTTGCCCCCAAACAATTATTTGTCAAACAAGTAACTTCCACATTTAGTACTGAATTCCATCACTGTTCATTCATTCTGCACAATTTTAAAAGTTAATCTAAAATGGTCTTTCAGACGACTTCCAAAGTGCAATCAACAGTTACGTTTTCACCTTGCACAACATTTTCAGATTGAATTAGAACATTCTATAAAATGTTTCCTCGTGTTACTGAATCTGACTGTTACTGCTGTTTGACTAAAAAATGCAACCAAGTAAGAAGACCGTTAAGGAAAAATTGACATTGCGTTTTAATAAAAACCACAGCAAAATATCACATTGAACATCCTCTTTCTAGATGTGCCTTCCTATGATATAACATTAAGACATATTAAATTATTCATGGCATGATATTGCTGAGATACTTTGAGTCTTCAGTGGAGCAGAGCAATTGTTAACCAAACTTCTCTAAGCATCTTGATTGATGTCTAGAAGACGTACAGGTTGGACTTTAAAAAGGGACACCTGGATACTTCAAACATCATAATCAGTTTCTTCACTTACCCCTTTGATATCAATCACTCCAGGCTTGGAATTGAACTTCACTGTTTTAAGTCTGGCTCGCTCTTTCCTTTCAACCCTGCAAGTAAAGATGAATAAACTGCATGAAAATATAAGTATACTTTCAATGAATGGTTTCGGTAAATGGAGGAATTGAATTGAATTTATCAAGTCCAAATTTTAAAAATATTATACAAAATATTTTTCTCAAATCACATCTCCAAATTATATTTTCTTAAGTTATATTTTTACTTTCTTTGTTTTGTCTTTGTTTCCAGCTCCAGTACTCAATCTGAATTTGCAGACTCTGTGCAATGCAAATACATTTGCAGAATAAATACCAAGCTACAGGACATTGTGAAATCAGAGGTGGCAGCCAAGATACTTGTCTGATCGCTAACCAATTTAAATTCAATGCAGGCAAATGCAAGGCACTGTTGATTGGAAGTAAATATATGCAAGACGCATGTATACATGGTCAGGATAATACTTGCCAAGAGAAACTTAAAAGAAACCTAGGGGCGTTAGGTGATTCATCACTCACCATCATCAAGTGACCAATAAACTGAGTGAACAGGATGCAACCTACATTGCTAAATCAATTGAGAGTCAATCCATTGAAACACCAGTATTTGGCATGCCAGATACAGTTGTTAGCCCTTCAACATAAAGAGGGCCATCTAAGCCCAAGAGGCAGGACAGAAGAGAGAAAAGATTTTGATCCCCAAGTCTGATTTTCTGGTTAAGTTGGTATACTATGAAACAATTCATTCCTGTTGTCCATGGGCTAAAAGCCATTGTGCAGTTGTGGCTACTTCATGAATTATTGTGTGTGGGGGGGGGGGGGGGGGGGCAGTGAGGCCCACAAATCAATCTCTAAATTAAGACTGGAATGCAATGTATTAATTAACACATCATAGCGCACAACTTTGACTCCAATAGCAGCTTAATACAGCAAGGTTTATACCAATCTTCCAATTAATCTACTGTTAATTAACATACCACATGCAAGTAATCTCCGATTGAATTAGGACATTCTATACAATTTACTGCAATTTCATTTCAATCCAAGCCTGGAACTGTGAAAACAAAATGATCAAAAGATTGAGATTTTCAAACCAGTTTACTTTGAAGATTCAGTGTTTGAATTTTGTATCAAGACATTCAAATTTTAAAATGTGTGCATATGCATTTATGTATGAACATAGTAATCTGATGTCTAGTTCCTAACTCCAAGACTGCTTAAGACTTTAAAGAACAGCAGAATTATAATAGATAAATCAGTGAAGCTGATCAAAAACACATTCCCAGGCACAGATATTTCCCAATTAAAGATATCAAACAAAGTAGGTGAGAGAATTGGAGGTGCATTAGTTATAATCTTCCAAATCTCTATGGATTTAGGGCAATACCAGAGGATTGGAAAGTAGAAGAAATTATAATAATGCCGAAGAAAGCAACGACTAATCCAAGTAACTATACAATTACATTTTTTAAATCACTAGTGAGAAAATTACTACAATCTATCATCCGGAAGAAATTAACTGAGCAGCAAGTGTCATCATGGATTTGTTGAAAGGTTCTTTGACAGATCACTTAGTTGGCAGACTTTCCAAAGATATACGATAAAGCACCACACAAGCACCAAAGCACTATCAGGTTTTGGTAAAACTTCCTAGTACTGTACCTTGGATAGGATATTGGCTGGGAGGTAAGAGGCAGAGATTTGGGGGTAAAGAGACATAGTGACATGTTATGATCTCAAAGTATGCTTAGAAAAGAATGCATCCATATTTATCTTTATATACATAAATATATATAGATGGGAACTGCAATGATGTGTGAAGAGAACAGAACACTGGAAAAGGATGTTAACACAATAATCAAATTAATTGAATGTGGGCAGATAGTGTAACGTAAAGTGTAAAGTAGTACACTTTATATGTAAACATATCAGATGGAAATAGTTTCTTAAAAGTACCAAGGGGTAAATGACCACAACATATTCGGATTCCAGATACAAACATAATTAAAAATGAGTGTGTAGATACAAAAGCAAACAAGAATAATGAGATGTTAGGATTTATCACCGGGTACCTTCTGTCTTCTACACTAATCTATACCAATAAAACGACAATGTCTGTCTGCGATTCAAGATGTACAGTATCTCAATGATTTATATCTCATTGGAAAGGTCTTGCATCTGGGCGTGGCATTGTGCGTCTCAGAGCACCTACATATGTACGCACATTCTGCAGTTACATCTGGTGGCCTCACCGGCTGACCATTGAACTTTGGCATCCTGCTTCACACAGCACTCATGTAACCAAGCAATAGGAACAAAATAAAATACAAACGAAACTAAGACGTGGCAACAACAACAAAATTACATTTTTAAAGGGCAGATTCCTCCCAATGAGCCTCACAAAAGTTCTCCCACAGGAGTTCTCCCAGGTGAGTATAGATAAAGACAAATGTCTGTCTGTATGTTTGTCCGTGTGTCAGTCTACATTCCATATTAGATCATTTGGTTGCAAGCCTAGTTGCGATGGGTACAGCTAGTATAATATAAAAGCAAGGAAGCAGTACTGAGTATTGGTCAGAGCTGGAGTATTTGAGTATAGGAAGAATTTACTGGTTTGAGGGCAAGCCCACTGAAAAGTAATCAGAACCAGCCATGGATAAAGGGATTTAACTATGATGAGTGGATGTGTGAACATATGTTATATTTCATGAGCTAAGAAGATTATAGATTAATCTGACAGGTCTTGAAACTAACAAAAGGAATTGAATCAAGTAGGGAAGTCCAGAAAAAGGCAGATATAATCTTAAAGTTAACATCAACTGGTTAAATGCTAAATCAGAAAACATTTCTTTACACAATAGGTTGTGAAAACAAGGAATCTCCCAGGCAGCCATACATATAGAATCAATTAAGTTGGTTAAGTGGGAGATAGATAGGAAATTGGGAAATGTTATTCAGCAATAAACAGAAAGAGCAGGGAAAGGATGAGAAAAATAAAGAGCTACAGTACCATAAACTAATAAATTGGAAGCATTGACTCCTGTTCTGTTTGCTACAATTAGTCATAACACTGAGGAATGGTTTGGAAATCCAAAATTCTGATTTATGTACATGTACATATGAAATCATAATGTGAAAGAAATCATAATGTGAAAAATTATAAAAATTTCAATATGTGCATTGATGCAACATTCTAATTGTTATTTTGAATAGTTATTAACGATATGTTGTGTCCAGTTATATTTATGTCTAGTTGTAGTATGTGCAATTTTGTTTTCTCGCAGGACTATTATATGGAAACTAATTCCGATATGTTTCAACCAAAATAGATTAGAAACATGATAATTTTTGGTAAGCAATTGAGCTAAATTAGTGAGTTTAAAACAGTTTCTACATCATCATCGAACATGGGTTACATTCTAATTTGAAGGCAAATGTTTTTGCAGTATGCATCTTTTAGCATATTGGAAGAAAAGTTTAAAAAAAAATAAGGCAGTAAAATGCTAGTTAGCAAACATGTGGGAAGTTACAATTTCCTACTGACTATTCAACCCCGTACTACAGGTACTGCCAGAGATCTAGAATATTTATGAAATGTATGGGAAGGCAGTGTGCAACAGTAATGGGCTTACAATAAACAGGAAACAAGATCATTATTGCATATAAGAAATAAATTGGGTCCAGAATTATTAGTATTGTAGCCACTAAATGTACTCTGGAAGGTCTATTTTAAACATAATGTGATAGAGATATTGCGGAAGACACAATACAGAAGAAAGCAACAGTTTTTGCTTCTGACACCCACCCCCAGATCAGGTTACCATAAAGAAAGCATGTGAATTCACTTCCCTTTTGAATCCTATCCAGGAGCATCCCAATTGCACAAAAGCAAAAACACTCAAATACAGAGGAGGATTTATCACTCCGCTGGATTAAAGGAGGACTAAGAGATCTTGAAAGTCTGTTCCCCAAATCAGGAAAACAACAATAATAATAAAACAGTAATCGTTACATTTGATATAATATCTTATCAATTCTTCGAGACGTCTCAAAGTGCTTCACAGAATATACTGTAAAATGAAATTGACTATATTTTGTGGGCAAAACAGAAATATATGGAGGTTTTTAGGTCCATATTGCTAGGTCTCAGAGCCTCAGGATATCCACAATGTTATATCAGTAATGCATAATGTGATGGATGACAGTTGTATGCAAAGGTAAACTTCCTCCTGGTTCATTTATCTTGCACTTGATGAGATTGGCTGCAGTGGAACATGCTAACACTTCAGCTTGGGGCTTGCCTGACAGACAGTCACAGCTGCTGTCTTTCAAATGATTTCTAATTGCAAGGAGCCATCGCTGCTGATTCTAAAAGTCCTGGAAATAAATTGAGTCAACCATTACAAAATTGCTTCAGGGGGTGAGATTGCTGCACAGTGTTCTGTCCTCAGGCTATGACCTATAGCAGACATCCCAAACCAGCACTTCCTACCCAATCCCTCAGACAAGATGTGGGAACTCAAGTCAGCAACTTGTCTTTTACAGGACAGTGTCTTCATTCAATATTTGGTGTAAATCTACTGAAAGGCACCGAGTTCTCTTATGCTAATACCTTTCATCACTCTGCCCTGATTCACCATTAATTAGGAAGAACCCAAATGATTCCACCGTCAAATTCTCTAAATCCAGTAAGTCACACAAAATGTAACTCGTAGCAGTACTCAAAAGTAAGCACACACTTCACCAAGACGTGTAAAGATTTGCAATAAATGAAGCGGAAGGGTAAAACAGTGAGTGAGAACCTCTGCACAGAAGACAACCAAAGATTACATTAAAATTCCAATATTTTCATTAAATTCTGTTGTTGTGTAGGCACGCTAATGTCATTTAGGTTGAAAAAGTGGTTTCATCAGGGAAATGGTTGTATAAATGGTGCCTCGTACCAGAAAAATGATTGGGACATGAAATGCTTTCAGGGAACCACATCAATATGTCAAACCAATACGTGTGGAGTCCTGTAGCTCAGTACAGTATAGCAGCTCGCCTTGCTAGCGAGAGACTTGAATTTGATTCCTGGCAGGGCGAAATGTTGGACAGGTTTCCTCAATCCACACGCCTCTGTTTACCTAGCAGTAAGTAGGAAACCGGTTGTTAATCAATTGGTTGATTCTTTTTCCGGGGTGAGTAATTCCTTCAAAAGAAGTAATAAATTAGTCATCTCGATCCATGACTGTTTGTGCATCCTGCAGTGTGCAATTGGCTGCCACGTTTCACCCACAAAAATATATGGTCAATCCACTTTACAGTGGGGAAATGGTTGTATAAATGGTGTGAAGCGCTTTGAGATGTCTCTAAGACCTGATAACCTGCTATATCAAATGCGAGGATTATTATTATTATTATGAGACTCGGCTCCAATTAAGCTACTTGTAGCAATTGTGTAAGTATGCAAATCATGAGGGGCCAAAGCCTCCCTTGAAGCATCGAGGCAAGGTTGAAAATAGCAGCAGTGAAATAGGATCAGTCAAGAATAATTGGTTCGGCAATTGTAAGCTTAACCTGTATTAATAAATAAAGACTGAAGGAGCTAAATAGTTCCATCATGTTGCAGTCTTAGGAGAGAAGTTGCAACAAGAGTCAGTAGTATTGATTTGACGACAGCAGAGCTGCGGTAGAAGAAAAAGCATATGAGACAAGATTTGGGAGGAATTATAGGGACAAATAAGAGAGGAAATCAGGAGAAATTCCAGTGGGTTACAGGAAGAAGCATAAAAAACATTGTGACAGAGAAAAAAGGGGAGGAAAAAATAAATGCCAGATACATGACAGATATACCTTTTCTTGACTATTTTCCAGAAATGCAAGAAAGAAACGTAACTCTGGATAAGCATTCGGGTCTTCAAGTCTCAGATGAATTGAGCTTTCATAAAAGTAAATATTTATTTAGGGGAAATATATGACATGAAGAGGGCCAGGCAGTAAGCTTCTTGGAGGCTGCTATGAGAATTTTATTTGAGTTCACGGAAAACGTAGGCCATTAATGCTAATAGTTGCAAGATTAAGTGTGGAGCCAATAGCAAGAGATAGTAACCCAGGTAGCAAGCCCATGTGGGGCCCATATGGTCATGGATCAACCCAATTTGTCCCATATGGGGCCCATATGGGCTTGCCACCTGGGAACTGCAGTACAGTATTAGGAATATAGGAATAGGAAGACTTCATTCAGTCCATTGAGCCTTGTCCTGGCAGTACATTGAATCATTTCACCTCACCTGTTATAACCTTACTGCTAACATTATGTATCTGTCTCACTTTTAAACGTCCTAATAGATTCTGCGGTGTTCCGGGGCAGAGCATTCCAAGTTTACGCAATCTCGTGTAAATATTTTCTGTTCCAGCGCCACGAGATGTCCTCCTGACATGAAAGCCACTGTACAAATGTAATTTTGTTGTTGTTGGTTAGATTTGCAGTGAACATTAAAACAAGTGAGGCATTTGTTTTTAACTCATCTCAGGACATAGCACTCGTTAGACAGCTGGCATTTATTGCTCATTGCTGGTTACCCTCACTGAGTGGCTTGCACAGCTATTCAGCTGCCAAGACACGACTATGTCTAAATACTTCACAAGATTGCTTTGGATGTAGAATGATTTGGGGCATTTAATCTAATTTTTCTGAAAGAAACACCATTATTATTCCCTTAAGAAATAATAATAATAATCATATGGTTTTATACGGGAAAAATAATAATTTCGCCACCTGATCCACAACTGTGCACCGTTGTCTGTCGTGTATCGCCCACAAATACCCAATTAAATCACTTTACAGTATATCAACAACAAAATTACATTTGGAAAGCGCCTTTCACATCGGGAGGACATCCCAAGGCGCTGAAGTGCTTTGAGATGTCAATGATAAGGCACTGTATTAAAGGATTATTATTATTAAGAAAAGGTATGCAGAAGATCAAGGTCTCTAGTTTCAGCTATCATACAGCAAGATGAATGGAAAGTTGAATCATCAGTGATTCAACTTTCCATAACCAAAATGGTTGAAATTGTAGTGAAGGTCAGTTATGTAGAGAAGGACAAAATGGAATAAAGCACTGTGTTCTTGGATCCCCCAAGTTGAAAAAGAATTAGAGGATTAACCATCAATGGAAAGGATACAAAGTTACAAATTTACAAAGTTCGGTAGAAACTATAAAATCCTGTCAGTAGTTTAGATATTCATGGCACCAAACTCTGTCAATGGCACAGCAGAAATATGAAGCAAATGGTTTTGCACACAAAATACAGTCCATTCACTTTACAGTATTTTCCATGAAGTGCTTTGAGACTCAACAACATGATAAGGCACTACATCAAATGATCATAATGACGCGTGAGTCACCAAATATTTTGAGCAGGGTTCAGAGGCGAGACCAGCAATCACAAATTGTTAATATTTGCATTTCTCGATCCATTATTGTTAGTTAACCTGAGACAGTGGGGCCAAGCGTTCCTGGACGCTACCCAATGCAAGTTGTGGTTATTGTTGGGTAAAAAAGCACTGCTGATGAGGTGATGAGGAGGCCTGTTCTCTGGCAAGAGACTCGTGATGTAATCTGTATGTCCAGCAGGGAATTTGCTGTATATCCCACTCCTAATTGTAAGGCCTGGGTTCTATCCCTGGGTACCATTGGCGAATTCTTGAAAGCCAGGAGTGCTGTACTGTACAGAGAATTCCCTCCTGAAAATAATTTATGCTGGCAAAGCGCCAGCCATGCTACTGTTTTCAGCAACAGTACCTCTTCAACACCCTTGACAAATACCCTGTGTGCGGTTTTAATGGCTTCCAGCATCAACCAAGTCCCTTAATTGCTTTTTCAACAATTTGTTTGTTAACCAGCACTTGGCCTTTGTACCACAATATGGCAATAATACGGTGATGATTTTGATACTGTAATAGCAACCGGAGGAAAATCACTTGATTTGCACATGATGCAATCATTGCCTAGTCCCAAAACAAACTTCTTTGTTTTCAGGCTTGCAAGGAAAGTGAAATAATTAAATGAAAATATCTATCCACCAGCATTCGAACAGTTAAAAGCCAACCTTGGCAGAACAGTGTAAAACATTTGCTGTGGACGGCAGTGTGAAGACACAGGTGGTCAATTACATGAAAGCCAAGAAAGAGATGACTTCTGTTACAACAGGGATCAACATGACTATAAATGATAAGAACCTGTGTCACAGTGAGCTACAAGGGAAGGAAGTGGAGCATGTAAGTGTTCTGGTACCAAATCATGCAGAACAAATAAAGCTCCCGAAGAATATTTCATAAGGCTCAATCTATGCTGATTTGAAGTGCACAAGATAGGAAGAGCATTTGGCAAACGGAGCAGAACTAGAAGAATGTGAATAAACTTTGCAGATTCACACTTCATTGGTACATCACCACTTCTTACAGAATGACACTCTCGAATAACATTTTGCAAATGATTCAGGAAAAGATGGCTCTTAAGAAAAAACTGTCTACTTTTGGTTTTCAATTTCTTAGCACCATGACATCAGGGTTTGATGCCAGTTGTGAAAGTTATATTCAGAAAAATCACACTGTAAACCTATTAACTATGCTATTATTACTGAAATGTCAAATACTTGTAGTTTTCTCAGTGTGGCAAGTGTGGCATTTAGGTTGACATAGATATTTTGTGTGGTAAGGGAACAATAAAGAGAAATGTTACTGCTCACCAAAGATCTGCAGTGGAAATATTTAACTTTACATTAATTGCGGCATTTTATGCGGGGATATCAGATCATTTAAATAAATATTTACAAATTATGCAACGCATCATTTTATTTTAATTTAACAAGATCAGACTACAGAGCTCGCAGCATCGTCCATTTCATTAATCTAAGGTTACTTTTTTTCTGTGGTGAAAACCATCAAAATGATATCAATGAGACAGCACAGTCATATCGCCAGAAACTGAATTGATTTTCATAGTGTGATCTCGGCAGAGTGCCAGAATATTTCTGCAAGCTTGATTTTCTTTCATATGGTGAGTTTCCATTTTTAATTGGTCACTGGTGAGGAAGCAATAAGCAGGTGCAAAGGGGGCGAGGGTTTGGGGAAGATAAAACACCAATGTCAAGAGATCTGCAAAGATGTTCCTCCTGAATGATAAGGTGGAGCTGGAAATCTAAACGTGAAGTGAACAGTTATTAAGTAGGTGTTGGTTCCCCCAGACATCAGATGTATAGCTGATAAAAAAAAAGATAGTTTCATTACCTTCTTTTGCTTGGTATGACACCCATCTCTTCACTGTCTCCCTCAGGTGTAACTCTTCGTGCTTGCCACCATTCATCATCAGACGCGTTGATAACATGTAATATGTCTCCATAATTAAAGCTAAGACCTTGACTTGGAAGTCCACTATCCTTGGTTTTGTCATAGTCAAACAGAGCTCTGAAAAAGACATTTAAAATTGATTTAGGACTGCAACTCAATACTATTTAGGTGCCTCTAATGTCCTCCTTTCCAAACACATAGTTTAAATCAAAATGTACATTAGGATTTTCACCTTTTCTAATAATGTTTTTAACAGTACAAATGACAGGTGCTTTGGGACCTTCTGTCATATAGCAGTTATTTCACAATGCTTAATCCTTGAAAGTATTTTGTCTGCTGGAAAAATCCTGACAGGCTAGAGGTAAGAGAAAATGTGGTACATTCCAGAGGGTGCATGGATTGCTAGTAGCACATCAAAGATTAACACTTGTCATGAATTATGAATAAATCACAGTAGAACAGTCTCAAATAATGCATCTTGTGTTTCATGGATAATAATAATAATAATAAGCCTCGCATTTGATATAGCGCTTTTCACCTCTTCTAGGTATCTCAAAGCACTTCACAGAATATACTGTAAAGTGAATTGACTGTATATTTGTGAAACGCGGCAGCCAATTGCGCACAGATGTGTCCCACAAACAGTTGTGGATTGAAATGACTAGTTTTATTAGTGAGCTTTTTTGGGAGGGATTATTTATTAGACAGGACCAGTATTTTAAGTTCTTCACTGCTTCAACAATATTTAATATTTGATAAACACGCATTCTTCATTCAAAGTTCTAAAATATTAATTAAATTGTTAAATTCTTTAAATCCTGAAGGAGAATTTCTACTTTTAATTATTATTATTATGCATGCCTAGCTATGCCTTCCCTCACTGTATTACTAATTAAATGTGCCTTCATTTTCTATTTTAATATGAACTGCAAAATATTAATACTGTTAAACTGCTGCTCATTTAACAATGCAGCATAAATTATCTGGGTCGTTTCTATGATTCTTACAAGTAACAATGCAAATATTTGATGAAAGATGAGTTTGTATCTAGAGAGCCATGAATGGCCATTGACAAACAATTCGTTTTTTCTATACCTCACTTATCTCTCTCCTGAAATTCCATTGCTAGTAATAGGGATATATAAAGTATCTTTATTAAATAGTTAGCTGAACCCTTTAAATGATATAACCTTGTCTGAAATTAAATATTTATTAGATTGTTCCTTGATTCTTCCTTCAATAAATACAGTACTAGTTGAGTCCTGCAGCTCAGTGCTAAGAGAACTCGCCTTGCAAGCGAGAGACCTGGGTTCAATTCTAGGCAAGGCGAAGCCTTGGGCAAGTTTCCCTACTCCACACGCCTGATAATAATTCCTCGAAAAAAACGATCCAAGACTATTTGGAGGACACTGCTGTGTGCAATTGGCTGCCAAGTTTCGCCCACAAATATAGTCAATTCACTTTGTGGTAGATTCTGTGAAATGCTTTGAGACATCTAAAAGACATGAAAAGTACTATATCAAATGCAAGGATTATTATTATTAGTATCCGGCATATGGAGTAAGTAAACTTCCTCAAGGTTTCATCCTGTTTGGAAACAAACCCAGGTCTCTCGCTTATAAGGCACGTGCGCTTACCACTGAGCTACAGGAATAGTTGTGTAGTGTTAGGTACTTCAACAACAACAACAACTTCGATTTATACAGTGCCCTCCACGCCAGACTGTGTCTCAGCTTAAATTAAATATGCTGTGCTAAGCAATCCTGTAATAAGATGTGTGTATGTGTCCAAAATTCCCTATGTGATGGTGTGTTACCAATTGTAATCTTGTGGAACTGTCTAGCTCAGGATCTGGACTACTGAGATCACCTCAGGTGGTTGCCTCAGTCTCTCTCCTCCTTCAAGGCCGGTCTCAAGACTTTCCTCTTCGACCGTGCTTTCTGCTCCCCTCCTAACTCTTCCCCCATCCTACTCTCCTTCCCCCTACCCCAAACCCCCCCACCCCTTGCTTGGGTCTCGACCTAATTGTTCAGCGCCTTGGGACGTCCTCCCGACGTGAAAGGAGCTCTATAAATGTCATTTTGTTGTTGTTGTTGTTGACATATCGTTGCTAAGCACATCCCTTTATAGCGTGCTCAGCCTCTAGGAGACTCCACGCACCTTCACACGCCCCACATGAAGAAAGAACACCAATCAACAGATGTGTATCGTTTGATGGAGCTTTCCCTTCTTTAGTTCACAATGTGAGAAGTCGGCGTAAACGAGGCTTGCAGCATTGTGAAAATAATGTAGAAATTGTTTCCTTCACTGGAATATAACAGCGGCACCAATGAAATACTTGATTCTTTTTAATACTCTATATTCGACACTTATTTCGATTGCTATGCAGTGAAAGCAAATTAAAGAGTAGTGCAATATAAGGGTTTGCTATCCCAGATCTCAGTTTCCTTGGTGCAAGTGAAAATGCTCCTATTAAAATTTGATAAATGTGCCATTGCTATACAGTATTTGCTTACTGGTCAGAGAAAGAGAAATGGTAGCCAAGTACAAAACCAGGAATTGTAGTGCAAGTGTGGTTTTTTTTTTACACACACTGCTTTGATCAAGTTCGTTCAAATACTATGGGTGAAATGGGAAGAGGAAGCAATAGAAAGGAAAGAATGTACAAAATCCAAATCCAAAATCAAAATCAATTCAAATAACTAGAGTTGGATGTTTCACCGACAGAACACATCATCATAACAGTCTTCATAAGACATTTTCCATCAAGGCAATTTCCCTGAGTGCTGGTAAAAGCAACAACATAGGCAGTAAGACAGCTCAAACCTTAACTAAATTAACGTAATTTGAATGACTCATTTACTGGTTCCTATGTCTTTGTAACAATTAGATTGGTACGTATGTGCAAGCTTACTGTAGCTCTACTCTCTACTCAGCCGGAAGTATTGCAAAGAGTGTTCATTTTCAGTGCAAGACTTGAAAAGTGCATTTAGTATTTTATGAATCGGAAAAAAAACACTTACAATTCAGTGCTGCTCAAGGGTGCTCAATGCTCACATTTAATTTAAATGTCTCCTCTGCTCTATTATACTATCAGGAACACAATGTACTGATCAGCACTTAGCACTGAATCATTGAATCTGCGAATTATCCAACACAGTACTGCGACAAAGTATATCCACAGAAAGCGAGGATGATTTATGAATCGTTGTCTACAGTATCTAAACTATCAGATTGATCAGCTTTAAGAACAAGATATTTATGATATATATATATATATTAAATCCACCCCAAAACATTCCGTCTATTACCAGTTAAATAAACAAAATATACCATTTCTTTCAAGTTCATAGAATCATTGAATATTCCAACAACAGCAAACTTTTGACAGACAGTATTCCGGACCCAAGCTGGGTGTAAGGATTGGGGAGAGTTAGGGTTGGATGGGAGAAGGAGGTTGATTGAAAGCACAATCAGAGAGGAGGGCCTTGAGGTGGGTCTTGAAGGAGGCAAGGGATGGAGCAAGACGGAGGGACTGCGCAAGGTTGGAGTTCCAGAGGGTGGGGGCAGAGTGGCTGAAAGCCTGCCCGCCAATGGTGGGATGGGCAAGGCGGGGGCATGAAGCAGGGTGGAGCCTGCTGAGCGGAGGGAGTGGGCACATTGGTAGGGGGTTAGGAGGTTGCAGAGGTAGCGGGGAGCAAGGCCATGGAGCACAGAAGGAGGTCGTTTGGCCCATCATGCCTGTGCCGGCTCATTGGAAGAGCCTCCCAATCACTCTCCCACTCTTTCCCCATATTCTTGCAACATTTCCTTTTCAAGTACGTATTCAATTCCCTTTTGAAAGCTGTTATTGAATCTGTTTCCATCACCCTTTCAGGCAGTGCATTCCAGACTGTAACAACTCTCTGTGCAAAAAAACAGTCTCCTCATCTCCCCTCTGGATCTTTTGCCAATTATTTTCAATCTATGTCCCCTGGTTACTGACTCACATGCCAGTGGAAACAGTTTCTCTCTATCAAAACACCTCAAAGTTATAAACATATCTATTAAATCTCCCCATAACCTTCTTTGCTCTGAGGAAAATATCACAATTTCTCTAATCTCTCCACATAACTAGAGTCCTGTTCTTTCGAAGAGCTACCCAATCAGTCGCACCCTCCCACTCTTTCCCCATATCCTTGCAACATTTCCTTTTCAAGTACAGTACCTATCCAAATCCCCTTTGAAAGCTGTTATTGAATCTGTTTCCACCAGCCTTTCAGGCAGTGCATTCTAACTCTCTATGTTGTTATGGTCTGGATATCCTTCTTGAAGTGTGGTGCCCAGAATTAATAAATAAGAATAATCCTTGCATTTGATATTGCTTTTTTCACGTCTTCTAGATGTCACCATTTACACGCTCCCACTGGGCGATATCATCGCAAACATGGGGTAAATTTCCACATGTATGCGGACGACACCCAGCTGTACCTTTCTGCCTCATCCCTCAACCCCCAGACCATCGATGTTCTGACAGCATGTCTGTCCGACATTGAGTCCTGGATGAGGGACAACTTCCTCCAATTGAACGTGAGTAAGACCGAGGCCCTCCTGATTGGCTCAAGCCAGCGCCTCCGCACATCGGGCGCTGCCAGCCTCAACATCCAAGGCTGTACTCTCCACCTCACAAAGCCAGTCAGGAACCTCGGCATCACATTCGACCATAAACTCTCCTTCCTCCCCCACATCCGTGCCTTGACCGGCATCGCTTATTTCCACCTGTGCAACATTGCCAGGCTCCGCAACTACCTCACCCCCCACGCTGCCGAAACACTCGTGCACGCGTACATCACCTCAAGGCTGGACTACGGAAACTCTCTCCTCGTCGGCCTCCCCAGTTCCTCCATTCACAGGCTGCAGGTCATCCAAAACTCTGCAGCCCGTGTACTATCCCGCACCCGCCTCCGCGACCACATAACCCCCACCCTCGCCTGTCTCCACTGGCTCCCCATCCTCCAGAGGATCGAGTTCAAGATCCTCGTCCTCACCTTCAAGGCCTTAAACGGCCTTGCCCCGCCCTACTTAACCGACTTACTTTCCCCCTATAAGCCCACCCGGACCCTCCGTTCAGTAGGAATTGGCCTGCTCCAAGCCCCCCGCCCGAACCGCCCACCATCGGAGGCCGGGCCTTCAGTTTCTCCGCTCCCACCCTGTGGAATTCCATCCCCCAATCCCTCCGTCTTGTTTCTTCCCTTTCCTCTTTCAAGGCCGGTTTGAAGACTTTCCTCTTCAACCGTGCCTTTTTTTCCCCCCCCGAATTTTTTGACCTCCCCTACGTGTTTCACCCCTTCCCGAACACTCCCCTCCCAGCTCGGGTCACACGCCTCCTGTGCAGCGCCTTGGGACGTCCTCCTGACGTGAAAGGCGCTTTATAAGTTTAAGTTGTTGTTGTTGTTTACAGCACAGAAGGAGGCCATTCAGCTCATCGTGCCTCTGCCAGCACTTAGAAAAGAGCTGTCCAAATCAATCCCATTCCCCCGCGCTCTCCCCATAGCCCTGCAAACCTGTCCTCCCAAAGCTTGTGCCCATTATTCTCTGGAATTAGGCATTCAGGCTGTACAGCGCCTTGGGACGTCCTCCCGACGTGAAAGGCGCTCTATAAATGTAAATTGTTGTTGTTCCTCTGCGGAGAAACAGTGTATTCCATTCCAAACATGGGAATTTCCATATGTAGCTGGAATGCTTGGAATTCTCAGTCGGAACATCCCTTAAGCATTTTGATGGTTTTCCACATTTGTCAAGACACTGAGCTGATCAAAAACTGGTTGTAGGCAAACATAAGTTATTTAAAAACTTACACAACAAACCCTCAATATTTCTGATGCCCAATATGAAACTGAGCCGGCTGACTCATAAGCCCCAGTCTTTTCCTTGGCAATGTGCTGATTATATCTATTGTGGCAACAGGAGAACTGAAATTGGCTTCAGTACCTTTAACTTATGGAAAAGCTAGCCTGTGATTCCAATCTGATGGCTATCTAGTAACTCCTCCAACTAGAAATGCGCAGATATAAACATTGGGTGAGAAAAAGATTAAGCTTATCTCTGATTCTGTAAATACATCCCAACAGTTCATCTATCAATCTACCAACTGAGAAGTCCCTTCTGACATTTCATCCAGTTCGACTATGCTAATGCCCCGCTTGTCAGCCCCCCCAACTCCTCCCTCCATAGGATGCAGATCATCCAGAACTCTGCTCTCTCCTGTACCAAGCTCCGCAACCCTATGTCCCCCATTCTCACCTGTCTCTACTGGCTTCCCATCACTCAGAGGATTCAATTCAAGATCCTGGTCCTCACCTTTAAAGTCCTCCATATCCTTGCCCCATCCTACTTCTGTGGCCTCCTAACCCCCGACAACCTGTCCGCTCTCTCCACTCAGCGGGCTTCGGGGTGCTCCACATCCCCCGACCCACCTGCCCCAATATCGGCGGGCGAGCCTTCAGCCACTCTGCCCCCAACCTCTGGAATTCGATCACACAATCCCTCCACCTTGCCCTTCCCTAGCCTCCCCTCTAAGATATCAGTCACCATCTTTCCACTCCATTCCCTTCACCCTCCCCGATCCCGACCCTAGCTCGGGTCCGAAGCACTGACTGTCCAGTGCCTTGGGACGTCCTCCCGATATGAATGGCGCTATACAAATGTAATTTAGTTGTTGTTGCATTTATGAGTCTAAGTTTCTATATCAAGTTGAATAGCTTTTTTTTAACTACAATCTAATTAGCACATGGAACTGACCACAACTTTTACTCCCGTGTTTCTGTGGAACAGACTGAACATACTTCAAAACTATGTCTGGATGAATAAACTTTCTGTAGAATGTTGGTTTGGAGTCATGCTAGGCTGGACCTCAATGGCTTTAGTGATGAAATGGTTGATCTGTTTGGGAGAGACACAGGGATGGGGGTTGCTGTTACAGTCTAACCCTTGGACCTCAAAAGGTACAATTGAGATCTAATGATCTGAGAGGATGGGTTTGTGTTATTAATGTATTTAAAACAGCAACAACAGCAAATAGCATTTGTTTAGCGCGTTTCATGGCAGCAGGATATCCCAATGTGCTGTAACAGTCAGGAATTTATACCCAAGTTAGGTCACAACAAAACTAGAAATAAAACCTACCTTATAATAATGTAGTGTGTAAAGTCATCTGCACCTTTAAAAAATACTACCAAACATTTCATAACTCTTTTTAGAAAGAACATTTTTTGGAAAACTTTCAGCTTAAAATTGGAAGCAATAAATAAATGATAATAATCCTTGCATTTGATATAGCCTTTTACTATTTGAAGAGTTCTTCCAATCACTTAATGGGATTTACAGTAAAATGTCTAATATAGGCGAATGTGGTGTCCCACGAGCAACCATGAAATGAATGACCAATTTTATTTGGGCGATTGTTCCCCAAGATACTGGGAGAAACCTACTTCTCTGCCATGGGATTTTTAACAATACAGTAGCTTGGTTTAACATCGCATCTGAAGGATTGATTCATAAGAGTGAGACAAGCTTCAGTACACACAAAGTGGGAGGCAGCTTCTTGCTTAAAAAAAAAGTTTTAAACTATATGACATTTACAAAGCAGAAATTTCTCATATTAAAATAACAAATAGCATTTTATTTCTAAAACATACACAGAAATTGCCGAGTATACTCAGCAGGTCTGGCAGCATCTATGGAGAAAGGAAAGGTCTGTCAATGTTTTTCGGGTCCACAACCCTTTGTATACTGTTGTATTTCTAAGTCCGTTTTTTAAAATCTGTTTTGTGTATTCTAGAAAAAAAGATTTTTAAGTTTGGAAAGGAAACCTACAGATTATTGTATTTGTTTCTTAAACTAATGTAGCTTCAATGATAGCTTCAATTTACATGGTGCCTGGGACCTGCCCTGCGTGGCTGACTGCTGTATAAATGCAAGTTGTTGTGATCTGTGCGACTGAGGTTGATTATATTTACACAAGAAAACAATACAATAATTTAATACAAGTTCTGGTAGCTATCATAAAAGTATTGATGACGTTGGCAGGATAAATACCAAAGAAGGTAAGATATAATAAGTTGAGGGATGGAAACTAATGCAATACCTTTTTAATTCTACCACTTACGTCATGTGTACCACTCACAATATAATGAAACATTTAATGAAGGACAAAAAACAAGCCATTAACTGTGATTTTATCCATGGCAAGTGATTAGCACTTCTGTGCCAGCTTACCCGCCCCCCACTCCGAGATTGTTTAGATGCTGCTCAACACATTAGCAATCTGCCTTTTCTCTAATAGACTAACAAACCACAAGCTGGGCAATAAAGCTGGATTCTCGATAGACCCAGAGAGCTCACTGCTCACTTGTAATAATAATAATAATAATAATAATAATAATAATCCTTACATTTATATAGCGCTTTCCACATCTTATCGTCGTCTCAAAGCGCTTCACAGAATACAACAACGTCCCAAGGTTGGGACCAGAGCAGGGGAGGAGGGAGAAGACAAGAGAGAAGAAAGGGGGGAGAAGAGGTAGGGACCAGAGCAGGGGGGGAGGGGTTGTGGTTGGCGGAAGGAAAGTAGGAAAATTGACTGTATATTTGTGGGAGAAATGTGGCAGCCAAATTGCGCACAACAGTGTCCCACAAACAGTTGTGGAAGTGGGGCCAGGGGAGAAAGGGGATAAAGGGGGAGAGGGAGGCAAAGGTGGTGTAAAATCAGGGAGGAAAAGGGGCACTATATCAAATGCAACAATTTTTATTAATATTATTATTATAACGCACCATTTCTATTTGCTAATAGAACATCAAATACAAACTTCCTTCTAAATCTACGTCTGTCAAACTAAGAAACCCAATTAAGACATGTTCACAATTATTAAGTTTATCACTGTAAGAATGAACAATTGAAACTGTTCCATTTCAGAAACTGTGTCTTTCTCCCATCACAGAGACTTAAAATAAGTGTGACCAAATACGCTCCTGCTTGTACACCATATTGATTCACAAGCTCACAAAATGGACGAAGAAGGCTCAATGGATGATCCAATCTCATCCCTCCGAAAAAACACCCGACCATCTCACCATCATTGCATCAAGCTACTTGTTAAATGAGTTTAGTCTCGTGTCCTGGCCTCTACCACCTTTCCTGACAAACTGTTCCAGTCGTTGTGTACCCTCTCCATAAATAAAACCTTCATCTGAAATTGCCCTTTAGAACTCTAAACCTATGTCCTGTTGTTTTATTGTTATGATCTATCCTAAACTATTGATCTGAGTTTACTATTTTGCCAGCGCAGACATGATAAACTGAATAATAATATAAAGCCCGTTTATCCGTGACCTGATCAGCCGTAACTTCTGTATAACCGGCACCGCAAAAAAAAGGTCCCCATTCGATTAACCGGCATTTATCCGGCACAATGTATTATTTAAAAAATATTTTTTTATGTGTGTTTTTGCTCAAATATTCGGCACACGCTTTAACCGGCATTGGCCAAGTCCCGAGCGTGCCGGATCAACGGGCTTTTACTGTATAATAATAATCCTTGCATTTGGTACAGTGCTTTTCATGTGTTCTAGATGTCTCAAAGCACTTCACAGTATATAGTGTAAAGTGAATTGACAATTACGCAGTATTGGCACAATTACACAGCCAATTACGCAGAGCAGTGTCCCCCAAACAGTTCTGACAAAGGGTTGTAGACCCAAAACGTTGACTCTTTTTCCTTTCTCCATGGATGCTGCCTGACCTGCTGAGTTTCCCCAGCAACTTTTGTTTTTGTCCCACAAACAGTAGTGGATTAAGATGTTGTTTTATTGTTTTCTTTTGGATGGATTATTATTAGGCGTGTGGAGCAAGGAAACTTGCCCAAAGTTTCGCCCGGACTTGCCTGGAATTGAACACAGGTCTCCCGCTCGTAAGGCGAGTGCTCTAAGTACTGAACTACAGGACTCTAGGGATGGCCTCCTTCTGTGCTGTATATGATTCCATCAATTCAATCCCATTTGAAATTTTGTACACTTAAAATGCCATCAATTTCAGGCACATTAATATGCACTAGCTCCAGTGTTTCTAAGTCTTGGCCAAAGCATCATTTTCTAACTAAAATAAAATAAAAGAAGATTACGAAATGTTTAAAATTAACATTTTTGAAGAAAGCAGGATTATGCATAATTCTACATATTGTTACAGGTGGTATATCAAATATAACGATAATTATTACAGTTTACATCTTTTAGAGGGTGTGTGGTGCTAAGAGCTGGAGAGTTATTAATGATTGACTGTCTTGCACAACAATTTTTACGATTGTGCCAATACTAATTATGAGGGACTGGAATACATTCACGCCTGGAGCTTCCAAGGTAACGACCACTGGTAATCATCTTGGTTTTTCACAGAACATTGCTGCACAAAATAGCAGAAACATCTGTCTTCAAAATGATCATTGCACTTGACAGCAACGCTTGTGAAGCACTTTTGAAATGTTTAGACATGATAAAGCATTATAAGAATACAATTCTTTTCTTTCACGGGTATCTCTTCAGTATTGGCAAGCACCTTCAAGGAAGGAGTGCATCCAAATCAGGCAAATAAATCTGCGCTTTCCTTGTGGCAATAAGCAAAGATTCTTAAGTATGGCAAGAGGTTTTCATTTCTGACACTTCGCAAATCAAAACCATTTCAAACCACGACTGTTTGTGGGACACTGCTGTGCGCAATGGGCTGCCGCTTTTCGCCCATAAATATAGCGTACAGTCAATTTACTTTACAGTATATTCTGGCGTCGATAAGATGTGAAAAGCGCTATATCAAATGCAAGGATTGTTATTATTATTTCTGTATTAAAAGACCTAAGGACTTATATTGGTTCTCAGACTTTGTCGAAGGGTATCCTTTGTATGATATACAGCCATTTAATTCATATTTTGAGAATTTTGCAATCTGTTTCTCTTATGCTAGTCTATTGTCCGTTAATAATCCCTCAAAAATAAAACAATAATAAATCAGTTATTTCAAATCCACGTCTGTTTGAGGGACACAATTGGTTGCTGCATTTCACCCACATATATGCAGTCAATTCACTTTACAGTATCTTCTATAAAGCGCTTTGAGACGTGAAAGGCGCTGTACAAATGTAATTTTGTTGTTGTTGTTATAAATTTACACACAGTTTCAAGAACGAACATAAGAAATATCCATTTTTGTAAGAAAGCATGAACCTGATGTCCAGAAGTTGCAAATAAAAATCTTAGTGGCAATTTGCTCGACAGACTGAACTGAGATACGTAGCCAGCAGCAATAATTATATCTATTTTATTATTGATTTATTTATCTATTTCTAGAGAGGGATGCAGGAAAGTCATTTATCAAGTGTGATTTATCACATTCTCTCATTCTCCATTTCAATATAGGCACATCACGCACAAATCAGGAAGGGGCTAACCACTAACCTATTCTTGCCCCTATTCTGGGATCTTGTTGTGCCATTAAACAGAGTAAGCAGAGTGTCTCTCCCCCAGGGTGAGAGTGCACATTACACTCCAGAAACTGTAACTTCAATTGTTAAGTACAATCATAGAAATGTTATGGCATAGAAGAAGATCATTTGACCCTCTGTCTAGTTTGAATACTCTTAGACAAGATGATGGGGTTGCTCACATGTCGGGTATCCAACTGACCAAGTAAAACTCTATCTGTCATATTTTATCCCTGGCAAACAAGAACATAACACTACGCAATGCTTAAGCTTGCGATGTGTACTGTATTGGAAATTGAGTTAAGACATATTGGAGCACAATGTCACTAACATTTCTTACGCATGAAAGGACTTAAAAAAGAGAAGTTGGCTAAAACCTAGACCAGTAACCTCACGTCAAAGCCAATTACAGTCCTTTCCAACTACAACAAACAATTACACTTGTATGGCGCCGTTCACGTCAGCAAGACGTCCCAGGCCGCTGGACAATCAGGAGTTTTAGACCCGAGCTGGGAGTTGGGGTCAGGAGGGAATGAGTGTAGGGCGAGTGGGGATGGGAAGGTACTGTCAAAGAGGAAGGTCTTCAGATGGGATTTGAAGAAGGCAAGAGAAAGCTTAAAGTTGAGGGATTGCGGAATAGAGATCCAGAGTTGTGGGGTTAGAAATGGTGAATGCTTGACCGCTAATGGTGGGGCAGGAAGTGCTGGAATCATTGAGGTGGAGGTGAGAGGTGAGGTGATGGAGAAGAATAGCATGGTCAACAGTACTGAGTGTGGTCGAGAAGAGCGAGGAGATAGAATGCCATTTGTCACTTTGACCAGGGCTGTCTTCTCTGTGCTATGAGGAGCACACAACCATGGAGGGAATGCTGGAACAGGAACGAGCAAAGCTGGAAAGCGATGGCTACACACAAGACAACATGGTCTGACCTTTTCAAACTGACATTAATAGCTGAAACATGGGAACTGTGGAGGGAAATGGCAGTAGCTTTTAACCTTTCAGTGCTCCTTGAGAAAGTGCTAAGGAATTATTACTGCAGATGTCCAGCAGAAAGATCTTTATGTCAATCAGAAAAACAGTTACATTTAAAGCTAAAATGCTCCAATTGTAAAAAAATCTGTCTTCTGATCGTTTTGAAATTGATATAAAGAAAACATATTCTGCATTTAATGGCCATTGATTGTATTAATCCTCAATTCAAAGCAGAAAAAAAATGTTCTTTTTAAAGATTTGGTGTTTGCAGATAAAAGGCGTGCATCGGCCACCAATGAAGCTCAACTTAATATCTTTTAAACAATTTGTAGTTATTTTCAACTGCAAATCAGATGACATTGATTGACACGATCTATTCTTTTGTTTGTTGCTTTTAGGTATTTTGGGGAAGAGATGATAGACAATTTGCATTACATCCAAAAAGGATTCTTACAAAAGCTCTATCATACAAACAACCAAATTACATACAATGAATGGACAATCATGTCCCAGTAAAATCATAGAAAAAATCATCCTTTGGTGTACCAACTGTATTCAGACAGCCTACATAGTTACAACAACAACAAACAATTGCATTTGTATAGCTCCATTCACATCGGGAAGAAGCTCATCATTTGCATTTACACTGCACCCCAGCTGGTTGGGTCAATGAGCTGGAGATCTAGTCTGCACGCTGGAATTTCCGGCTTATAGTAATTATAATGCTAGTAAATGGATTTTCCATTGCCGAGAAATGTCAGTAAATGCCAGTGCAGTATTAGCATTTTAATCCCACAATCCCCGAATAATAATTTAAGATATAGCATGACAGTGGAACAAGAGGTCACAGATTCAGAGTTGCAAAGGACAATCTCAACAATCTCAACAACAACCACAATAAAATTACATTTGTTTAGTGCCTTTCACAGTAGGATGTCATCCCAGGGCGCTGGACAATCATTGTTTCAAACCCGAGCTGGGGTTGGGATTGGGGAGGGTGGAGGGAAAAGATGGAATTTGGGGTGACCGATAGGATTGTCGAAGAGGAGGGTCTTGAGGCGGGACTCGAAGGAAGCCACGGAGGGGTTGAGGCGGAAGGACTTTGGGATGGAATTCCAGAAATAAGGGGCAGAGTGGCTGAGTGGCTCGCCCGCCAATGGTGGCACGGCTGGGTTGGCGGACATGGAGCAGGCTGGAGCCAGCTGAGTGTAGCGGTGGGCAGGTTGGGAGGGGGATTGGAGGTCTCAGAGGTAGGGTAGGGTGAGGCCATGGAGTGCTTTGAAGGTGAGGACCAGAATCTTGAATTGAATCCTCTGGGTGATGGGGAGCCAGTGGAATTGGGTGAGAATGGGTGAGGTGGGATCACGGAGCTTGGAGAGATAGAGGACATGGCTGGCTGCAGAGTTCTGGATTATCTGCAGCCTATGAAGGGAGGAATTGGGAAGGCTGACAAGCAGGGTGTTGGCGTAGTCGAGCCTGGATGTGATGAAGGCATGAATGAGGGTCAGCCTGAAGGGTGAGGTCGTGGCAGAGTCGGGCAATGTTGCGGAGATGAGGGAAAGCAGAGCGGGTCATGACTTGGATGTTGGGAAGGAAAGACACTTGAGGATCAAACAAGACATCTAGGTTCCTGACTGGCATGGTGTGGTGGAGTGTGCAATCATGGAGGTTAATACTGCCAGTGCCTGATGTGTGAAAGCGCTGGTGTGAGCCATTCAGGAGGGCTTTGGTCTTGTTAACATTCAACTGTAGACAGTTAGCTCTCATCCAGGACTTGATGTCTGACAGGCAGTCTGTCAGGACAGCAGTTGTCAAGGAGTTGAGGGTAGAGGCAGAAAGATAGAGTTGTGTGTCAGGCATGTGGAAGTTGACCCCATGTCTGTGGATGATGTCACCAAGCGGAAGCATGTAGATATTAAAAAGTAGGGGGCCATGGACAGAACCCTTGGGCATGCCACAGGTGACAGGGCAATCTCAGGGCAGACACCAGGAAGTACTTCTTTTCTTACAGGGTAATTAACAACTGGAATGTGTTGCCACAAAGGATAGTAGAAGCCAGGACACTAGACCTATTTCAAGAATATCTTGATACTGTGATGGAAGGATGGGAGGGTAGGTACACTGGAGGATTGAGATCAGATACGCTGAAGGGCTTTAATCCAAACTGATGTCCTATCTTGTGACATTCTTACTGTAATGACATATTTTTGTGTTTAAGTATTCTTATCTGCACGACTCATCCACTGTGCCCTATATGACATCCATTTCAAGGTATCACTGGAGGAGATGTCATGCCGAGTTTCTAAGACAAAACAAAACTACAGCCACATCTGCCACACCATGGAGTCAATAGATTTGTGGGGTTTCTTTTTCGTTACTGAGACAGCAAAACAATCATCTGAGTCTCCCCTCGCAACTCTCCAAAAATTCAGTATTTGCAAATGAAAATCATCAGGGCTCCAAGCAAGATTCCTTCATATTTTATTAAATGGTTTTTAAATTTAAAAAACAGGCTCACAGAGCTACACATGGTTAAAGTATTTAATGTTAAGACTTTGCGCGTTCCTTGAAATCATCTTTACCCAAAGAAAATATTTTGTTTTATTAAATAAATCTTTTAGAATTTTCACTTCAGCAAATCATTTCTCATATTTCATCAGTCACTTCATAATCATCAAATAAGGGCAGACTTTCTGCTGATCTAAATTTAGATTTGTCAATTGCCCCTCTAAATGGATTTAACTATATTATTAGTTATCCTACTAGGTAAAGGATTAAGCTGTGTTATATTTATTTAAAGTGAGTTTGGAGGGAATTATCTCTCAACACCCTAATACTGTACTGACAATCCTGCTTTTTTTTGGTACCGTAAGATAATAAATATGCATAACAAGCTTCACTGGCCAATTGAGGCATTTTCAAGCATGAGCGCAATCTTCATTCCCTGCCCCTTCAATTATATATTCTCTCTTTCAATATTGTACATGTGTTTGCATTAATAATAGATGGAAGGCTATTATAGTGAGTCCCAAGAGCAATTACTCTCTGACTGAGTCAGTGGTGAGGTGAAGGGAGGTATGGGGGGGGGGGGAATGAAGAGGGCAGTGAGGAGGGGAGTGAGGGAGGGAGCCAGCTCCATCAGGTGAGATTCCTGCAAGTGGAGGCCGTGAGAGTAGTGGTTAGAGCAGACACACATCTTCTAGATGTTTCAAAGCGTTTCACAGAACATATTGTACACTGAATTGACTGTATATTTGTGGGCGAAACACGGCAGCCAATTGCATACAGCCGTATCCCACAAACAGACACGGCATCCGGCATGGAGGCCATTATATAAATCCAAGTTGCTGTTGTTGTTGGATTGAGTAACCAATTTATTATTGTTTTTTTTCAAGGGATTATCATCAAGCATGTGGAGTAAGGAAACCAAGGTTTTGCCCTGCCTGGAATTGAACTCAGGTCTCTCGCTTGTGAGGCGAGTGCTCTATCCACTGAGCTAACATGGATTGTACAATTAGTGTAATGCTTTATTCAGAATGACATGTAATTAAGATTTATTTACTGAGAGCTAATGTGATATATATAGTTGTGTCAAACTGTCAATGGGGATAATCAACAGAACTAGAGAGGAAGTTCACGTTCATGAGAGAAACATAAATCCATTAATATTTTAATGCGGGCGGTTATTAATCAGCATTTAAGTATTTTCAATGGTATGACAATATAGTCAGGACATTTAATAACACTATGGAATATAGAAAATGCAAGTCACCAACCGTACCAACCGTACGTACCCTGTCCTACAAGCAAAATTTATTTAAAACACTTATGCCCTTGTAAAGCATGTAACATTTATTACAATGTACACTTATTGAAAGAGATTTCATGCAGATACAATAACAACAACAACTTTGATTTATATAGTGCCCTCCACGCTGGACGGCGTCTCAGAGCGCTTCACAACAACGGATCCCGGGACCGAGCCAGGAACAGGGTTAGAAAGATGACCAAAGGCGCGGTCGAAGAGAAAGGTCTTTAGCTGGGACCTGATCTACATACAGAATACGGTATGTCAAACAGGTTGATGACAGCAAGAGAGATTCATTGGATGCATCAGTCTTTCCATTGCACCATTACTGCAATTACTGTTTAAATAATATCATTAATTCGACCGCAAACATACAGTCAATTCACTTTGCAGTATATTCTGTGAAGCGCTTTGAGACGTCTAGAAGATGAGAGGAGGCGCTGTATCAAATGCAAGGATTATTCTTATTATTTTAATATTCATTCTGCATACTGAGGGTAAAGCAGAAGCACAATAAATCTCTGGAGACTGTAACAATTGGTACACAAACATGAAGCAGTTTGTGGTGAAATAAACTTCATACATTTATTCAGTATTGTGCTATTAAAATGTTTACAATTTGATTTTCTCTGATCCTTTTGAAGGTTTGGGATTTGTAAAATAATTATGGCCGTTAGGGCACTAATTAAGCTATAACTACTCTATAAATTCATGCATCATAAACTATGTGACTGAAGCTCAGACGATTTATGGTTGCTTCACAAAGCTTTAGTCGCTTGTCTCTCTTTCAGCCTCTCTGCCCTGACACTCTGGAACTCCATCCCACAGACCCTCTACCTCACTTCCTCCCTTGCCTCCTTTAAGGTCAGTCTCAAGACCCTCCTCCTCGATTGTGCCTTCTGCCGCCCTCCCGACTCTCTTCCCTCCCTCGCCCCCTGCCCCTCCCCCTTGCTCGGGTCTAGGGGAGCGGATGTAAACTGAATTGACTGTACATTTGTAGGCGAAACACGGCAGCCAATTGCACACACAATGCAGTGTTTTGTGGGTGATGCTATCCTTCTTTTGATATGTTAAATGTCGGTCCTGCCTATATGTTCAGGTGGACGTTAAAAATCCCATGGCACTGTTCAAACAGAGAAGCAATTTCCTTTGGTGTCCTGGCCAACAATTCTCCAGATAAAATTGATCATTCATTTTATGGCTCTTTTTGGAACATTGCCTAATAGACAACCGGCTGCCAACACTCGCTTACAAAATACAGATTCACTACATTTCACAGTGTAACTTGTGAGCACTTTGAGATGTCCAACTGAGGTGAAGTGTTACATAAAATGCAAGGATTATTATTATAATGCGAACAACCCTTATCACAGTTGAAAATAAAGCTAAAATATCATAGAAAACTAGAATGGCCCAGTAGCAGAAGAGTATAGTCACACAATTTGGAGGTGTAATACAACAGTATTTACAGTTCCGAGACGTAATTATAAAGGAATAAAGAATGATGACTAAAGATTATTGATCATTAAAACATAAGAGTTGATGTGTTTATACTTCAAGTGTAAGGAGTATCAAGAATGAGTAGTAAATTGTTATCTGAATCAAAATAAATTCAAACTAGGTTAGTTATGATTTACTCATAAGTACCCAGCACCTCGGGATGTCCGGCCAACATGAAAGGTAGTACTGTATATAAATGTAAACTTATTGCTGTTGTTTGGGACAGTCAATAAAAATACATCTGTTTCATTTCATTACATGCGATCCCGTAGCTCAGTGGTTAGAGCACCTGCCTTTCAAGCGAGAAGCCTGGGTTCGATTCCCAGCAGCACAAAACCTTGGGCAAGTTTCCTTATTCCACATGCTTAATGATAATCCCACAAGAAAAACAGAATGCAAACTGATAAAACCAGAAAGTACCCTTAGGTGTTGCAGTATATAACACAATTTGTTGCTCATCTAGACACAGTGAGGACACTCATAGAAAATACGCTTGATCTTTATACAGCACATTTGCTACCCCTCAGAAAAATGTTCCGTTGAATTCCTGGAAACACCAATTTTTGTTAACACTGAGCAAAATGTCTCAAATATAATGTTTTTAGAAAAAAAGACTTCCCATAAATACCGGATAGCGTTTCTGGACATTATTGACTTGATATTTTACTTAAGACTTCTCCTGGATGCTCCACTTTTTCCTGTATTGATATATCACCTTTGCTCTACAGGCTCTGGCCTGCTTTACATTCCCTGCCTGCCTGGCTGGCCTCACCATTGGCGATCCAGCCTTCGGCCTCTCTGCCCCCATCCTTTGGAACTCCATCCCATATTCCCTTTGCCTTGCTGCCTCCCGTTTTTTCAACCAAGGAACGTAGCAAAATCCTCCTCTTCAATTGCACATCCATCAGCCGTCTTCCTACCCTCCAGCCTCCACGATCCACCCCCCACCCAACTACCCGCTGCTCGGGTCTAAATCACTGTTTGTCCAGCGGCTTTGGACGTCGTCCTGAAATGAAAGGCGCTATACAAGTGTCATATTTGTTTCAGATTTCCAACATCTGCAGTATTTTGTGTTGTGTAATTTTATATTGTATGGTATCGATACATAATGAGAAAAGACCATGACAAATATCAAACTAATGACTAAAGATTATAAAACAATTTGCAGCTTATTCTCTTTCAAATGTGTTTTACGATGCTGTTTTCCTCCACTTCTATCTGTCAGGGGTATATAATTGAATCTGTCCTGCAATTGGTTTAACACGGAGCCTGAAAGCTCAGATTCTCAGATGTGTTTGTGGAGTCTGAATTTCCATGACTGTGCCATGCAGTTCTGCAACTTTTCTTAATTGGATGTCAGTAGCCACAGTAAGAATAAAATAGATCATACTACGTGAATTGCTTCACAAATATAATATGCAGGAAAATAAAGTCAGCACATTATTTTGGTAGCTGTTATTACAATTTGGAGATCTACAGCACTGAATGCAACAAAGATTTTCTCTGGAAGAAAACTGCTTTTCAAGAAATCATTCCCGAAACCATTTTCTGTGGACGTATCCCATAGAGATGGGTATTTTTAGAATATTTCCTTAGATATTCTGCAGCACTTATTCCCTTTATTCTCCCAAATCCTCACCCACCAACATTTTCTCAAAAAAGAAAGCAAGTTAAACGAACAATAATCCTTGCAGTCAAAGTAGTGCCTTATCACGTTTTTGAGATGTCTCAAAGCGCGTCACAGAATATCCAGTAAAGTGAATTGACAGTATTTTTTGTGGGCGAACCGTGGCAGCCAATTGCGCACAGCAATGTCCCACAATGAGGCCCATTTGCGGCTGATCCGAATTTCAGCTTGTCCCTCAATACATACTCTCTGATCCTAGCGTGTGCAGGCCTGAGACATGTTCTCACTGTCCCCTCACTCTGCTGGAAGAGCACCTGGTTTTGGGAATGCCAAATGACCCTCCAGGCACACTCGATGTGGGTTTCGCTGTGAGTGCTCGAGAAGAGGCCGTACGTCACCGAGTGGTGTGACAGCGGGACCCCAGCGATGAACCGTGAGAGTATCCACTCCATCTTTCTCCAAACCACAGTTGCAAAACTACACTCCAGCAAGAGTTGGTCCATGGTCTCCTCCCCTCTGCAGTTGGCGTGAGGGCAGTGAGCTGGGCTGGCCCAGACCTCGAGTCCCCCAGACCTGAGGGAGAGGGCCCTGTTAATCGCCAGGCAGGCCACGTCCTGATGTTTGTCGGTCAGGACCGGTGACGAGGTGTTTTGCCAGAGAGAGCTGGCTTTCACACTAGGGTCCCTCCCAATCAGGTCTGCCCTCTCTCCCTTTCGAACCATTTTGACCACCTGTCAAGCGGACCACTTGGTGATTGCGTGGAAGTCTGGAATGGTGTTTTTTAGGAAGCTCTCTGTGTGGGACAGTGGTATTTCAGCACGCTCCAACTGCATGGACCATTTTGAGGGAGTTCCGCCAGATCCACGCTTCTTAGCCCCGGGTACAAGTAGAAACCCAGTACGTTTAAATAGAATGAATAATGCTTTACTTATGGCATCACCAATTCTGACTCTAGGGTCGATTGCAATAGTTTGGCGAGAAAGCTGACAATCTACAATATGCACAAGTAGATAAGAAGGTGTATTCTTTCCCTATTGCGTCACTTAACGGATAATTTTGATCAGACCAAAACAAGTTGTCACTGCTAAACAATTATCATTGAGTACCCTAATTCACGGGAGGGCTCGGCGCCCACAAAAAAAATTTAAGACGTAATGCTGAGGGTTGTGGATTTCATTGAAGCTACAATACAATTCTGTTGAGCTAACTCAACCGAGCTTTACTCAAGCTTTCTATATAAATCAAAGAAGGACGGAATACACAAACAGGTTCAGCCAAGGTCACAGAGGTGTAAAACAAACCCCTGATGGACTCAAGGTTCTCAATTAGCTTTAATTTAAATAGCAATGGGTAGCACCTGTCATTGTGAAAGAACTCATTAGCCAAATTACAATTACTGGTAGGGACTTGCATTCACTCGTGAGGATTGAACACAGAGGCCATGCAGCACACTGCAGGGGAGCCATATTGTTGGTGTGCATATAAGGGTGATATAACTCTTCAGTAAAGTAAATTAGAAAATATACTGCTCTCTTACCCTTCAATCAATTTAATTGCTAAATACTGTATCTAAGTTCAACTCTTCTGATGCAATCTGCTTTGACTGCTTATCTATTACCATATTCCACCTATTCATTTCTGTATAAGTAATGAAATCTACACTGTCTATTCTTTCTTTATTCTCAATTAAAGCCTATACTGCCTTGTTAAATATATTATATAGATATATATACTATATATATATATTATAGGATTCAGGTTTCCCTTGGGATCTTAATCTTATTTATACCATTATGTTTCTCCTCAAAAAAGGAGTTTCCAAACACTTTCCAAACACAATTACAATGTCTCTTTAATTTACAGCTCGTATATGTTAAGATATTAAGATGGCAAAATAAGGTCTTCAGCTGACTACTAAAGTTCCCTCATACACAGTATTGTTTAATAGGAGAGTCTTAATAAAATGCTTAATAGGAAATGGTATCATTCAAGACAATGTGCAACTCAATGCAGTATTTCAGAATTCATTGAATTGCAATGGATGTAACATATATTCACTTCAGTTGAGCACTCCTAGCTATCAAATGCTTCTTTCAGAACAGATTTTCAGTGAAGGGCCATAGCTTTTGTGATTCTATGCAAATTTTCTCTTCCAATTTTTCTCTCCTGCTTTCCTGAAACAGCATGACTATTGGCTGATGCATACTTTGACCAGTATCGGTCACTTCTGGCTCCTGACGTAAGTGGTGGTTATTACTTTATGAGCTTTGGCTGTGACTCATTGCCTATCTAATTATAAACAAAATCACAGTGGACTCCTATTCTGTTCTCACCTCGCATCTGCACATCTGTACTTTTGAACAGTGGTGTCCAGATAGTAAACAGGACAATCAGTCAGGCCTGGCTGATTTTCTCTCCCCAACCCAGGAGCTGAGGTTAATTGTAGCACCTTAATTGGTATCTCCGATGAGATAAGTTAATGCAACTGACAGAACCGGAAGCCACAATCCTTTTGGCCTCTATGAACAAGTGCTTCATCTGGACGTGGCTTACAATAACAATACTTGCATTAGATGCAGAAGCCATGTCACTTTGGGACTTGTTTATATCCACAACCTTCTGACCCACAGGCAAGCAGATTTACATCTTAGGCAATTGATGAAGCTTCAAGTGATTTGCTAATACATTTATTCCAAAAAATGGAAACCACTAATGTATAGCTCATAGAAAAAAGTGTAAACTGCGTACACACCGTGATGAAATAATTGAAACTAAATGCTGCCAGTAATTATTTAGTTCAGCATGCAACATGACAGTTTGATTAGTAGTAATGCAATCTATTTACCCTTCACATGGGTTTTAATATATCAGATTGACTGCCCAGCTTTTGATGTTTTGTGTGCATAAAGAACATTTTCTCTTCCCGTCAATAATAACTCTAGGATATGGTTGGAAGAGTTAGAATACACACAACAAAGCAAATCTTCTGAGATGTGCAAATCAACTGATAAAACAATCTAGGCAAATGGAAAAAGCAGATATGCTGAAGAAATAAAATCTGTGGTTCAATGAATTGATTGTGTGTGTGGGGGGGAACTTGCAGTATGACCTGCGATAATTAGCACCATTGGCATTAAGTTGTATTTTAACTTAAACACAGTGAAGCATTGTGCGTTTTGCTAGTGGATAGAACAGCATGCTTAACTTCAATTTCAAATTTATTTTCAAGTTATTTTCAAGTTATAAATAACCTACGCCTCAGGAATCTATTGAAAATAATTCTCGAACATATTGCTCACTCGATTCATGTTTGACACATGAAATATTACAAATTGGCTGCCACTCAGTGGTTAGAGCACTCGCCTTACAAGCCTGTGTTTCGAATCCAGGGTGAAACCTTGCGCAAGTTTCCTTACTCTGCACCCTAATAATAATCCATCCCCCCAAAAAACAAAATTTTTTCAATCCACAGCTGTTTGTGGGACACTGCTGTGCGCAATTGGCCGCTGCGTTTCGCCCACAAATATACAGTCAATTCACTTTACAGTGTGAAGCGCTTTGAGACATCTAGAAGACATGAAAAGTGCTATATCAAATGCAAGGATTATTATTATTATCATCAAAGTAAAATCCTGTGATGTGCTTCAAGACGCCTCGATAGCATGATAAGATGTTATATCAAATGCAAGGATTATTATTATTATAGAGGGTTAGAAATTTGTTACATGAAGTGAATGGAGCTTGTGCTGCTTTGAATCTAACCATGAGTGTGTCTCCTGGTGATTCACATTCCAAAGACCATGTCCTCCCTTTTTTTGGAGGCAATAATTTTCATCGTTATTGCCCATACAGCCAATACTAGAAACAGGATGTTGACATGAATCATACTGCACTTCTCGGTAGCACAATATATTGAACTGAATCACAGATTCTGGGTTTCATTTTTCTACTTCTACTTGGCTTTAAAATAAGATAAAGAAATCCCGCAGAGACAAAACTTTTGAAAATAATCTTTGATGCTTCCATGCTGTTCACTCAAGTCTGGTCTCACAAAGACAGTATTCAACGAGTGAGCAGAATTCATTGTCCGTCTATTACTGCATTGGTACAACCACCAACAACAACTACAACAAAAACTTGTACTATCGCCTTCCACGCAGGATAACATCTAACAACAACTTGCACTTATATAGCACTCTCCTCACCGTGTAGCAGCTCAGAGCGCTTAATAATGGCGGAGCCTGATTCTGAGCCGGGAGGTGGGGTAGGGCAGGTGGCTGTAAGCATAGTCAAAATTAAGATTTTCAGGCTTGAAAATGGGGAGAGAGGGAGGCAAGGTAGAGGGACTGAGGGAGAGTGTTCCAGAGTTTGGGGGCATAGTGGCTGAAAGTGTGACCTCCGATGGTGAGGCAGTGGGTGTGAGGGACGAGCAAGATGCCAGTGGCAGTCAATTGGAGGCACTGGGTGAAGGACTGGAGACTGAGGAGGTCGGAGAGATAAGGAGATGCCAGTGAGTGAAGGGATTTGAACACAAGTGTGAGGATCTTGAAGTCGATCCATTCAGTGATGGATCGACTTCCAGAACAGAACAGATGAGATGTGGATACGGAACAAAAACGCGAAATACTGCAAATGCTGGAAATCTGAAACAAAAACAGAAATCGCTCAGCAGGTCAGGCAGCGTCTATGGAGAAAGGAAAGGTGAGTCAACATTTTGGGTCCATGACCCTTCGTCAGTTCTTCAGTTCTGTATACGGTGTTTGGTTTTGGGCAAGTATGCAGGCGGGAGCGTTCTGAATGAGCTGAATCCTCTGAATAGTGGAGCTATTAATACAACCAATAATACACTCCAGATTTAGGTCTGCAAAGACTGTTCCTGTGGGCTTAAAAACAGGCTGAACTGTTACCCGAGATGCTGTGGGATTCTAGGATATCTCCAGCATAGACCTTGTCCTACAGTCAAATATGCACTCCATTGCAGTGCAGACGGACTGCTGCTATGTTGGTGAGACATTCAACTGAGGCCTCATCTGGCTGTTCAGGTGGGCATTCAAGATCTCATGGCACTATTTGAAAAGAAAAGTATTTGAAAAGAGCTTCTCTCTGGCCAACAATCCCAGAGTAAAATTGGTCATATACTTGGCCATATTAGCTACAACAGCAGCAACAACTTAGATTTATATAGCGCTCTCCACGCCGGACGGTGTCTCAGAGAGCTTCACAACAACGGATCCCAGGATTTCTGGGTCACTGTACACAAGTTGGCTGCTGTGTTCGCCCACAAAACAGTAACTCCACTTTCCAATATATTCTGTGAAGTGCTTTGGGTCATCTTCCCTACTTGGAACAGCTCTACACGTATGGATTTGTTGATTTATTCTAATTATTCTTAGCCGCTGCCGCGTGCAAACTATGCAAAGTAATTTTGACTTCAGATTCTGAAGCTTCGAATTTTTCTGCCTCATTAAATCTCAGAGCATCTACTTCAATCACTTCCCACTCCTGTTAAGTGATGTCACCTTAACTACTTTGTTACCAAATTTTCTCCAAAGGGACACCATCTTTATGAATAGAATTTCACAAGCTGGAATGCAATTTACACCGGGGTGAAAAACACACCGCAAACCTGGATACCCCCTACTCAGTAATGGCCCTGATTATGGTGCTGCTTGCTAGTATACTAAGTGAGCTAAACAATATACTACTTTTAAGTTAGCGGGGTTAGCGTAAGCACAAAACAACAAGTGTCAAGGAACACTGAAATCTTCTAGCCTACCCTAGGGGGGCAATAGGGAATTCACTTCATTGTCCTTTTCACCCCCATCATTACATTGCATTTCTGCATCTATCTCAAGTGTCACAAAATACTTTTTCATGCAGATGGTGGCTTTTTAACCTGGCTGAGCCAGAAGGCAGAGCAGGCCTGGAGCAGTTATGAAGATTAAGATGCTTCCAGCTTCTGGTGAGATAAATCAGGTTCCATTAGTGCGTGGGTGCTCAGACGATCACTCACGGAAGCTTAACATCCCTCCAGCAAATTACAGCTTTAATTAATAGCAGACCTGCCAACCAATGTATTTTTTTATTGAATGAGTGGGAATGAAATGGTTACCTTTAGAATTGCAAGAATGTAAGTGACATGGGTTTAGGTCCACAACTCAGCACAAGCTAAGTGCTACAAGGCAAGGAGGATTTGAAACAAATTATTACACAGGAATTTTCTCTATTTGGGGTGGCATTCAAAATAGCATTGCTAGACAAATAGGACCATGCTGCATCCTGTCTTACCAGAGAAGAAATGTGAGAAACTTGATAAAGAACGTACAAACCACATATTTGATTTTTAGAAAAGATAGCATGGAACTTGTAAAACTCTCAACTGAAGTCATGGGTGACAATATAGATCATTCATACAAAGTATTCATTCCAAAAACTGCTAAATAGTAAGCCGTGCAGTTGGTATAGCGCCTTTCAATGCGGGAGGATGTTCCAAAATGCTGCACAGTGTACGTTGATACTTCTTTGAGGGTAAATTAATAATAATAATCCTTTCATTTGACATAGTGCTTTTCATGTCTTCTAGACGTCTCAAAGTGCTTCACAGAATATACTGTAAAGTGAATTGACTGTATACTTGTGGGTGAAACGTGGCAGCCAATTGTGCACAGCAGTGTCCCATAAACTGGCGTGGATTGAAATGACCAATTTTATTATTGTATTTTTTTTTGAGGGATTATTATTAGGCGTGTGGAGTAAGGAAACTGACCCAAGGTTTCACTCTGACCTGCCTGGATTTGAACACAAGTCTCGCTCTTGTAAGGCAAGTGCTCTAACCACTGAGCTACAGGTCTCCAAATTAACAAAAGGCCAATAAGAAGGATGGAAGCCGAATTAAAAAAACAAAAGCAGACTGGAACACAATAATATGAGGCTATAATTGAACTAAGTGCAAATACCAAGACCACTGCAGTTAACCGGCAATGTGAGGCATAATTGGAACAGGTTTGAATGGGATTTCACAGGGCAGTATTTGACTTAGTCACCAATATTCTGCAGCTGCCAAGAAAACAGACAACAAAACAGCAAGCTGCTAGTTTTCTAAATGTAGCTGGGGAAGATGCCAGAAATACTTTGGGACCCTAGAAATGACAAATAATATAATTAATGATATGAGAGAAAGGTGCTATGGACATAACAATCTAACCATATAAGTTTGGCACAAGGTAACAAAAGTTATTTTGCTGTAAAGGTCACTCAGCACAACATGCATCTATGGAGCCGAGAGAGCAGAAATGGTCAATGATCAAATTCATAGAAACATAGAATCATAGAATTTTACGACACAAAAGGAGGCCATTTGGCCCATCTAGTCTTTGAACAGAGCAACTCAATCCCACTGCTCAGCTTTCTCCCCATAACCTAACAGACCTGCTCTTCCTAAATAAAGATCTAGTTCCCTTTTAAGGTGATAAAGCTTAAAAAAGATTGTGATAAAGATTGTGATAAAGATTAAAACAGAATAATACCTAATAATCCTTGCATTTAATATAGCACTATCTCACAACTTCAAGATGTCTCAAAGCACTTTACAGAATATACTGTAAATGCAAATTGGACACTGGAGCATAAGCTTTTGATGGAGGAGTATATGAGGAGTATATGAGGCGGGAAGAACCACAGAGGGAAATGATGGAAATAGGAGAAGGAAAGTTACTGGCATATTGCAGAGGTGAAATTGAAAAGGTAGCAAGCGTAGCAACAGAAACAAAGCAGATATGAAAGAGTTTCAGAAAAATGTGGAACGAGAGATGGAAATTGATGAACTGGCTAGGAGAGGAGTTGAATTTACCTCATGCCTGCAGATGATGCCACCAAGGCGAGCACGTAGAGGTTGAAGAGCAAGGGACCGAGGATAGAGCCCTGAGGAACAACGCACAAGACGGTGTGGGGGATGGACCTGAGAATCCATTGGCGGAGATGGTGTGAGAGGTTGGACCTGAACCAGTCAAGGACACAACCTTGAAGGTTGAGGTGAGAGGAGAGGCGGTGGAGGAGGATTAAGTGGTCCAGAGTGTCGAAGGTGGCAGAGTGGTCGAGGACGTTGAGGAGGCATAGGGAGCCCTGGTCACAGATGGACAAAATGTCATTTGTGATCTTTACTAGAGCAGTTTCTGTGCTGTGAGCAGCACGAAAACTCTATTGAACTTGCTCATGCAGGGAGTAATCTTCTAAAAGGTTAGAAACAGCAGAAAAAGTAGAGAAGCACAAACAAGTTTTAGGAAAAAGAGGGTGAACTATGCTGAACTACTGGACATAACTGCAGAAACAGTAAGGAACAAAATACAGAGATTTTTGCAAGGTACGGAATGCAGAAATAGTGATAACAACAACAACAAAATTACATTTGTGTAGTGCCATAAGTGACTATGGACCACAATTTGTGAATTTGTCATGTACAGTGATTTGTAAATGACTCCTGTTGAGTCCTGTAGCTCAGTGGTTAGAGCACTAGCCTCACAAGCGAGAAACCTGGGTTTGATTACAGGCAGATCAGGGCGAGACCGCGGGCAAGTTTCCTTACTCCACACCCCTGATAATAAACCCTCAAAAAAACACACAATAATAAAGAAATCATCTCAACCCACGACTTTGTGGGACACTGCTGTGCGCAATTGGCTGCTGCCTTTCGCCCATAAATACACAGTCAACTCACTTTGCAGTATATTCTGTGAAGCGCTTTGAGACATCTAGAAGACGTGAAAAGTACAATATCAAATGCAAGGATTATTATTATTATAGGAAATCTACAAATGGTTGGGGAATCGCGCTCTACAGCACATGCACTGAGCAACGGATTGGTAACAACAACAACAACTTAGATTTATATAGCGCCCTCCACGCCGGACGGCGTCTCAGAGCGCTTGAGTTTACAGTACAGTGTAACCAATCATGAAAATGTTGAAGAAAGCTGAAAACGCAAAAGAATGCAAACATTTTGCAAATCCAACATACTGAAACACACCAATACAGACAAATAAAAAATCACTGGCACAAATGTTTATGTCAAGACGATTAAGGGACAGAGAAAACTGTCCCTTAGGACAGAGAAAACAGATTAAAACCACAACTGCCAAGAAAGAATAGAAATGCAAAACGAAAGGGAGAAGGAAAAGAGAAAAGCTTTGAAATAAAGGAAAAGGTATGGTTCAGAAAGAAGAATATCAAAACAGAGGAGTGGACAAAACACAAACTGCACAATTATATTTATAGAACGCCTTTTACGTCAGGAGAACGTCCCAGGGCGCTGGGAAAATAGTGAAACGACCGAGATTGGATAGGAGACAAGAAAGGAAACCGATAAAGGAAAACATTGTGGGAGATAAGAAAAAGAGCTGTGGATCAGAGGAAAGAGAGACAAAGCGGGCAAGATCACAAAGAGAGATTAGACATCAGCAAGATTAATAGATGGTTAAAGTAAAACTGAAGAAAGGACGATATTGGAAACTCCTTTAAGAGTAAATTGACAATTAACAAAAGGGCCAAGAAGAAGAACAACAATTTATATAGCAACTGTATAGCACTCTTCAAGTCGGAAAGACATCCCAAGGTTTTTTGGAACTGAGCTGGGAGTTGGGATTGAAAGAGGAGGAGGGTGGTGGGTGGGGTGGGGGTGAGTGGGGTGGGGGTGAGGGTGGAGAGGAAGGTCTGCAGATGAAAATTGAAGGAGGCATGGGAGGGTTGGTGCCTATCAAGTGGAGGGAGTGGACAGGCTGATATGAGGTTATGAAGTTAGAGAGGTGGGTGGGAGGAAGTCTATGGAGTAAGAAGGGAAGGAAGTACAAAAGGACACTGGGAGTGGGATATAGTCTGTGGTTTAGACTGGTGGATTGGCAAATAATGAGGCTTACTAACACACCCTTGATTCGGATTGAATGATATTACAGAGGATACTTTAAAGTGAAGTAACTTCACAAGAGGTGAATCTTGTGATGGGTCACAGTCTAGATTAAATTAAAGAGACATGGGTTATTGCAATACGTTTCAGTATTCCAAGGCTAGGAAGGGAAAATCCCAGGGATACTCAATCCTGATAGGAAATGTGCACATCAGGACATAATTAAATTGATTTGTAAAAGCCCTTGTAATACAACAGCTCTAAATTTAGGCTTGAGTATAAAGAGCTCCCGCAGGCGGCTGCAAAATCTTTCGAACAATAACTCAAGAGACACCATCAGAAGACAAACGGTGAGCGGAGAAAAATGAAGGGACAGTCAAGAGTTTAAATTATTAAAGGTATTCTCTCAAGTGTAACATGGACACCACAAATTAATTAACAATTTATTTCTTCCGTCAAGTGTCTTTAAAATGCTGATATTTATGATGTAATAGCAAACATCAGGGAAAAAAAGCACAATAAAGGGGATGGCAATCAAACTATGATAAACCCAAAGTATTTCAACCCACAATGACAGTTGTTTTCCTTATATAAAAGTTGTTACACCCTATCTATTTGAGGAACAATGCTATGAGGTAAGCGTCTGAACCAAAGTGTGAAAGTAACACCATTATATTTCAAGAAGAGGGTACGTATCACACTTGATGTTTATAACACTTCCAGTTCATTGGGTTTTAATTTTGTTCATTCTTGCAGTCTTCTTGCTTTGTTTAGGACAAACACAACTCCTTCCTGTCAGGCTCTGCTACACTTCTGTATGTTTCATATTTCAAAAACAAAATTGCGAAATCACTCATTCAATTAACAACAACAAAATTACACTTGTATGGGGCAGGTGGGGCGGGGGACGTAGAGCAGGCTGGGGGAGGGGGGGGGGGGGGAGCAGCTTGTTAGGGAGTTTGTTATCAGTAAACTTAGGATTACTAGCAAAAAAAGCAAATGTAATTTGTTTAAACCATTCCACAATTGGAGGTATCTCAGTTTTTGCTCAGAGTTCTCATTGTTCTGGCCAAGTGATTAATAATAATAATCATAATCCTTGCATTTGATATAGTGCTTTTCATGTCTTCTAGACTTCTCAAAGCGCTTCACAGAATATACTATAAAGTGAATTGACTGTATATTTGTGGGCGAAATGCGGCAACCAATTGCACACAGCAGCGTCCCACAAACAATCGTGGATTGAAATGACCGATTTTATTATTATTTTTGAGGGATTATTATTAGGTGTGTGGAGCAAGGAAACTTGCCCATGGTTTCGCCCTGACTGGGAACTGAACCCAGGTTTCTCACTTGTAAGGCGAGGGCTGTAACCACTGAGCTACAGGTCTCCAATTTGTAAGTTGTGAATACAGGATTTGTGAAGGTGACTTGTCATTCCTTTGAGATAATCTGGAATTGGCTACTTTGGCCAATACCTGGATCAAAGGGGACACTCTGTAGTTGATGTACTAACATGTCTATTATCTGAAACACAGCGTGATCTATTGACTGTAAACACCGCCAGACCCAAATACGTATACAGTATGATTCATTACTGAGGCATCGTCTGCCTACAAAGCTAAGTGGTTTGTTGAATGTGCTGAAATTCTCCAGTCTCAAAACAGACTCTCAATAGTTGAGATACCAGCTTCATTCTTGTGCCCCCTCCCTGGCCTCCTTCAAGTCCCACCTCAAGATGCTCCTCTTCAATGGCCCCATTGGTCAACCCAAATCCCCTCCAGCTCGGGTCTGAAACACTGATGGTCTAGCCCCTTGGGACGTCCTTCCGACGAGAAAGGTGCCATACAAGTGCAATTTTGTTGTTGTTGAGAGTGGATATGCCCATCTTTGCAGTCAGATGCCTACTTAAGCTACGGCTCTCACTCCTCTAAGTAGCTCAACCTCTATTACCAATTGCAATGGAGCAGCTTGTAGTCAGTACTCTCACCTGTACTGACATTAATATACAAGTTAAAGTTCGCAGCAACTTGATAGATTTTTGGTAGGTCGTGGTATGAAAGGTTACAAGGTGAAAGTGGGATTAAATGGCAAAACAGACTTGATGGGCTGAATGGCCTACTCCTGTTCCTATGTTCCTGTAACTCAGTAAATGGCAATATCCATCTATAATTTTTGACACCCGCTATGACACTGTCCTACTTAGTTAAGTCTCCCTGAGTGAGAACTGCTTTTGTTTCTTGTCAATTAAGTTAAATGTAAATATCTAACCTTCACTTTCAAGCCCATTCACAGCCTTGTCCCCCATACCTCTCTGACCTGCTGTCCCCCTATGAACCTCCCCACCCCCTCCATTCAGTAGGCTCTGGCCTGCTCCATGTCCCTCGCCCAACCTGCCCTTCCATCGGTGCACAGGCTTTCAGCCTCTCTGCCCCCACACTCTGGAACTCCATCCCACAGTCCCTTCGCCTTGCTCCCTCCCTTGACTCCTTCAAGGCCTGTCTCAAGACCCTCCTCCGATCATGCCTTCTGCTGCCCTCCCAACTCTCTTCCTCCCCTCCTAACTCTCTCCTGCCCCTCTCCACTACCCTGCCCCACTGCCTTGCTCAGGTCCCGACTTGGGACATACTCCCGACGTGAAAGGTACTCTAATGAATTTTGTTGTTGTTGATGTTGTTATATAAGCAGTGTGAACTCTTTATGCAAAACTCCAAGTAAAAAGTGGCAAGATTAGACAATTGCAATGTGCATGTGTCTACTGTCCCTTTGCTCCTGTGATATTTGCCAAACCCATTTTATATTTTGTCTACAGCAGGGATTATTTACAATAGCTCCAGCACATGGAAGAATAATAAAATATTCCATTACAAGTTACTGCAGATTGGAGAACTGATTGCCTATCAAGTCTCCACTACTCCTTGTGATTTCCAAGGTTTTATTTTTCTTGTGGCAGTGAGAAACAATCTAAGCTTTTTAGTTTCTGTTTAGCATTATGAAACAGAATCATCCTAAAATTAATGCTTTTACATTCAGAAAACCATCCTCAATTTTGCCTAATATAAAATCCACACTGCTTTGCAAATCTCATACATCAAAGATGAGTGTATGCAACCTGTCATTCAAAAGAACATTTTGCTTCATTTCTAACGCAAACCTAACAAAGGTTGAAAAATTAGGTCTGATGAACTTCCTAGCTTACCTCAATGCAGCTACGCCATAAGCAGATTTTTTTTGAAGTTACTTTGTCTCATTTTAAAATGGTTGCTTTATTGGTTTAAATTGTAAATACTGTAACAATTTTGGAATAATTCTGCAAATCACAGTGTTCTACATGAGTAAGTACCCTTATACTGTATTATAATAATAATCCTTAGATTTAATGTAGTGCCTTGTTACCTCTTTGAGACGTCTCAAAACGCTTTACAGAGTACTGTACAGTACTGTACTGTATATTGTAAAGTGCACTGACCCTATATTTTGTGGACAAATTGCAATGGCCAATTGCACTCAGCAGTGTCCCATAAACATTGGGTTGAGTGACCTAATTTGTTTGGCAGAAGGATTATTACTGCCAGAAAGCTATCTGCCAAATGACTAACAACCTGATATCTACTTACCTCTAGGTAAACAGAGGTGTGTGGAGTAAGGAAACTTGCCTCAGGTTTTGGCCGGACAAGAATCCAATCTGGAGACTCTAACCACTACACCATGGGACTCCACATTATTTGATCTTACACCTAATGTTGCCAATGTCCATTTATACATGTGTTAGAAAGTATTTTAGTTAATCATAAAATATAATACAGTTGATTTTTTAATTCAGAATCTCTTGAAAAATAAATGTGTTTGGAGCACTGTACTCCAAAATGTATGTCCAAAATGTGGCAAAGAATAATCCAAATAGTCCCATTGCTATACAGAAAAAGGGCTAATCTTTTTTCCTTCCTGGCATCTTCATACCTTATAGAATTCAAGGGGTAAGATGCTGGCCTGATCGCCTTAATGTATGTGATTCACTCACCAATGCCCTTCTGCCTCAATGTGAGTCCTTTTCCCCAGAGTTTTCCTTCATTGTGTTGAGAATGTCAGAGATGCGTCTGCAGCCAACCCCTCCACCATTACTTCATTTCAGCACAATAGATAAAACTCTTGAATCAAAGTACTGGATCATTTTATGAATTTTTCGAGAATGTCAAAACACAGGTTATGAAAACTCAATTGTTTGCTGTGTTCTGCAAGTCTCAAGGGTTGAAAAAACATTCATGGCTAAACTCACAACTTGCATGAAGAAGATAATCCTTGCATTTGATAAAACGACTTTCACATCAGGAAGACACCTCAAAATGCTTCACACGATTTACTGTAAAGTGATGTCTGTGAATGTTTTTAAGCAAATGCGGCAGCTAATTTGCACATAGAAATACCAATACACAGTACTGTAATTATGATATTTCTTGCATGAAACACATTATGATGTAAACAACTCAAAATTTAGAAACCTGAGAAACAAAGAAGGTTGAGGAATATCCTGATTGAAGTCTTCAAAATAATGAGGGCTTTTTATAGTCCATAGGGAAAAATGGTTCCCACTGGTTGGTGAGTAGGCAACGAGAGGAGACCAATTTAAGGTAGTTAGAAAACAAGCTAACGGGAAGGTTAGGAGAATTTTTTTGACATGCAGAGGAGTTGGGATATGGAATGTCCTGCCAGATATGGTTGTTGAGACAGAATCCATATTACCTTTCAAAATGGAACTAGATAAATATCTATAGAGTAGTCTACAGGGGTATAGGGAAAGGATAGGTAAATGAGACTGAAAGGACTATTATTAATAGGGCCAGCACAGACATGGTGGGCTGAATAGCCTTCCGCTGTGCTGTCAATTTCTATGGTTTTATAATTCTACAGTCAATTACTAAATAATAACTGACTTCCAAGCATTCAGAGTTTTCATTGTACTTTTTTAAAAAAAATACCACTTTTATTTCTTTGAATATATTACCTTATTCTGATTTTACGCTCATTAATTCAGGAATATTCTGCATCATTAGCTGGTCCAATTTCTCTGGAGTAGAATTTGCGTACAGTCAAAGCCAAATTTGTGAAGCCAAATTCAAATGTTGCCTTCAGACTTTAAATCAAATGTACGGCAGCTGTTTAGGAAGCAAAAAGAGTGGCGATTGATTGTGTTTTGGGGGGAAAAAACGGTGAAAAGGACATGTCAAAGAAAAGAGTTATAAAGAGTTAAATATAGGATTCTAAATAATGCTCTTCTCACTACGTCTTTATAATGGGTTTCCCCATCATAGAATTTTTTGAAGAGATTGTTATTCTTGCTGTCCATGTGAAACAGCCTCTAAAGTACACTGGTCATTTATTCAAATAGCTGCAAAAAATGTTGTAATGATTTATCTGTCCAATAGTACAATGATATTTGAATAGTAAATCTCAGGACTGGGACACCTTTTCGAAAGCAATTCCAAAGCAATTACTTAAACATTTGCTATCTCTTGTTTCTTCAATAGTTTCGTTTAAATTTTTGTTAATCACTGCACCAAGAGAACTGTCTGGGGAAGCCATTGGAGGAGAAAGACTGTACTGTGAGTGTGTGTATGCATGCATGCATGCATGTGTGTGTGTGGTGTGTGTTAGTGTGTGTGTGGTGTGTGTTAGTGTGTTTGTGTGTATGTGTTACATGTGTATGTTGAGTGTATATGTGTGTGTGTGTGTGTGTATTGATACATTCACATCATTTCCCCATTTGGTCGTGTGCACTCTACGCAAAACAATCAGGATTACATTAAATAAAAATCATGTTATTTGTAATCCCTTTAGCTATTTAATTATTAAAAAATGTGCTACTAATGACTCACTATAGGGTTGATATGAGGCTTTTATTTCAGCCCTCATTTATTTTCTGTAAATTTTTGAATCTTTAGGGTAATTTTCATGTAAAATATACTCATTACTACAGAAGTACAATGCTGGGACTAACCACTTAGATGCTATTTAAAAAAATGTTAGAACACTTTGTTTTTAAAGATAGCACCGATTATGAATAACTATACGTGGTCCTTATAAGCTGTGAATACACTAACTATATATAAGAAGAAATAGGAGCAGGAATAGGATATTTGCCCCCTTGAGCCTGCCCCACCATGTAATGAGATCATGGCTGATCTTTTAATCTAATTCCATTTACCTGCCCTATCCCAATATCCCTTAATCCCTTTAGCTGTTAAAAATCTATTGATCTCAGTCTTGAATATGTTCAATGACTGAGCATCCACAGCCTTCTGGGGTAGAGAATTTCATAAATTCAATGAAAGGCTGACCTTTAATCCTGAGACTATGACCCTTAGTTTTAGATTCTCCAACCAGGGGAAACAGTCTCACAAATATACCCTGTCAAGGCCCTTAAGAATCTTATAGGTTTCTATAAATTCACCTATAATTTTTCTATATTTTAGGGAATATAGGCCATACCTACTTAATCACTCCTCGTAGGTCAACTCCCTCTCATCCCAGGAGCCAACCGAGTGAACCTATGTTGCACACCCTCTAAAGCGAGTACTGTACTATGCATCCTTTCTTAGATAAGGAGACCAAAACTGCACACAATATTCTAGGTGTAGTCTCATCAAGGCCCTATAGAATTGCAGCAAGATTTCCCTACTGTTGTACTCTAATCCTTTTGCAATAAAAGCTAACATGCTTTAGTCTTTCTAACTGCTTGCTGTAACTGCATACTAACTTTCTGTGTTTGGTGTCCAAGAACACCTAAATCTCTCTGTATTTTACATTTATCCCCTAGTCTGAATTAGACCAATAACAAAATATCCCCAAGCACAACGTCTAGTGTCTTAACACAGCTGGGTCAAAGACCTTAATCAAATTCCAAGCCCCTCAAAACTACCAAAAGACAACAACCAAAGCACTAGCTTCAGTGTTAACAACGTCATGACCTTCTCTGTACCGCCATCTCACCAGTTCTGACCAGGATCCACTGGCTCCCCATTATCAAAGGGATCGCCTTCAAGATCCTCACATATTCAAATCTCTTCATTCTCTGGCAGCTCCCTACTTCTCTGACCTCCTCACTCCCCAGGTACGTCTGCTCATCTGGCACTGGCTTCCTGCTTTCCCTCAAACCCTCAACTCCACTCTTGGACATTCAAGCACCAAGCCCTGAAACTCTGGAATACTATTCTTATACTGTACTATTCTACTATTCTATGCCTTGTCCCCTCCCTCGCCCTTTTCAAATCCCGCCTGAAAATTTTCCATTTTGACCGTGGCTACAAAACCGTCGAAACCAGCCACCGTCGAAACCCCCACCCACCACCAAACCCCTCGGACTCGAAGTCAGTCTCCGCCACTGTTAAGCGCTCTGAGATACTATTCTGCGTGGAGGTTGGTATATGTGCTAGATACGATCAAGATGCAGGAATGACATCCTTAACCAAGAGTATAAATATATAATCTTAGTACGGGTAGTGCAATTTTCAGGACAATAGAACAGGGTTGCATTGTGAGGTGTGTCTGTAAACAATATAATTATGATGCTGATTTATTGCATTTTTTCAGTGAATCAAACCAGGACATAACAACTGTAATATAGTGCTAATTTAGGCATTCCCCCCAACCCCCACAAGCGCTGTGTGTTTTTCCCTCTGGTGTATAGTCAGCTCATCCTGTTGTTTTATTCATGCAAATTTCTTAACCTCCTGGGGAAACAAACAAATTCATAACGTAAACTTCTAAAGTAAAAATCAGCTGAAGCAGATCCAAATCTGCCGAATCAGATGAAAAAGCAGCTACTAGTTCTGAGCTCTGTTTCTGAATTTGCGTGAATTTTATTTTGTTACACAACAAACGTTCGTAAAAAGGACATTGACATCCCTTTGGGCAGGTTGATTCTCAGGCAGCCAGGTCTGAATATTCAATTTCTATAGCTGCCATCCTGCATTATAAGAACATAGGAATATACACAGGAACGGAAGTCCATTACAGTCCATCCGATGGATCCCAAAGTTTAAATAAGATCCTGCACAACTTTATCTTGCATACTCCTCAATTGAGTTTTTCACCAAAAAGTTAGCTAATTCACTTGGGAATTTGTTAGTTCAATCCCTCCTTGAATACATTCACCATTCTATGTATATAACATTTAAATATGAGCTTCTCCCTCTTGAGTAAAAATGGATATATTCTTCTTGACCACATTAAACACTGGCATTTGGGTTCATCTGTGCCCTTTAGGATCTTGAATAATTCAACAAGATCTTCCTCGGGCTTTCTCTTCTTTACTGTGGCCTTTTCACCTTTAGTGTGAACACTTTGATAGCCTCTCACAACTGTAGAATTGTGGAAAATTGTTCAATTTAGTTTTAAGTGGAAGGTGATTTCTTCCCAAGGGCAAAACCTTGGATAAGTTTCCTTTCTCCACAGGCCTCTATTTAACCAGTAGTGAATAGGAACTTAGTTGTCCATCATTTAGTAGATCACATTCCAATAGTCCCCTCAAAAATGATAATTTGGTCACTCATATCATGACTGTTTGTGGGGTGCTGCTATGCACAATTGGCTGCAGCCAATCGCCCACACACTATAGTCAATTCACTTTACAGTATATTCTGTGAAGCTCTTTGAGGCATCTCAATGACATGATCAGGTGCTATATCAAATGCATGGATTATTTATTATCTATTTGTTATTATTTTTGCAGTCCCTAAAAAAGGAAGGCTAAGACTGACCACAACTTATTCTTCAAACATGACAGACTAAGAGTATCTTGAAAATTGGAAGCAACTGTAACAAGAACAGATGTCGCACAAATGTGATGGATGCCAGCACAGGAAGAATTGGTGAATTTGCCGTGGATACCAACAACAGGTAACAGATTTTAACAATATAATTTATGTTGCAACAACTTTGTTTTAGGAACTGATGGTTAATTCTAAATTTAAATGTATGTGCACAATGAATATTTGTAGGCAAAAGTACTATCTGAGATGTCTGCCTTCTTGTTAAAAATAAGCAGTTACACTCATCCACGTATCACTTAATAGCACTGAAACATTAGAAAGATGGTACAAGAAGCCTTATTTGTAGTAGTTTATATTTCAGTTTACTCTGTGAACTGTGTTTGCCTTTTCTCAGGAAACAAGAGAGGTTCAGATGAAGATGGGGTATTTGACCTTACCCTTTCAGAAGACCCACTCTATCACCTCCCTTCATCTACCTATTTTCTAAATGAGTTTCTAAAATAGGCATCTACCTATTTTCTAAATGAGTTCAGCAGTCTGCCCTCAAATACACTTCCTGGTAACCTGTTCTAGTTGTTTATTTCCCAATGGGTAAATAAATACTTCCTTAAATTATCCTGCACCTGTAAATGATCTCTCACCTGTTGCAAACCTCCTTGATTTGCCCTCTCAATTAATTGTTTTGGGTTTAGTTTCTGAATCCCATTTAAAATCTTATATGCCTCTATAAGCTTGTCTCTGAGACAACAGCAATTTGTATTTGTCTAGAATTCCTCGTGCAGGGCAGCATCCCAGAGACTGAAGAACTCTATCTTGTGTCAAATCATTGCTCATAGCTTATTCCTCTAACATTGGGGTTCATCATCATTCGTCTCCTCTGCACTGCTTCTAGAATTTCTTTATCCGAAAATACACAATGCTTTTCGCACCAATTAAAATGAGAAGCACAGAACAGTACTTCCATCTCCCTTCAAAATGCAAGAACATATTGTGTAATATTTCTAATAAATAAATAAATGATAAATATTTCTAATAATAAATAATAATATTTCTCCCACAAATATACAGTCAATTTTCCTAGTTTCCTTCCCCCAACCACAACCCCTCCCCGCTCTGTCCCTACCTCTTCTTCCCCCTTTCTTCCCTTTTGTCTTCTCCCTCCCCCCGCTCTGGTCCCAACCGTGCGACGTTGTTGTATTCTGTGAAGCGCTTTGAGATGTCGATAAGACATGGAAACCGCTATATAAATGTAAGGCTTATTATTATTATTATTTATTATTATATAAAAGAAAGTATTCTAATAGGCAAAGCATAACAGGTATGTATAAGGTATACTGTACACTCTCTAATACATACTTACTCAGCTGCATTTCAGCTTTTAGAATATGATAGTATTTGACATAACAGTCGCTATGTGTCCTGCGGCAAAAATGGCAGGAGAGGAGACAATGGCAACAACGATTATTAAAAAAAGATTAAAGGAAAATAAATCACAATTCAAATGGCACAACTCGGAAAGATCATGCTGAGACTGTGGGTACCAGCATATGTCAGTCAATTCACTTTACAGTATATTCTGTGAAGCGCTTTGAGACGTGGATAAGATGTGAAAAGTGCGATATCAAATGCAAGAATTATTATTATTATATGTTTTGGGTGGGATTCATGGTTGAATACTTTTTAAATTTTATTGGTTACTTTTGAGTGTTTTTGTTTCTTTTTGTTAGATGACAAGATGCCAAGCAGACAAGGTCAGAGTATTCCATGCAATTTGGTTTCTTTGGTTTCTAACCATTTCTAGGACCAACAATTGTTGAGGTCCTGTAGTTCAGTGGTTAGAGCACTCGCTTTACAAGTGTGAGACCTGTGTTCAAATCCAGGCAGATCGGAGCGAAACCTTGGGCAAGTTTCCTTACTCCACACGCCTAATAATAATCCGTCCAAAAAAAGACCACAATAATAAAAATCGGCCATTTCTATCCATGACTGTGTGTGGGACACTGCTGTGCGCAATTGGCTGCCGCGTTTCACCCACAAATATACAAGCAATTCACTTTACAGTATATTCTGTGAAGCGCTTTGAGACGTCGATAAGATTTGAAAAGCGCTATATCAAATGCAAGGATTATTATTATAGGAAGTGGTGCAGTTACTGTTACATTTTATCGTGTGATAATCAGCAGTTGCTCACCAGGAGAAGGTCTTCACATGTGCAGACCTGCATAGCGTTAACATTTGGTTGCTGTTTATATTATACATTTAATGGAGAATCGCAGCAATTTCACCTTGAAAATTGCAGTCAAAAATTGGGCTCAGCAGATCAATTCAGAAGCAAATCTTGCTGGAACCTAACTCCTAAAATGACTGTGGGGAGGTGGGTCTGCTAGTGGTTCAATTTACACAAATATGTACAAGTAAAAGTACAGTGGATGAAAATTGATTCAGACTGTTCCTTTATAACTGCACAGAACTTGGTGTCCTTACTATATGTGAACAGTGCCTGGTCAATGCAAGGGAGGTGGGGAGAAGAGATGTTGGAATTCTATGTCTGACTCCACATTGCTCTATTGATAATGGAAGCAATATTGCTTTGGGGATCTGGGAATATAGACAGGGCATGAGGTATTCATAAATCATGAAATAAATCACCAAATGATTTCATCAGAAAGCAAAACTGGTAAAATAATAATTACATTTAGTAGAACAACCTTTTATGTTTTATATGACTTATTCATATTTCTGTGGAGGATGTCCCATAGCATTTCACGGGCGTACAACAACAATTTGCACTTATATAGCACCTTCCACACTGTGTAGCGTCTCAGTGGCTGGGTCTGACTCCGAGCCTGCTGAGTTATGGGGTGGAAGGGATGGGGGAAGGCGACTGTAAGCACAGTGGAAGAGGAAGGTTTTCAGGTGGTGCTTGAAAAGGGGGAGAGTGGGGGCAAGGTGGAGGGACTGATTGAGATTGTCCTGTAAAGTGCATTGACTGTGTTTTATAATTGGAAGCTGACATGTTGTTAGAAATTAGGACAGTTAAAGATGCAACTTTTTTCCACAAATAAAATTTAACGAAGAAAAAAAAATCAAACCACATGATCCTGTTACTTCCATGTTGTATTGAGGTGAAAATTGTGCATTACTTTTCTGGATATTCTCCTCCCAAGCAAAAAAACTCAGGTTTTCGTGAAGACAATGTTTCTTTAAAAAGAAGAAACAATGCCAGAGTTCAGATGAAATACATGTTGAATACAGTACTGTATTCTTATCTTACTCTGTTGCATTGACAGGCACTGTTCACATACAGGAACCCTACCTACCTTCATAGTTACAATCTATCTTGTGGAAGATAAGTGGTTATCCTCCTCTAAATATCAATTACTTGAAATAAATACTAAATATCAATTAATTCAAACATTATTTTTTTAAAGGCAATGCACATTCCGTTTATTAAATGGCATAAATGATAGCTGAAAAAAAGGAAATAGTGTGAATAATTCCTCTCACATTTCTGTAATCACCAAACACATTCCCCTGAAAACAGTCTGCTGTAAACAGATTTTATGATGTTTCTATAGCAACTGTGTGAAACGGCTTCTGTGAGGATGATGAATTTGCCAGAGAGAAAGGATTGTTAAATGCAGCTTGTATTAATGATTTGAAGTGAAGATTTAACATGTATGCCCAATATCATTTTAATTTTGTAGCTCCAACAATTCCTCATGATTTCTGGTAGGCACTGGAACAGTGGTCGGAGTCTCTGCGTTGTATCCCATCACTGAGCTGTCATTTTGGTGATATTCTCAAACAAAAAAGTAATAATGTGTCTATAGGGATTAATCTTGGAAGACAAAGTAAACTCAACATCCTCTACAATAGGCTCTCCTCTATATCATTACCCTACTTCTAAAATGAGTCAACGAGAAAGTTCACAGCAGCACCCTAAAGCACAGGGAAGACAGAGTTTATTTTGTAAAGGAGTCTAATTATAGCATCTGGTTAGAAATGATTTGCTGCTGTTGTAAATTAAAGTGACATTTGGAGTAGTTATACTTGTAGTCAAACGTATACCACCAGGGACAGAAACTGAACCTAACTGGAACCCAAATCTATCAAATACTGAGTGCTGTAGAGATACCCATTTTCATCTTTTCCAATCTGTCTTGGATGTTAGGTAGAACATTTATACAGACTTAAGGATAGATAGTTCAAGTCTAATTTTCTAAGAGATTGCTTCCACAGTTTTTGTTCTCAAAAATATATAAATCTGTACCTTACAGGTCAGGGAACATTTGTGCGATACAATAATGTGTGTGGCACCGTGCGATTGTGTATTCCTGTCATTTGTCACAATGCAATATCAAACAGCTCTGTGCATTAGAGGAGGGAGGGAGGGAAGAGAGAAAGTAACATATGTTCTTTCATCCTTTGAATTTTTCCAACGGAAAGAATTAAAACAAAAATGAAGGTGAAACGTTTCTGAGACATTCCGTGTTGAGACAGAAACTGAGGTCTGCAATTCATGAAATAACGAGGAGATATCAGACAAAGTCAGACATTCTGCTGCTTTGCATGCAGAAGATGTACATATCGAAAATGTGTGAGGAGGAGCAGGATCACATGGGTATATTATTCAAGGAAACTAAAATGGAGATTAAACAGTCTGAAAAGCATTATTAACAGAAATAACAGTATTTGTATTATTGCAGTAAGAGAGCTTTCATTGAATTCCCTCGGATGGTTTCTAACCTAATGCACCCTAGGGTTTTGTCCTTGCTTGTTAGCTATAAATTTCCCCTTGTTGACAAAGATATACCACTCAGCTCTACCTCTCTGCCCCAATACTTGATTCCAAGACTCTTTATGTGCAGACAAATTGCTGTCCGACATTTGTTCTGTTCTTGAGAACATCTTCAAACCTATGGCTCCGATCACCATTTTCTATTCATAAAACTAGTCCATTTACATCTTTACCTCACCCCAACCACTGGCAAAACCCCCCTTTTCATGACATCAAGGTTAGATTATTTTAATGATGTTCTCATTAGCCATCCTACTGCAAACCTCCATAAGCTATAACGCATCCAAAATTACAGCCCAGGTTCTCTCCTGCATTAGGATCTGCACACTGACTGATTACTCCTGTCCTCACCAAGCTCAACTGGTACTTATTTTCAAAGGCCTTCAGGGTTTCACATCTACCTATATCATGTATCACTTCCATCTTATTTTCTTGCTGATGCACTATACTCTTTGTGTTTCTTTGCTTACTCCTCCTGGAGTAAATACTGGCTTAAAAGGGACTATATTGTTGCGGGAATGGGGATACCATGGAAGGAGAAGTCCATACCAGCCATGGTTGGTGAACAAATAATTTGACTTCATTTGTATCAACACCAAAAGATCAGGTAAACCATATAATGCACCGATAGTAAAGGGATATCAGATGCTCTCCTGGAATGAAAGGCTCTGTACCGAAGGTAAGGATTATTCATGGTAATAATACTAGTATTTAGTACTAGCAGCCTTCTATTTTGTTGTGCATAATTAATGGCTATTAGCTGTTGGCTACACAGGATTTTAAAGGATTTTATAAAAGTCTAAAAAAGTAAATGTCTTCCTCCAAGTCATATCGGAAAGACAGGATTAAAATCACGCAGACTATATTCAGGGAAAATTAAATGTCTACCTTCGGTATCAATGAAAACAAAGGAGCAATATAATGAACCAGACAAACTGGTGCAATAAAGGTCAGGATGATTGCAGACAACAGATAATTTAATAAAGAAGGTGACTTTAATTTTAAAATTAAAAGTGACATTTGCCTTTCCTTTATTCAATGAGAATGAAATGACGAGTAAACATAATTATTTGCTGCACGTCTGTGATTAATTCAAATATATCCCACACTTTTCTTCAGATTCCATTCTGATTAGGTCACTATTTTAAGTTCTAAGATGTTTACCATGGCATGGATCTTGCAACAGGCAAAATGCTTTAACCACAACTGATGATGTTCGAATGTGGGAAGAGAAAATAGATTTTGAAAAACACTTCAATGCACATGAATCATCAGAACTTGCAGTTCAAAAACAAGCTTACTATCAAAAACACAACTCTGTTATAATTTTATTATCGTGCAAGTGTCCATAAAAAATTCAGTAACAGTATTTGAAATGGAGCTCTGTTTCACCTGCTGTGGTATACACTCATGAATTTAGCATAATTTAAACATGTTCAGAAAGAAAAAGAATTGCATTTCTTTGAAAGAACTCTGTTTCCTATTTTTTTCTAAAATGATAAATTAAACTACCAAAAGTACACTGCTGAATAGAGAACTCAAAAATACTCTAAATACTGTATAAATATATGTGCATTGAAACAAATTTAGCTGTCAAATTCTCCAGACTTAGGACTCAGAATTTTAGTTTTCAATTGTATTATCCTGGGAGCAACAAAAAGTTTTGTGTCATAGTTTTAAGCGCTGAATATTCTAAAGTGGACTTTTAACACAGTTCCATAATTCCAACTGAACCAAAAGAGAAAAATAGCTAGGAAATACACGTGGAACTACAAATTCAGATTTCAAAATATGGACCAAGGAACTGTTGTGTTCTTCAAAATAACACCGGTGCCATTCTGAAGCTGATATGACCCTGAAAATTAGAATTTCTGATTCACAAGTCCTCGCATTAATAACACACGGTCTTTACCTCAGCCCCACCCACTGCCATTGGCAGTGTTATGTATTTCGGATTGTTAACAAAGGTAAAGTTTTTTTTAATTCAGCAATTGTGGCAGCAATGCTTAATAGCAATCCAACAACAAACAGTCTGACATGTTATTGCCATGATTTAGGACTAACTAAATGGTTCATTGATTTCTGTAATAATCTTTAAGACACCACAAACATATTCCATGGCGCCAGAGGGGAGACGTGCGTGGATAGATTATCCCAAGTTCCAAAGTTAATTGAGCAAAAACGGCTGAATATTCTTCTATATCCACTATTCAACCATGGTCTGCTTCCTTCCAAAAACATTCACCCCCATGCCTCAGCAAGACAAAAATATATTGTGTCCTTTGGACTACTTGTTCACAAAAGAGAATCTGAATGAAGATGCTTTGACCCATTTGATCCCATTCTTCCAGAATATCCACCCAACTGCATTCTCATCACAATATTAAGCTATTTTTTTAATGAGTCAAGTGCTTGGCCTCAAACACCCACCTGGCAGCTCATTTCATTCATTCTTTTTCTGTTGTTTTGGTACATGTACATCCTAAAATATTGTGGTCCAGTTTCATTTTCCAATCGCGTGCAGAATTCTGCTATTCATTGTCAATTTGAATTGCTATTAAAGACTATGTCAAGAGACTAACTCAGCAACAATAAAAAGTAATTCCTTAAAAATTCTCAGATACTCCAAACAGCTTAATCCCAAATTACATGTTTTTTTCATAGCAATCTGCACTTCTCTTCCCTCCTCTGACAAACCATATACGCTAGAGCCTTGAAATGCAATTCCATACCATCACTTTTTTCTCAAACAGCACTGCATTAACTTAATAACAATGATGACTGAATTTTTTGGAACCTTCAAATTATTGTTAAATTTGAACTGAAACATGAATGATCAAAATAACTCTTGTATTTTGTGGAGCGCCTGTAGCTCAGTGGTTAGAGCACTCATCTTACAAGCATGAGACCTGTGTTCGAATCCAGGCAGATCAGGGTGAAACTTTGGGCACATTTCTTACTCCACATGCCTAATAATAATCTCTCCAAAAAAATCCACAATAATAAAAATTGGTTATTTCAATCCATGGCTGTTGTGCACAATTGGCTGCTGCGTTTTGCCCACAAATACACAGTCAATTCACTTTACAGTAAATTCTGTGAAGAGCTTTGAGACGTTGATAAGATGTGAAAAGCGCTATATCAAATGCAAGGATTATTATTAGTCTTGGATCATTGTTTTATATCAATTCATGACATAATAATAATCCTTGCTTTTGACACAGTGCCTTATCACATTGTTGAGATGTCTCAAAGTGCTTCAGAGAATATACTGTAAAGTTAATTGACTGTACCAGCCAACTGCGCACAACATTGTCCTACAAACAGTCGTGGATTGACTGACCAAATTATTTTACGGGATTATTACCCCTGGAAAACAATCCGTCAATTGACTAACAACCATGTTTGTACTCACTGCTAAGAAAACAGAGGCATGTGGAGTTAGGAAACTTGCTCAAGGTTTCACGGGTGAGTGTTATAACCAAACGCTAAAATGGCAACAAAACTCAAACTACTCAACGTTATCCAGAGGTAGAACAGTTTACTTCATCATCACCATCATGTCTACTCATCTTAACATCCATTCCCTGTCCCACAGAACACTATGGCTGCAGTGGGTACTACTGTATATACAGAATGTAACAACTCACTATCTTACTTGAACAACATCTCTCAGGCCTGAGACCTTTACCATCCAGAATAACAACAGTGTCATGACAGAAATACTGTGGCAGTAAACAGAGATTTGTGGAGAAAGGAAACTTGCTGAATTGAACCTGGATCCTCTCCCTTTGCGAGGTGAGTGCTCTATCCAATCATCTCTAGGTTTCTCTCCAAATGACATACCATAACTAACACAAACGACTGCTGAGTTTGCTTACAAAAAATCACTACACTAGGCATTAAGTACTTGCTAGGCATTTAGAAACTTTACACATGATATAAAATATATATTAATTATTTCTTTCTTATTATTTGATATTTTTAAAAAATGGGCAGTTCTTGCCATCTTCAAATTCCACCTGGTTCCCTTTCTATAATTGGCCCCATTTTTGTTTAATGAAGATCTTATTGTACTCCACTTAATTTATACAGTATCAGGAAAATATTGCTCAAAGAACAAAACAAAGCTATCTGATCACAGCAGTCTGACAGGATATGCAGTTGTGAAAGTCTAAACACACTGAGGCTATCTCCATTGCACTGTTACCATCATTGTTTTTTTTCTGTCAAAGGCAGCACTGCAGTATTAATGATGTATACAACAGAAAAATCAATGTCCAAAACTCTGGGAAAAATGGTGAATAAATTGCTGATATATCCAACATATTTTATTTATCGCTTGTGGTACTCATGTGGCTGTGTGCAAATTGGCTGTCTTGGTCACGTATAAATCACGCAGTCACTTTCTTTACAGATATCCAAAGAAGAAGCACTTTAAGATGCCTTCCTGATGTGAAAGACTTTATATCAAATACAATGATTATTATTTTTTAGAAGACAAACGCTCTCTGTGAATGTTTAATCTGAATGCATTGTTCTCATCTAAGACATCCAGTACAATTCCTATTTCCATTTCAGTTTCTAAACGTTGCCTCTGTAAAATGAAGCCTTGTTGCTTACTGTATATGATTTAGTCCCTCCCACCTTCAAATTATCTTTTTTTCTTCGATACTTCAGATTCCCTCTTGTATGATTTCTCCACACAAAAAAGGCAGATGAGCCAGATTTTCCGAGCCCTCTGCCAACATCACTCTAATTGGCTGCTTCAGGCACATAAAAGCACCGTAGTTTGATTTCACTAGCCTTCAACTTTTCCTTTCCTTTCTCCCTCTGAGGATGAACTTAACTCATTTCTGTCACCTCCCTGACAGCCTTGCTGAGCTGGAGTAAGTCCCATGTGGAGTTGGACAAAATATGTGTGTCAAAATGCGTTTGTCAGGGTTGGTAAAGTCTGTCTGAGTTGGTAGCACTCTTGCCTCTGAGTCAGATAGTGGGTTAAAGCCCCAGATCAGGATTTCCAAATCTACAGTCTAGGCTGACACTCCAATGCAGTGCTGGAGTGCGTGGCATTGTTGGAGGTGCCTTCCTTCAGATGAGACATTAAACCAACGTTCCACTGCCTGTTTGGGTGGATATTAAAGATCACATAGCAGTATTTGATAAACAAAAAGGAGTTGTCTTGTCTATCAATCCCCCAAATAAAATTAGTCATTCACTCAATGGCATTTTTTCTAGGATGTTGTAGTATGGTAAAATGACTACTTGTGTTTGCCTACAACGTTTACATTTTGCAGTTTATACCGTGAAGCACTTTGAGACACCCGCCTTAGGTGAAAAGTGCTAAGTCAAAATACCAGGATTATTATTGACTTCTCCTTTGCCCTGCTTGCCTCCCAGATGATATGCCCCATAATCCATGACTCTGCGACATGAAAGGTGCAATATCAAATGTAAGGAATATTAATGTCGCCAAACCACTAATCCAATAGAAGTTCTGATAGAAAGTGATATGAGAAAATTCCATTCTATACAACTGAATTGGATAAACAATGACTGAGAGACGATGAATATAGAATTTGTAAACTGCTCCCAAATCAGCAGGTTAGTCAAGTATTGGGTGGGGAGATGGTGGTAGATTCTACATTAGACGATAGCACATTCATATCTAGCGGGAAGTACAGACATTTTACAGCAATGTAGTAAACACAGCCTATTCTGTCTCAACCCAGCAGTGGAGGTAATTACGGGTAGCTTTATCTAAATATTTCACTGAAAATAACTGCAAAGAAAACAGGAACAAAAATTTGACAAAATTGCATTCCATACAATAAAATTTACATTGATATCTTGTCTTTCACATTGGGAGGATGTTTCAAAGTGCTTAACCCTGCTGGGTGGGTACCCGAGCTGGGCTGGAAGATGAAGGTGGTGGGAAGGGGAAGGATGACTGAAAGTAATAAGAATTAATTTGTGTTAACTGCTTTGAGACATTTATTCTACGTGAAAACACATTTACAATTGCAAGTCGTTGTTAACGCAAATAGGAAAACGGATGTAAAGTTTGTCCTTTTTGACCAGATGTATAATTTGAAGTTGTGTGGGTCACTAGGATCACTGAGAACTTCTTAGGTCTAACAGTGATATAAAAGCTTCATTACCACTGCTTGTTAACCTGTGAAAAGTCCCAGGTGGTGTCCGATCTATCTTGACAACCCTGTCATTTCAAATGATTTTTATTTCATTACCTGTAGTTATTATGGCATACGGTCTTACTGCCTCCTGAATAAACAAAGTCAAAATAACATATTTTAAAGAAAATGCATCCACATTAGATTTTATGTAAATTGTATGTCACCAGCTGATGAGAAGTAAATAAACAAACTTACCTTACATACAGTGAGCGTTTTTGATTGGTTCTTAGAGATCCAGACCCAGAACTCATACTGTGATTCATCATCTGTTCCCGCAAATCATGGATTTTTGCCTCAAAACGGCTATACTCTGCGTGAGGAAGTGGACGGGCCAAGAGAGAGAGAGAGAGATAAAGAAAATCTTGTTAGCTTTTACCTTCCTAGAGTACTGCACATTCAACATCAGCTTCATCAAATGCTTAATGATAGCATTCAGCAAGACATCATTCCTCTGCTCCCTCATCCCTTTCTTTCCCCACCAGAAAACTCAATGCACATGGATAGAAATGTAGCACTAGTCATAGAGATCAATAGCAGTTTCCTAGGTGACAAACATGTTTGTGTTAAAAGAAACTGATAAGATCAGGCTCAGTTTATCCAGTTTTAAATTTAACAGTTCCACACAATTTATTACGGACACGCTATATTTGGAGCTGAAAGGTTGAAGACTAAGACATTATAACAAACAAAATCCATCCTTGTCATACTAAATTATTGAATCCATCTGACAAACTTCATGAACCTTTCAGATATCGCTTTGGTACTCTTCAACATCTTCTATTAAAATACTGCAGATCTGGTTGCAGATTTACATAGAGACATACATAGGAATTACACAATCAGGCTTACAAAACAACTCTACGAACAGTAGTCACATATTACAAATCACAGTATTCCACTGATAACTAAATAAAGATCTGTTTTCTGCCAGAGACATTAAGGGGAGCATATTATTGAAAAAACAAGTTGAATTTTAAAAATTGCCCTCATTTTGCTCTGCTAGTTTTAACCCTCAGGAATTAAACCGAATGAGCCGGATTCCCTTGCATGTTTTGCATCCCCAAAGATGTATCCATCAACCAGCAACACCTGCATTCCGGTCCAAAATGATTCTCAGTACAAATAAAATTCTGGTCTCCTTAACAACTTGTAATCCTGTCATAGCTCAATCTCGCAGCTCTTCCCTACACACATCTTATACGCTCCATTATACCAATGCAAGGCTAGGCTACAAGAAAGGATTTTTTAGAAGTCCTCCTAATGTTTTTGGTGAAAAAAAACCAGAGAGATTCCACTGATCACAGAAAGAGTTAAGTCAACAAAACAATAATCTCAAATATCTAAAAAGTACAATTACAAAATTACATTGCGAACCACGCAGACATTTACCACAGCAGGAGAAGCTCGACAACCAACTGAGGGAAATCACCAGGGAAACCAAACACATTTACATGGATTGCTATAAACCTCCATCCCAGTTAATTTCAGCAGATACATTTTAAATAGACACTGAGACTGGAGTCAGCATGCGATCATTGTTCCGCGGATGATAAATCATTTATTCCTTTCCTGAAAACCAGCCTACCTTCCCGACTGTGTTCAACGCTTGCCTGGGATAATCAGAAGCAATAGCAGCAGCAGGAACAGCAGTCACACACACGCTGAAGACGGAATGACCCGTTAAAAATGTGCAGTCAAACCCAGTGTCATTTGACAAAGTTGAAGCACCAGTGTTGCTCTTATTTCAACTAGTCCTCCTATCACCGCAGTCTATAGTACCACATGATAGAATGTTTAATAGCTAATAACATCAAACAACAAAAGGCTTTAAATGCTGACAGCAGCCTTTTTTACTCTACAATCAGCCATCATTACCACATTTTATTTTTTATACCCCTCTTGCCTGGGGGTTTTGCGCTCACATATTCAGTCAGATGACCAGAAGCTAATCGTTTCTCAAATTCTTCCACATATACTCAACTCTGAAACCTCCCCCCCACCCTCTGCCATCTGAAAGTGACCTTGTTCCATATAATTTCATGTCCATACAGGTCTCAAACGTCAGAAGAAAAAATGAATAGGAAATTTTAAACCCATTGGTTCATACAGAGAAAAACAAGGATTTGTATTTCAAACGGTAATACAGTAATGATGGACAGGCACAGTGTTATATATTTTGTGTCAATCAGAATAGGATGGGGGCGAGATTTAATTTCACATTTCAGTACTTCAAGACTGAACAGGCAAATTATATCTTAAGTTCCAAAATTACTTTGAAGCTACCATTTTATATACTGCACTGTGATTGATATACAATGTGAGGTGATCTGCAAAATGAACGCAGTCTTTTATTCACAAAACATTTTGCATCAATTTGCCTTTAATTTGTGTTAATTTACTCTGCCATCCGGAAACTCCAGCTGATCCAAAATGCTGCTGTCCACATCAAACCCCAATGGTCCAATATGCCAATGCTCATCGGAATTCTCTGTGGATTGATTTCAAGGTCCTCGCTCTGACCTATAAATCCCTTCACATGCTAACACCACCACTCAGATAACTCGGTCTAGACAAAGTATCCTTACCCTCTCTACCGTAGCATCAGTGGCTGACCTTTCGCGTTCTATGAACCTAACTTTTGGAACTCCCTTCCTCTCACCCCCTCTCTCTGTCTTCAAATCCCATCTTAAACCCTATCTTTTCAACTTCATAATTGTCACAGTCACTTCAAGTCTGAATTAATTTTATAAATTTAATCAGTAATTTTAATATAGTATTCAACAACAACTTGCATTCATATATAACGAGCTGTACCCATTGCAGCTTCACTTGCAACCAAAGGATCCAATATAAAATATGGATTGACACACAGACAGACATTCGTTTAGACATTGCACTCAGGTTGGAGGACTCAATGGAAGGACTCATTAAATATATTTTCTCTCACAGTCTCTCTGCTCTCAGTCTCTCTCTCAGTCTCCATGTCTCTTTCTCTCTCTCTCTCTGTCTCTCTCTCTTTCTCCCACAAAACACACAGTCACTAAACTTTATGATATATTCTCTCGTACAGTCTCTCTGGCACTCTCAATCTCTCTCACTATCTTTCTCTCTCACTCAGTCTCTCTCTGTCTGTCCCAACTGGGAGGACTCTAATTCCCATGATAACCAGAAAAAAATGCCATACTTTTGTTGCAGAATATATAGATGTATTTTTCCTTTGACACTACATAGTTTCAGAATATGATGTATATGATATATATTGTGGGGCTTAATTAAAGTATTTTTTAAAATATAGCTCAACAACAACAACATGATTACACTTGTATAGGACTTTTTACGGCATGAGGATGTCCCAAGAGGATATCATCAATGATAGAAGCTTCCCTCACAAAAAATATGGCTATGACGTTTCTGGATTCAAGAATTCAGATGAGGTATAAACTATGTCGCTACGTTAGTTATTCCATGATTGTCAGATACACTGACACACATACTGGCAGACACTTCACATTTATTAGTTTAGAAGATATATTCATTTTCCCATTTCACCTTCCCCCTGATCACCATCTGACCCCATCATTCCAAAGTATTCGAAGATGCTATTCAACGTGAAGTGAGCTTATAAAGGCAAGTTACTGTTGCCTCAACATTTGCTTCATACACTTCCAATAGCTCACATCACTATGATACCAGTCATATTTTCATTCACCTAATAAATAGTCATTAATTACCCTTTACAGCAAATCCTGTGAGCATTTTGAGATGTTTCAGCAATGTGATTAGCCACTAAACTAGGTAGGAGAGTGAGCTCTGAGGATTATGTAAAAAGATTGCAACAAGATACAGATAGGCTAGGGGAGTGGGCAGGTAGGTGGCAGATGGAATTTAATGTGGGGAAATGTGAAATTATTCACCTAGATAACAAAAATAAAAAACCTGATTATTTTCTAAAGGGGGGAGAGGTTAGATAGTGTTAGTGTACAAAGGGATTTGGGTGTCCTTGTACACCAGTCTCAAAAAGTTAGTTTGCAGGTGCAGCAAGCAACTAAGAAGGCAAACGGCATGCTAGCGTTCATTTCAAAAGGTTTAGAGTATAAGAGTAGGGAAGTCTTGCTGCAACTGTATAGGGCTCTGGTGAGATCGCACCTAGAGTATTGTGTGCAGTTTTGGTCTCCTTATTTAAAAAAGGACATACTTGCCTTAGAGGGGGGGCAGCGTAGATTCACTAGGTTAGTTCCTGGGATGAGGGGACTGACCTACGAGGATAGGTTGAATAAACTAGGGCTGTATTCTCTAGAGTTCAGAAGAATTAGGGGGGATCTTATTGAAACATATAAGATTCTTAAAGGGCTAGATAAAGTAGACACTGAGGGACTGTTTCCCCTGGCAGGAGAATCTATAACCAGGGGTCACAGTCTTAAAATTAAGGGTCAGCCTTTTAGAACAGAATTGAGGAAACATTTCTTCACTCAGAGGGTAGTGAATTCCATAAATTAAGGCTGTGGATGCTCATTCCCTGAACATTTTCAAGGCCGAGACTGATAGATTTTATAAAAATAGAGGGATTAGGGGATATGGGGATGGGGTAGGTAATTAGAGTTAGGTCAGAAGATCAGCCATGATCTTATTGAATGGCGGGGCAGGCTCGAAGGGCCGAATGGCCTACTCCTGCTCCTAATTCTAATGGTCTTATGGTTTTGTGGTGAGACAAGACATTATATAGTACACACATTATTATTGTCACTCTCCACTGTGGTCAGCAAAAACAATACAATAGATCACCCATTTACAATAAAATTTGGCTTTTATTTTAATTCAGAAAGATCACAATGTGATAATACAAGATTGATCCAAATGAAAATTGAATTATTCCTATTCACATAAAACATTCCAGTTTTGTGAAGAAATTAGACATTTTTTCAGCTTTGGAGTGCTTTTTTAAGAAAATACCCGGAAAAATAATTCTTATCAAATTATGCCTAATTTATGTAATTTGCAGTGTTTGAAATGCAGAACATTGTTAGGAATCCAAGGTATGCTTGGAACATTGATTTGAAAAGAAAACAACATTAAAAATTCACAGTCAGAGAAGGACAATCTCTCTCGAGAGCGTTATTCTTCTTCTGTACCATTTATAAACCTTGAATTTGCTGCAACACCTTCCTTCCATGTCATTTATTCCAATGTTCTGTCAGCCCCCATTACAACCCAGTGCATTCAAATCAGAGAGGACAAATTCAGTGTTTTCAATGTTTGAATCTTCGTTATACTGTAATAATGCCATTGATTCAACTGAGCACACATCCTTCATATTATTAAGAAGTGACAGAATTGTTCCCATTAGGATAAAACAAAGAAAGATAGGTTATTTAAAATCTATAGGTGATGGATGCTTTGGATGCTGATTTAAAAATGAATATTTATTGAAAAATAAACTACAATTTTTAATGTTTAGAAAAAAAACAGCTTTTGCTTATATTGATTTCTATTAGCATTGTGTAATATTTCCTCAAAAGTCACACATATAGTAAGTAGAATTTTAAAATGGGCATATCTGTTTTTGTGCCGGTTATTAAATTAGTGATATGGAACGGAAACCGGCTATTTGGCCCTCCTCGGGGCATGCCGAGATTTATACTTCTACTCATATTCCCCTCTCCGCTATTCTCCTGTCATTGTTTGTGATAAATAATTCCAGCAAGTTAAAATGTATCTAAAGTACGTCGCAATACATACCTTTTTGACCATGTTTTTGATCATTCTTCCCCTTCTTATCCCCCACCCCCACCCTCAGGCTCAGCCAGAACTGTCAAGTGCTTTCGGACATTCTTCTGATGTGTAAAGTACAGAATAAGTGTAAATTGTATTCTAGAGTAATACTGCAATATTACGTCAAAACCTACTACATCTTGAAAAAAAATCAATAAACACCTTTAGAAATCTCTAACCAGCTGCAAGCCTTATTCTGAAGACAGTCTTGCTGTTCACACACACCACACACACACACCACACACACAAGCATACACACTAATTGTGATTTATCACTGAAATTTTACAACTGGACAATCTAAAGCTATTATTATTATTCATGGTTTCAAGAAATGAATGAAGACAAATATGTTAAGTCAATGTCACTTGACTAATACTGGATCACTGAAGCTTTTTTCACACTACCTTTAGGCTCAGCATAGTACAGTATATATAATATAGTAAGAGTTGTACATATAAAGATGGAAAGCTAGCTTCTTGCTCCTCTTCCATAACAATGGGCTCAGTTTAATGATACATTCAAAAGATAACAACAGAGACTTGGAAAAAGAAGCCTATTGTCCCACTTGATCTCATTCTTATGGATACCTAGCCTGTCATCCATTCATTACAGTACTCAAGCTGTTTGTAAGTGCTTCCAGTTTTCAGCCATCACCCATCTTTCCTAGGAACGTAGTTAAACATAAAGTACACTTTCTGGTGTCTGCCCTGAAATCACTCTTGATAACTCCAGACCTTTTCTCTCTTGTTCTGTTGCCTGGAATTTTGATATTTATCACATTGGTCATGCTAGATGCAGACACAACTCTTTCCTATCCATCATTCTCAATGTCAATGTCTGAAACATTGACAGATCCACAGCAGAGACCTGTGTTCAATTCCAGGCAGGACAAAACCGTGGGCAAGTTTCCTTACTCCACACTTTAAAAAAATCCTTCCAAAAAAACCAAATGATAAATTGGTCATTTCAATCCACAACAGTTTGTGGGACACTGCTGCTGCATTTCACCCACATATATACAGTCAATTCACTTTACGATATATTCTGTGAAGTGTTTTGAGACGTCTAGAAGAGGTGAAAAGTGCTGTATCAAATGAAAGCATCATTATTATTATTATAAGAAGCCAATATTGTGCTAATTAGGAATAGAAAAATTCGAATTGCGAGCTTGGCTTCACGAACATGGCCACTGACGACGGCATGAGGGTCTACAGGAGGTTTGTGTTTGAATGTTTTGAAGTACCCGAGGCTGCAACTGGCTCTGGATTAACACTAAAAATAGTCTTAAGAGTTCCATGTGGACAATTGAACTAACTGCCCCCAAAAGATTTGAAGAGGCCATTTCTGTGTGACACTTTTTTATTAAAAATGGACAGGTTGGGGAAATAACCAGAAATATAAATGGATTGTTTTAGTCCCCAGTTGACATCAAGTGTCCTGTAGCTCAGTGGAGTCCTGTAGCTCAGTGGTTAGAGCACTCGCCTTACAAACATGAGACATGTGTTTTGAATCCAGGCAGGTCAGGGTGAAACCTTGGGCAAGTTTCCTTACTCTAAACGCCTAAAAATAATCCTTCCAACAAAAAAATTAAATTGGTCAATTCAATCCACACTGTTTGTGGGACATTGCTGTGAGCAAATGGCTGCTGAGTTTTGCCCACAAATAGATAGTCAATTCACTTTACAGTATATTCTGTGAAGCACTTTGAGACGTCTAGAAGATGTGAAAAGCGCTACATCAAATGCAAGGATTGTTATTATTTTATCAAGTTTCTTGCTCCACATTGCTCCACTGTGAGGAGTAAAGTAGCTTTGCGTCTAGCAGTGCAAACGTAGCATTTGGATGTTTCCTAACTGAAAGTCCAAACTATGAATGGTGACAGAAAATAATCCTTTCTTAACTCTGTAAAAATGTCTTTTGATCTCTGGTCCCAAACCAAGTTTCCATCTAATCTTTGACACTGTTCTAATTATACTGTATGGTCTTGAAAGAGTACGTGCACAGTGCTGTATTTAAAAGTTGAACTGTGAATGCTTTGTTAAACTGATTTATGAATCCCAAACCTCTTGAGTCATAGGTGTGAATTACTGAGATTCCAATCGGCAGATTGCATGCTAGTTGACTACACAAAGTCTAGTCTTTGATTAACATTTATTTACATATATTTTCTGCTTAGATTCCAACGCACACTCTGGGGTCCTGAGATTTGTCTCTTGCCAACCTACGACTAATACTTTCGGCAATTAGATAAGTGGGATGCGTCCCTCCGTGGAGAGAGAGTGCATTCTATTCCAACAACCTATCCCTGAGATTTTCATGTGTCGGTGGGTTGCATGGAATTCTCAAATTGGTTTGGATGCTTTCAATTTCGGGATGTGTCAAACAGCCGGCTGACCAAAGAAAAGTATAGATTTGCTAGGTCATCAATCACACTGCAGACCTCGCCAAGCTTTAAACATCAAACTTTGCTTGCATTTTATAATCCATGGAAAAGCCATCTGCCAATCGACTAACAACTGGGTTCCTCACTGCTAGGTGAACAGAGGAGTGCTCAACAAGCAAACCCTTGACTGTCCAGCACTTTGGGGACATCTTCTTGATGCAAACGGCACTAAATAAATGAAATTTGTTGTTGCAGCCTCACAATCTGCAAATTGTTGGCATTTCAGATATATGACACTGTGGGCACTGTTCAGTTACCAAGAAATTCCAAAAAAGGCACTGTTCCAGTACTGTGCCACTCAGCTGCCAAGCAATAAAAACTCCCAAAACAAGGAGCCTGCAAGCACATAAATGGTTGCTGAAATGTAAAGAGAATTATATTCAGTAGGCAGACTAAAGCAAACCAGAACATGACTTCATAGTTCATACACAGTAAGA